>JACVCZ010000013.1:600000-1162264 GCA_020829145.1 Drosophila nigrodunni | reverse complement strand
CCAAGCACAATCCCAAGATTCACGTCAAAATGTTGTTGAACACTGGTTTGAGATCATATTTGGAATGCAAATGGACTTGCAAACGTCAAAATGAATTGAATCAATATCTAAGGCTTAACTTTATTGGATATAATGCTTATTAGTGAATCGCATTTAAATCAAAAATTTCACATTACTTTCCCCTGGTTATAGTATATGGCGGCAAACAATCAAATGCAAAGGCTGCACATTGGTGGTGCAGCTATGGCTAATTTCAAAGAACATCACACACCAGCCACTACCGTCAATAAGCCATGTCATAAAATGCTGCACGCATTTCAATCAATACAAATCTAGGAGCAATTAGTATTGTCTCATGCTATTGGCCACCTGGACATAGGCATGTGATAACAAATTCCACATATATAGATTTCTTTCACAGAAATTGGCCCCAATTGCCTGATCGGAGGTGATTGGAACGCCAAAAGTAGACTCTGGGGTAACAGTCGTAGTTGCCCGCGCGGTAATTTATTATCAAATCTCATTCTCACATCAGTAAATTATAATGTATTAACTACGGCAGAGCCAACCCATTTTTCGAGAAACAGCAATATTCCGTCAGTTATAGATTTTGGTATTGTTAATGGCATATCTTCGAATCATTTAAAAAATATGCCGTAAAATGGATTTATCCAGTGACCATATTCCATTGATAATAGATTTCTCTGTATCGTCATATCAAAATAATAATCAAAAGCATAGACTTCTCACACGACACTCGAATTTGAAAACTTTTTCGCCGTAATTTAGAGTCAGAAATTCACTTAGATGTTACAATCGAATCCAGCGCTGATGCAGATGATATGCTTAACATATTTATGGGTAAAATTTATAATGCAGCCAATGCAGCAAATCAAAAATCAGTCGCAAACTCAGACGCAATCAATTTAATAATTCACCAGACCTGTCCAGACCGCCTATTAGAGCAGAAATAGTTGATATGATAAGACTTAAACGTAATTTACGTAAAAGATATACGCGAACAAGACAGCTTGATCATCGGCTTGCTTGGCAACAGTGCAGTCGGCATCAATCAATTGCTTGAGAAAACACGGTCAGACCATTTTGATTTTATGTTGTCCAATGCTGATCCCAATAAAAAGGGTGGTTTCAACTTGTGGCGCGCCTGTAAGGGCTTGAAGGAACAACCGCATAACCATGTACCAGTTCGTAAAGTCAATGGTGACTGGTGTCGTACAGTCAATGAACAAGTTGAGACATTTGCCGATGAGCTTGAAAAAATCGGTTTAAGCCTTATGATTTCTGTCCGTCCGAACATTTAGATATGGTTAAAAGTACATTACGTGATTCAAACAATAACAATAATAATAATAATAGTAACAATAGCATACGTAGGACAAATAGTTTAGAAATTAAAAAATTAATCAAAGAATTAGAAAGAAACAAGGCACCTGGTAATGATAAAATAGACAATATAATAATAAAATCGCTCCCAAATCGAGCCATTGACTTCCTAACAATACTTTTCAATTCGCTATTACGTCTCTATCATTTTCCGTTGGCATGGAAATGTGCCAATATCTCAATGATCCCCAAGGGAGGTGGGAAATCACTTTCAGTAGTATCAAATTATAGACCCATTAGTCTCCTTCCATGCTTATCAAAGTTATTTGAGAAAATAGTTTTTATACGGCTGAACGAGGAAGTAGAGGAGAAAAATCTAATACCAGATCATCAGTTTGGTTTTCGTGATAGTCACAACACTATCCAACAAATTCACCGTATCACACATCATATAAATGTTGGCTTTGAATCAGGCTCAAGCACATGCGGTGTATTCATTGATATAGAACAGGCTTTTTGATCGTGTTTGGCACGACGGCTTGCTATTCAAATTATACAAAAATATTTCTTTTCCTTTATTCGAAATAGTAAAATCATTTCTAACAAATCGATCTTTTTAGTGAAAGATCGAAATGTGTTCTCAACAAATAGGAAAAATATTGGCTGGTGTACCACAGGGGAGTGTATTGGCTCCTCTGTTGTACAATATTTTTACATTTGATATGCCTACAATAGAAAAAAGTTTATACAATCGCTTAGACTTTATAAATACTTTGTCCGCAACTTACGCAGATGATACTGCATTCCTGATAAGTGGTAAATTACCGCTTATCACAGATCGAATGGAGATGCACCTTAATAAGTTTGATGCCTGGTGTAAGGCATGGAACATTAAGGTGAACAGGTCCAAGTCGAAACATATAATTTTCACACTACAAAATAGACTCACTTGGCCTGAGGTAAAGCTAGGCAATGACATTATTCCATCATGTAATTATGTTAAATATCTTGGTCTACACTTGGACAAAAAATTGATCTGGTCTCGGCATATTCATATGACACAAAAACTCAATTAAATGTAAATTAAAAAATATCACTGGCTCCTTAATCCTCGCTCCTGTCTATCCCTTTCAAATAAACTCTTAATCTATAATCAAATAATAGCCCCTTCGTGGAAGTATGGAATTGAAATATATGGTTGTGCGTCAGATACGCACATTAGAAAATTCAATCAGTTCAATCAAAAGCCCTTCGAATGATTCTATCGCCTCCTTACTATGTCAGTAACAAAACTCTACACACAGACTTAAAAATGACCACTGTATGGGATGAATTGAACATACATTCATCTAGATACTGGGACAGACTGAACGGACATAGGAACAATGAGACATTGACACTATATCACAACACCGGACGTCATCTGAGACGCATTTGGCCGCTTGATCTGCGATTCAGGCAAGCTCCTGAAAGGGCATTCTAGGAATGCAAATCAGCAGCAGCAGCAACATCAACAGGAATAAATGCAACAACATCAGCAGCAGCAGGAATAATAGCAACAACATCAGCAGCAACAGTTTCGTCGTCTAATACTCACCATTCAGATCGTCAACCGTCAAACAACACGTCACACAATCCAAAGGAATCAACATAAGCAACAACATTTATATATATGTATATTCTTACTAAAAAGAACAATAATAATCACACAAAAATATTTATACATACAGATACAAAAACACACATTTACTGGGCAATCACATCGTCCACCTGGTGGCAGCCTTTCGTCTTCTGTCAGCATTTACATCGCCTCATCATCGTTATCGTCCGCCGTTCATCGTCTTCCGCCGTTCATCGTCTTCCGTCGTCATCGTCTTCCGTCGTCATCGTCTTCCGTCGTCATCGCATCCGTCGTCATCGCATCCGTCCGTCACAATCGTTCATCGTCCGTCAGGAGCTCCATTCATCGTTTGTTCCATCATCGTCATCGTCCATCGTCATCACAACAACAGCACCTTCAATCATCTGTGGCAGTTAAAATCGTCCGCCAACATCGTCCGTCAATGTGCTCGTCATCGCTATGCTCAGCTACCTGGAGAGGGCTGAGCTTTAACCATAACAACATTGGGTTCTGCTAGCATTGGGGCAGGACCCAATTATAAATAACTCTCCAGAATAATCTCAACATTATTATACCTGTTGGCTTAAGGCGCTGTTGTTATACGTCATGCGCTGAAGCTGCACCCACTAAAATTAGTTAAGTTTAGTTTTATAACCAATGTTAAGCTTTAACTAGTTTTATGAGAAAATATATCTTAGGTTGTTGTCAGCAATATGCTGGCATCAACATTAATAAGAAAAAAAAAAAGTCAGTTGCCTGGCAAAAAAGTTATTTTATTAATAAGTAATGAAACAATAAAAAAATAAAAAGGCTGGCTGCCGGCTAAAATTTAGTCGACAGCCAACCCCCCATTGTGCGCAAAAGTGCACAGAACATTAAAAAAAAAAAAAAATACGGTGAAACAATTATCAATACGTACAGACGACGATACAGAGATGGACTCATTACGCGAGAAGCACTTTCACAATTAATCCAATATCAGCCTGTTACAATTCAACGCCTCATACTTCCAGAGCCACCTCCGCCTCAACCGCAAATCTCTCCAGAAACTCAGGTGGAGCCGCCACAGAACCCGCCACAGAATCCGCCAGATGACGAGCAACAACTCATTACTCGTTTGCAAGAGTTGCAAATTAACATCGAACGAGATATTGATGATGAAATGCAAGTGGAAGAGCAGCGTTTTTATTCTCTGCAACATTCGCTACAAGTTTGTCAATTGGCTGTTGATACTATTGAGCCAGTACCCGAGCAGTCTCGGAATTTGCCCACTGTGGCGTCAACGCGGAGCTGGGGTAGTCAACAAGTCCATCAGAGCCAACAGCGTCTTCTACCGGCAGAGATTGTAAGCACACCTGCAACAAAAATAATAAACAGTCGTCTATTACAGAAAGCAACGCACAAAAAGAAATCACGTACCTGAAGGTGCACACACAACAGAGCTGCCACAACATGCTCCTCAGATCAATGTACGGATTTCATCAGATCGGCTGCCCAATCCACTTGGAGCCTCACGCGCGCTGTTTCGAACCACTCGACTGGAGAACAGACGAACTTGCGGTCCTTTATTCCAGCATCGTCCAATGTGCTATCTTAGCCGTTGCAATTGTCGTGCAAGTGTGACACTCCAGTCCAGCGGCGGAAACTCCAGCTTTTTGTCAGACGAGTCTGCACAAGTTTGTCAATTGGCTGATGATACTATTGAGCCAGTACCCGAGCAGTCTCGGAATTTGCCCACTGTAGCGTCAACGCGGAGCTGGGGTAGTCAACAAGCCCATCAGAGCCAACAGCGTCTTCTACCGGCAGAGATTGTAAGCACACCTGCAACAAAAAATAATAAACAGTCGTCTATTACAGAAAACAATGAACAAAAGAAATCACGTACCTGAAGGTGCACACACAACAGAGCTGCCACAACATGCTCCTCAGATCAACGTACAGATTTCACCAGATCGGCTGCTCAATCCACCTGGAGCCTCACGCGCGCTGTCTCGAGCCACTCGACTGGAGAACAGACGAACTTGTGGTTTGGTATTCCAGCATCGTCCAATGTGCTATCATAGCCGTTGCAATTGTCGTGCAAATGTGACACTCCAGTCCAGCGGCGGAAACTCCAGCTTTTTGTCAGACGAGTCTGCAAAAAGCACGTACTCACTGAATCTGCCAAGACGTGAATGTGCACAAACTGTTCATCTTGACTTGTTATCGGCTGGTGTGCCGTGTTTGTCAGGTGCTCTGCTACAGCGAGGGCGGCGGTATGACGTCCAATACAAATCTCGGCAATCCGGTCATTTCGGCTCACAGATTGAGTGGAGTCCATCCAATGTTTTCTTTTCGCCGTGGCGGTATCTGACTGGACGCGGGCAAATGCGACAGCAACATTTTTCCAGACGGCTTCTCAAGGCATGCAGGCCACGCACCACACGTGGCGTCCGTCAGTGGCGACCAACACATGTTTGGGCCCTAAGAGCTCATCGTAAGGCACGCCCGCCTGACACCTGTAAATAATAATGTAATTTAATTTTAAACTACTCAGGTCTTGTTAGCTAATTCACACAATTGTTCGCCAATTCGTTTTTTGTACTTACTTTTCTACCATTGTTTACATCTGTTTGGTACTGCGTTGCCAGACTGGTCGTTAATTAGGCTGTAAAAAGTCAGTATTTTTCCTGGCAAAGTTGCCAGAAAGTTATTTTATTAATAAGCTAAATAATGTTTGTATATGTTGCTGGCAAAAGTAATGAAACAAATAAAAAGGCTGGCTGCCGGCTAAAATTTAGTCGACAGCCAACCCCCATTGTGCGCAAAAGTGCACAGAACATTAAAAAAGAACATTAAAAAAAAACATTAAAAATTAAAAAAAACATTAAAAAAAACATTAAAAAAACGACAAATTGTGCGCAAAAGAACATTAAAAAAAAAACATTAAAAAAAAAAAGAACATTAAAAAAAATTAAAAAATAATAATAAAATAAAATCGTGTTAATGTTTCAGTGTCGTTTTGCTGTGTGCAAAATATATGTGAATCTGACGCGCGTGTAAATTTCTTACCGCCAGTTTGACGTGCTCGGCACTAGTAACCAAGTTATAAGTGCTGTAGCCTGTGTGTCAACGTAATGCAAAAAGCATGCAAAATATCAAATGAAAGTCCATCCTACACATGGTCTGACGGAGATACCCTGATTGCCAACGCGTTATCTCCACACCAGTGTGACAATTCTGTCGAAGCAGGCACTATGTCTGACTCTGACACATCAATCGATATGGCTACAAAAGCCCTCGCTAATACGTCTAGAGATAGTAACCAAAGTGATCTTCAATTCTGTGTTGCGTCCTGTCATGAAAACGTATCCGTCCTCGACCCAGACGACATCCACTCAGTTTCGGAATGGGGTTCATCTTTTCTGTCGTCTGGTTCATCAAATTCCTCTCACGTCAACGCTGTCGACACCCACCACACCAAAGAATATGAGCAACCACCAGGTGCCAATCATCGCCCCTGCAGCCAGCAGACAAAAGGCGCAAAACAATTTTTGGCGCCACTTTTCGCGCCAAAAACTCTGTCTGCAGAACAGCATATTGAGGTTATTGCGCCAATGCAGCTGTCAAATGCAACAACTACACAACAATCAGAGCAAAATGACAAGTCAGAAATTGCGCCAAAAATTACACAACGTGAACCAGACACTAACAGTTCGCAGTTTTTGGCGCCAATTTTGGCGCCAAATCGGATTATCCCGCCAAAAATAAATTGTGTACAACAACAAGCTTTACCTGTTGCGCCAACTCAACATACTACGTCAGCAATTGCGCCAATTATCGCACACCGTGAAATAAACACGCTGAATCCACAAATTTTGGCGCCAATTTTTCCTCCAAATAAGACTGCAGCTAAGCACACTGCTCCTAATGGACTTAAACGTAAAATTATGCCTCTGCAATTAAATAATCCGAAACGTTCTGTGCATTTTTTAAGCTCCAAGCCAATAAAGAGTGGAACTCAAAATTATATTAACCCAGTTGTAAAACTCTATGACTTTAGAAAAGCGAAGAAAAAATCAAGCTTTGCAGAAGCCACAACATCGGAATCCAGCAAACGCAATGTTCTTATGGAAACTGACTACCCTATTAGAACCGCACAACTAAATGTTGACACCGGGTCTAGTCAGGAATTAAGCCAGTTGCCAGTCGCACCCGTCCACCAGCCACAGCAGTTACCTTCGCCTAAAGATCTGCAGCAAATGCAGGCTTTGCAGTCTGGGCAGAGCTCCAAAATACCATCCATTTTCTTACCGAATGTTACTGAGATCCAACCATTAATTGACGACTTCAACAGGACTCCAGGAGTAGGTAAATTCTCCACTAAATCGGCACAAGGTAGTGGCATCAGGATTCAGTGCGAGGACATCTCAACATACAACCGCATAATGGCGCTACTAAATGCCAAACATACACATATGCATACTCACCAGTTACGTAAAGACCGTGGTTACCGAGTAATCATGCGTCATTTGCACTTCTCCACACCAAGTGACTGGCTGTGCACACACCTACGACAATTGGGCTACAAAACTCGCTACGTTAATGTCATGAAACACCGTTTTACTGGTAAGCCAATGAATATTTTTGAAATTGAGCTAGAGCCAAATATAGATGGTACACACGAGAATATACTCACACTTACTGAGCTGGGAAACCAAAACATAGTTGTGGAAAGGCAGATGAGACGCCCTGACCCAGTCCAGTGTCATCGCTGTCAGGCGTATGGTCACAGCAAAAATTACTGCCGTAGACCATTCGTTTGCCTTAAGTGTGCAGGCATGCACGCAACAACAGAATGTGCAAAAACTAGAAGTACTGAACCAAAATGTGCAAACTGCGGAGGGGCACACATTGCCAGCTACAAGGGGTGTCCAGTCTTCAAAAACGCGCAGAATAAACTACTAGCGAATCGCTCGCGTGTTGATCATCAAGTCTCGCAGCATCATAGGCAGAGCACAGGTCATCGGTCTCTAGTCAACGGCCAACTGGCCAGTTACAAAGGAAACAACAACAAATCCAGCCTGAGCAACAACCCTCCCAACACCAGCCCAATCCACCAAAGCAAAGCCACTTCAGCAACCATCTAGCACAAGGGTCCACACGCCGGCAGCCAAAACATACTAATCCTCGACCAACTTTCAGTGAAGTTGTCCAAAGGACAAGTACACCTGGAAGACCTCGCAATCCGTTTGCATCTCAACCTAAATTGATGCACAAACATCAACAGACAGGCAACATGCGCGGAAATGAAATCCAGAACCACCAGTCCAATCAGCAACAAAACCGAAGCCACATCAGCCCTGATTCGAAACGTGAAAAGACGGCATCTAATACTGCGCGAAATCCAGCAATGTCCCATTTGCATAAGCTCCAGAACAGTCTTCGTCTCGAGCAGGCACAACAGCAGCAGGGAAACCGACAGCACCATCAGTCTACAAGCCCGCTCCACCGGCCATTGGATGGTCCGCTTATACAGGCACTGGAGAAAAATCTGCAAATAGCAGATGAGATGAGTAAAAAATTGATAGTTTACTAAATGTTTTGTACTTACTTGTCCTGCCACCCACCAGTACTCACCAATCAAAACCAATCTTAAACCCGCGAATTAGAGAAAACACAATAAATCCTAATATTGCATCTCAAGTCGTAAGTGCTCTAAACTCAACTACTGTTTCCACAATGGACTACAACAACACAATTAGTATCGCCAATGATGAGAATCAGAATGAATAACATCTATAGTCGTAATTATCAATACAATCTAAACTCTAATGTTGCGACTACTACCAACAGCATTAATCAATATAGCAACCAGTTTAAAATTGCATATTGGAACGCCGCTGGGATTGGTAATAAACTTATAGAGCTTGAAGTGTTTTTGCAAAGGCATCGAATAGATGTCATGATGGTCATTGAAATTAGGACGGATCCAAGTACTTTGTGTGTTAAAGGGTACCACACATATGCGTCATTACACCCGCATAACTATAGAAGTGGAGGTGTTGCCACTTTTGTTAGACACGGCATCAAACACATAGCACTCCAACCAATTAGTTTGCCTTGCATTCAATCTGCTCCAATTGCTATTGTAACCAAAAATGATAACAATAGAAACTCCACGATTGTTATTGCACCAATTTATTGCCCACCCCAACACAACTGGACAATGCAGCATTTTTTAAAGCTCTACAAACACTTCGATAATCTCACCAAAAATTCTAGTTTTATCATATGTGGTGATTGGAACGCGAAACATTCCTGGTGGGGAAACTTACGCTCCTGCCAACGGGGTAGAGCCATAATGGAATGTATTCATAAACACCCTCGCTATAAGATCTTAGCGACTGGAGGAGCTACCCACTACCCCTATGATAATAGAAAGAAACCGTCAGCGATTGACTTCGCTATATATTGTGGCTTAAATGACCATAAACTACAAACACGCTCATCAGTAGACCTGGATTCTGACCATTTGCCAATCCATATCGATCTCAAATCTAAAGGGTCGTTTGCTAATGATGTTGTCTCAAAATCGCGACTCCTTCCAAAAAAGCTAATCTGAAGGTATTCCAAGAGCAACTCAATTGTAGAATTCTACTCAATACGGAAATTAAATCTGGCCTTGACATTGAAGATGCGATTAACATCTTCACTGGAAATATAAACCTCGCGGCACAAGCTGCTGCTCCACCACCACGTGCCCAAACGAATGTGCACCAACAGTTTTACAACAATTCTGGTAGACATCCATTGAGTAACAGCGTTAAAAATCTAATTCGCCATAAGAGTATATGCAAACAAAAAACTTATGGTTGAAAACTCTGAGCAATCTAAAAAGCTATATAGAAGCGCTCAAAATCGTTTGAAAAAAGCCCTCCAAAAGTCGAATTCGGATCACATCAACAAGCTTTTTGAAAAAGTAGATACAAGCGATCGGTATAAAATGCAAAAATTGTGGAAAATCACTAAAAACTTCAGAAGGCAACCAGAGCCAAACTGGCCTCTAAGAATATCTTCAGATCATGTCTGCAATACGAACAACAGCAGTTGGACAAAAAGCACCATTGAAAAGGCTGAACTATTCCTCTCACTTGGAACAGCGTTTCACTCCAATATTTACTAATACTGATGAAATGCGTACCAAAATAAATAACGAATTAGTCCAAACTCGAAATCAACACTCTCATCGTACTACAGATCTTTCTAGTGAGACAGCAAGTAACTATGCATGGCCATTTCGACCAGTCACAGTCAGCGAGACCATGCTTGAGATTAAGTCACTTACACTTGACAAATCACCTGGGCCTGATAACATTGATAATTACGTCATTAAGTCACTACCACAAAAAAGCAATCACGTACCTAGTGCTAATATTCAACAGTATCCTCAGACTCGGGCATTTTCCTAGACAGTGGAAAAACGCTACAATTTCTATGATACTGAAACCTGGTAAATGTGCCAATGAGGTTACATCTTATCGGCCAATAAGCCTATTGGCAGGATTTTCCAAGATCTTCGAGAGATTGCTAATGGCTAGACTCTTCGAGTGTAAAGACTTTGCAAATGCCATACCTACACATCAATTTGGCTTTAGAAAAGAGCATGGTACAGAACAGCAACTCAGACGCGCAACACAATTCGTATTAAAAGCATACGAAAAGCAACACATCTGCTCTGCAGTATTCATTGATATTAGCGAGGCGTTTGACAGGGTATGGCATACAGGCCTTCTCTGAAACTAATAAAATTGATTCCAATCGAGCTATTTAATGTTCTGCAAAGCTATCTTCTACACCGAACTTTCTCTGTACGCTGCTATGATGGCACCACTTCAAGGACAGGCAAACTTAGGGCTGGAGTTCCACAAGGGAGTGTGCTTGGTCCGGTCTTGTATACAATATACTCATCTGACATGCCGCTACCACCTCCATTGACTCAGCCCAGATATATTTCAATAACAGCTTTGCGTAACTCCAACAATACCCTTCTTTCCACGTACGCTGACGACACCATTGTTTTGAGTGCTGCTGATACTGCCCAAGAAGCAATAAACCTTAATCAAAGATATCTGAACTGTTTTACAACATGGGCCAATCGTTGGTGTATTTCTACTAACACTAATAAAACAGCGCACGTATTATACACCAAAAGAAAGCTGAATAGTAATCAGGAGATACGTCCTCCCATGCTTAATGATCAACAGATCATCACCAAGCGATGCCATCAATATCTTGGATTTCATATGGACCAGAAATTGCTTTGCTCTACCCACATAACACAACTGTGCCACAAACTTCGAGCCACATACAAAAAAAAGCTGGAATGGCTACTCGGGCAACAAAGTAAACTGTCCAAAAACTGCAAGGTAGTAGTATTTAAACAGATGTTAGTGCCCATATGGCAGTATGCCCTTCCAATCTACGGTTCACTAGCATCGGCAACCCAGCTAAAACGCATAGAGGTAATGCATAACGCTATTCTACGAAGAATTGTCAAAGCCACTAGATACACAAGGAACCAATCGTTGCGAGACTTGTATAACATTAAATCTTTTGAAGAATCTTACCAGCTTGCCAGCAAAAGATTTGCGTCATCTTTGTTAAATCATCCCAACGTGGAAGCACGAAAGCTCGCCTTTAGTCCATTTGTTCCTCAGAGACTTAAAAGGCCAAGGTACTTGTCTCAAATCCAGCAGCACTTTCCTCCTTCCCAGCAGCAGAGCCTCCAGGATACACAAAACGAGCAGCTACCAACACTGCTCAGGATGGAGAAAGAAGTGCATGATGCTACACTGCGCCAATCCAATACGCCCATCCAGCAATATGTTCCAACTCTGCCACAAAATAGATTTGGTGAAACAATTATCAATACGTACAGACGACGATACAGAGATGGACTCATTACGCGAGAAGCACTTTCACAATTAATCCAATATCAGCCTGTTACAATTCAACGCCTCATACTTCCAGAGCCACCTCCGCCTCAACCGCAAATCTCTCCAGAAACTCTGGTGGAGCCGCCACAGAACCCGCCACAGAATCCGCCAGATGACGAGCAACAACTCATTACTCGTTTGCAAGAGTTGCAAATTAACATCGAACGAGATATTGATGATGAAATGCAAGTGGAAGAGCAGCGTTTTTATTCTCTGCAACATTCGCTACAAGTTTGTCAATTGGCTGTTGATACTATTGAGCCAGTACCCGAGCAGTCTCGGAATTTGCCCACTGTGGCGTCAACGCGGAGCTGGGGTAGTCAACAAGTCCATCAGAGCCAACAGCGTCTTCTACCGGCAGAGATTGTAAGCACACCTACAACAAAAATAATAAACAGTCGTCTATTACAGAAAGCAACGCACAAAAAGAAATCACGTACCTGAAGGTGCACACACAACAGAGCTGCCACAACATGCTCCTCAGATCAATGTACGGATTTCATCAGATCGGCTGCCCAATCCACTTGGAGCCTCACGCGCGCTGTTTCGAACCACTCGACTGGAGAACAGACGAACTTGCGGTCCTTTATTCCAGCATCGTCCAATGTGCTATCTTAGCCGTTGCAATTGTCGTGCAAGTGTGACACTCCAGTCCAGCGGCGGAAACTCCAGCTTTTTGTCAGACGAGTCTGCACAAGTTTGTCAATTGGCTGATGATACTATTGAGCCAGTACCCGAGCAGTCTCGGAATTTGCCCACTGTGGCGTCAACGCGGAGCTGGGGTAGTCAACAAGCCCATCAGAGCCAACAGCGTCTTCTACCGTCAGAGGTTGTAAGCACACCTGCAACAAAAAATAATAAACAGTCGTCTATTACAGAAAACAATGAACAAAAGAAATCACGTACCTGAAGGTGCACACACAACAGAGCTGCCACAACATGCTCCTCAGATCAACGTACAGATTTCACCAGATCGGCTGCTCAATCCACCTGGAGCCTCACGCGCGCTGTCTCGAGCCACTCGACTGGAGAACAGACGAACTTGTGGTTTGGTATTCCAGCATCGTCCAATGTGCTATCATAGCCGTTGCAATTGTCGTGCAAATGTGACACTCCAGTCCAGCGGCGGAAACTCCAGCTTTTTGTCGACGAGTCTGCAAAAAGCACGTACTCACTGAATCTGCCAAGACGTGAATGTGCACAAACTGTTCATCTTGACTTGCTATCGGCTGGTGTGCCGTGTTTGTCAGGTGCTCTGCTACAGCGAGGGCGGCGGTATGACGTCCAATACAAATCTCGGCAATCCGGTCATTTCGGCTCACAGATTGAGTGGAGTCCATCCAATGTTTTCTTTTCGCCGTGGCGGTATCTGACTGGACGCGGGCAAATGCGACAGCAACATTTTTCCAGACGGCTTCTCAAGGCATGCAGGCCACGCACCACACGTGGCGTCCGTCAGTGGCGACCAACACATGTTTGGGCCCTAAGAGCTCATCGTAAGGCACGCCCGCCTGACACCTGTAAATAATAATGTAATTTAATTTTAAACTACTCAGGTCTTGTTAGCTAATTCACACAATTGTTCGCCAATTCGTTTTTTGTACTTACTTTTCTACCATTGTTTACATCTGTTTGGTACTGCGTTGCTTCAGACTGGTCGTTAATTTAGGCTGTAAAAGTCAGTATTTTTTCCTGGCAAAGTTGCCAGAAAGTTATTTTATTAATAAGCTAAATAATGTTTGTATATGTTGCTGGCAAAAGTAATGAAACAAATAAAAAGGCTGGCTGCCGGCTAAAATTTAGTCGACAGCCAACCCCCATTGTGCGCAAAAGTGCACAGAACATTAAAAAAAAACAGAGATTTGGTGAAACAATTATCAATACGTACAGACGACGATACAGAGATGGACTCATTACGCGAGAAGCACTTTCACAATTAATCCAATATCAGCCTGTTACAATTCAACGCCTCATACTTCCAGAGCCACCTCCGCCTCAACCGCAAATCTCTCCAGAAACTCAGGTGGAGCCGCCACAGAACCCGCCACAGAATCCGCCAGATGACGAGCAACAACTCATTACTCGTTTGCAAGAGTTGCAAATTAACATCGAACGAGATATTGATGATGAAATGCAAGTGGAAGAGCAGCGTTTTTATTCTCTGCAACATTCGCTACAAGTTTGTCAATTGGCTGTTGATACTATTGAGCCAGTACCCGAGCAGTCTCGGAATTTGCCCACTGTGGCGTCAACGCGGAGCTGGGGTAGTCAACAAGTCCATCAGAGCCAACAGCGTCTTCTACCGGCAGAGATTGTAAGCACACCTGCAACAAAAATAATAAACAGTCGTCTATTACAGAAAGCAACGCACAAAAGAAATCACGTACCTGAAGGTGCACACACAACAGAGCTGCCACAACATGCTCCTCAGATCAATGTACGGATTTCATCAGATCGGCTGCCCAATCCACTTGGAGCCTCACGCGCGCTGTTTCGAACCACTCGACTGGAGAACAGACGAACTTGCGGTCCTTTATTCCAGCATCGTCCAATGTGCTATCTTAGCCGTTGCAATTGTCGTGCAAGTGTGACACTCCAGTCCAGCGGCGGAAACTCCAGCTTTTTGTCAGACGAGTCTGCACAAGTTTGTCAATTGGCTGATGATACTATTGAGCCAGTACCCGAGCAGTCTCGGAATTTGCCCACTGTGGCGTCAACGCGGAGCTGGGGTAGTCAACAAGCCCATCAGAGCCAACAGCGTCTTCTACCGGCAGAGATTGTAAGCACACCTGCAACAAAAATAATAAACAGTCGTCTATTACAGAAAACAATGAACAAAAAGAAATCACGTACCTGAAGGTGCACACACAACAGAGCTGCCACAACATGCTCCTCAGATCAACGTACAGATTTCACCAGATCGGCTGCTCAATCCACCTGGAGCCTCACGCGCGCTGTCTCGAGCCACTCGACTGGAGAACAGACGAACTTGTGGTTTGGTATTCCAGCATCGTCCAATGTGCTATCATAGCCGTTGCAATTGTCGTGCAAATGTGACACTCCAGTCCAGCGGCGGTAACTCCAGCTTTTTGTCAGACGAGTCTGCAAAAAGCACGTACTCACTGAATCTGCCAAGACGTGAATGTGCACAAACTGTTCATCTTGACTTGTTATCGGCTGGTGTGCCGTGTTTGTCAGGTGCTCTGCTACAGCGAGGGCGGCGGTATGACGTCCAATACAAATCTCGGCAATCCGGTCATTTCGGCTCACAGATTGAGTGGAGTCCATCCAATGTTTTCTTTTCGCCGTGGCGGTATCTGACTGGACGCGGGCAAATGCGACAGCAACATTTTTCCAGACGGCTTCTCAAGGCATGCAGGCCACGCACCACACGTGGCGTCCGTCAGTGGCGACCAACACATGTTTGGGCCCTAAGAGCTCATCGTAAGGCACGCCCGCCTGACACCTGTAAATAATAATGTAATTTAATTTTAAACTACTCAGGTCTTGTTAGCTAATTCACACAATTGTTCGCCAATTCGTTTTTTGTACTTACTTTTCTACCATTGTTTACATCTGTTTGGTACTGCGTTGCCAGACTGGTCGTTAATTTAGGCTGTAAAAGTCAGTATTTTTTTCCTGGCAAAGTTGCCAGAAAGTTATTTTATTAATAAGCTAAATAATGTTTGTATATGTTGCTGGCAAAAGTAATGAAACAAATAAAAAAATTGGCTGCCGGCTAAAATTTAGTCGACAGCCAACCCCCATTGTGCGCAAAAAGTGCACAGAACATTAAAAAAAAAAATAGATTTGGTGAAACAATTATCAATACGTACAGACGACGATACAGAGATGGACTCATTACGCGAGAAGCACTTTCACAATTAATCCAATATCAGCCTGTTACAATTCAACGCCTCATACTTCCAGAGCCACCTCCGCCTCAACCGCAAATCTCTCCAGAAACTCAGGTGGAGCCGCCACAGAACCCGCCACAGAATCCGCCAGATGACGAGCAACAACTCATTACTCGTTTGCAAGAGTTGCAAATTAACATCGAACGAGATATTGATGATGAAATGCAAGTGAAGAGAGCAGCGTTTTTATTCTCTGCAACATTCGCTACAAGTTTGTCAATTGGCTGTTGATACTATTGAGCCAGTACCCGAGCAGTCTCGGAATTTGCCCACTGTGGCGTCAACGCGGAGCTGGGGTAGTCAACAAGTCCATCAGAGCCAACAGCGTCTTCTACCGGCAGAGATTGTAAGCACACCTGCAACAAAAATAATAAACAGTCGTCTATTACAGAAAGCAACGCACAAAAGAAATCACGTACCTGAAGGTGCACACACAACAGAGCTGCCACAACATGCTCCTCAGATCAATGTACGGATTTCATCAGATCGGCTGCCCAATCCACTTGGAGCCTCACGCGCTGTTTCGAACCACTCGACTGGAGAACAGACGAACTTGCGGTCCTTTATTCCAGCATCGTCCAATGTGCTATCTTAGCCGTTGCAATTGTCGTGCAAGTGTGACACTCCAGTCCAGCGGCGGAAACTCCAGCTTTTTGTCAGACGAGTCTGCACAAGTTTGTCAATTGGCTGATGATACTATTGAGCCAGTACCCGAGCAGTCTCGAATTTGCCCACTGTGGCGTCAACGCGGAGCTGGGGTAGTCAACAAGCCCATCAGAGCCAACAGCGTCTTCTACCGGCAGAGATTGTAAGCACACCTGCAACAAAAATAATAAACAGTCGTCTATTACAGAAAACAATGAACAAAAGAAATCACGTACCTGAAGGTGCACACACAACAGAGCTGCCACAACATGCTCCTCAGATCAACGTACAGATTTCACCAGATCGGCTGCTCAATCCACCTGGAGCCTCACGCGCTGTCTCGAGCCACTCGACTGGAGAACAGACGAACTTGTGGTTTGGTATTCCAGCATCGTCCAATGTGCTATCATAGCCGTTGCAATTGTCGTGCAAATGTGACACTCCAGTCCAGCGGCGGTAACTCCAGCTTTTTGTCAGACGAGTCTGCAAAAAGCACGTACTCACTGAATCTGCCAAGACGTGAATGTGCACAAACTGTTCATCTTGACTTGTTATCGGCTGGTGTGCCGTGTTTGTCAGGTGCTCTGCTACAGCGAGGGCGGCGGTATGACGTCCAATACAAATCTCGGCAATCCGGTCATTTCGGCTCACAGTTTGAGTGGAGTCCATCCAATGTTTTCTTTTCGCCGTGGCGGTATCTGACTGGACGCGGGCAAATGCGACAGCAACATTTTTCCAGACGGCTTCTCAAGGCATGCAGGCCACGCACCACACGTGGCGTCCGTCAGTGGCGACCAACACATGTTTGGGCCCTAAGAGCTCATCGTAAGGCACGCCCGCCTGACACCTGTAAATAATAATGTAATTTAATTTTAAACTACTCAGGTCTTGTTAGCTAATTCACACAATTGTTCGCCAATTCGTTTTTTGTACTTACTTTTCTACCATTGTTTACATCTGTTTGGTACTGCGTTGCCAGACTGGTCGTTAATTTAGGCTGTAAAAAGTCAGTATTTTTTCCTGGCAAAGTTGCCAGAAAGTTATTTTATTAATAAGCTAAATAATGTTTGTATATGTTGCTGGCAAAAAGTAATGAAACAATAAAAAAAGGCTGGCTGCCGGCTAAAATTTAGTCGACAGCCAACCCCCATTGTGCGCAAAAGTGCACAGAACATTAAAAAAAATAGATTTGGTGAAACAATTATCAATACGTACAGACGACGATACAGAGATGGACTCATTACGCGAGAAGCACTTTCACAATTAATCCAATATCAGCCTGTTACAATTCAACGCCTCATACTTCCAGAGCCACCTCCGCCTCAACCGCAAATCTCTCCAGAAACTCAGGTGGAGCCGCCACAGAACCCGCCACAGAATCCGCCAGATGACGAGCAACAACTCATTACTCGTTTGCAAGAGTTGCAAATTAACATCGAACGAGATATTGATGATGAAATGCAAGTGGAAGAGCAGCGTTTTTATTCTCTGCAACATTCGCTACAAGTTTGTCAATTGGCTGTTGATACTATTGAGCCAGTACCCGAGCAGTCTCGGAATTTGCCCACTGTGGCGTCAACGCGGAGCTGGGGTAGTCAACAAGTCCATCAGAGCCAACAGCGTCTTCTACCGGCAGAGATTGTAAGCACACCTGCAACAAAAATAATAAACAGTCGTCTATTACAGAAAGCAACGCACAAAAGAAATCACGTACCTGAAGGTGCACACACAACAGAGCTGCCACAACATGCTCCTCAGATCAATGTACGGATTTCATCAGATCGGCTGCCCAATCCACTTGGAGCCTCACGCGCGCTGTTTCGAACCACTCGACTGGAGAACAGACGAACTTGCGGTCCTTTATTCCAGCATCGTCCAATGTGCTATCTTAGCCGTTGCAATTGTCGTGCAAGTGTGACACTCCAGTCCAGCGGCGGAAACTCCAGCTTTTTGTCAGACGAGTCTGCACAAGTTTGTCAATTGGCTGATGATACTATTGAGCCAGTACCCGAGCAGTCTCGGAATTTGCCCACTGTAGCGTCAACGCGGAGCTGGGGTAGTCAACAAGCCCATCAGAGCCAACAGCGTCTTCTACCGGCAGAGATTGTAAGCACACCTGCAACAAAAAATATAAACAGTCGTCTATTACAGAAAACAATGAACAAAAAGAAATCACGTACCTGAAGGTGCACACACAACAGAGCTGCCACAACATGCTCCTCAGATCAACGTACAGATTTCACCAGATCGGCTGCTCAATCCACCTGGAGCCTCACGCGCGCTGTCTCGAGCCACTCGACTGGAGAACAGACGAACTTGTGGTTTGGTATTCCAGCATCGTCCAATGTGCTATCATAGCCGTTGCAATTGTCGTGCAAATGTGACACTCCAGTCCAGCGGCGGAAACTCCAGCTTTTTGTCAGACGAGTCTGCAAAAGCACGTACTCACTGAATCTGCCAAGACGTGAATGTGCACAAACTGTTCATCTTGACTTGTTATCGGCTGGTGTGCCGTGTTTGTCAGGTGCTCTGCTACAGCGAGGGCGGCGGTATGACGTCCAATACAAATCTCGGCAATCCGGTCATTTCGGCTCACAGTTTGAGTGGAGTCCATCCAATGTTTTCTTTTCGCCGTGGCGGTATCTGACTGGACGCGGGCAAATGCGACAGCAACATTTTTCCAGACGGCTTCTCAAGGCATGCAGGCCACGCACCACACGTGGCGTCCGTCAGTGGCGACCAACACATGTTTGGGCCCTAAGAGCTCATCGTAAGGCACGCCCGCCTGACACCTGTAAATAATAATGTAATTTAATTTTAAACTACTCAGGTCTTGTTAGCTAATTCACACAATTGTTCGCCAATTCGTTTTTTGTACTTACTTTTCTACCATTGTTTACATCTGTTTGGTACTGCGTTGCCAGACTGGTCGTTAATTTAGGCTGTAAAAAGTCAGTATTTTTTCCTGGCAAAGTTGCCAGAAAGTTATTTTATTAATAAGCTAAATAATGTTTGTATATGTTGCTGGCAAAAGTAATGAAACAAATAAAAAAGGCTGGCTGCCGGCTAAAATTTAGTCGACAGCCAACCCCCATTGTGCGCAAAAGTGCACAGAACATTAAAAAAATAGATTTGGTGAAACAATTATCAATACGTACAGACGACGATACAGAGATGGACTCATTACGCGAGAAGCACTTTCACAATTAATCCAATATCAGCCTGTTACAATTCAACGCCTCATACTTCCAGAGCCACCTCCGCCTCAACCGCAAATCTCTCCAGAAACTCAGGTGGAGCCGCCACAGAACCCGCCACAGAATCCGCCAGATGACGAGCAACAACTCATTACTCGTTTGCAAGAGTTGCAAATTAACATCGAACGAGATATTGATGATGAAATGCAAGTGGAAGAGCAGCGTTTTTATTCTCTGCAACATTCGCTACAAGTTTGTCAATTGGCTGTTGATACTATTGAGCCAGTACCCGAGCAGTCTCGGAATTTGCCCACTGTGGCGTCAACGCGGAGCTGGGGTAGTCAACAAGTCCATCAGAGCCAACAGCGTCTTCTACCGGCAGAGATTGTAAGCACACCTGCAACAAAAATAATAAACAGTCGTCTATTACAGAAAGCAACGCACAAAAAGAAATCACGTACCTGAAGGTGCACACACAACAGAGCTGCCACAACATGCTCCTCAGATCAATGTACGGATTTCATCAGATCGGCTGCCCAATCCACTTGGAGCCTCACGCGCGCTGTTTCGAACCACTCGACTGGAGAACAGACGAACTTGCGGTCCTTTATTCCAGCATCGTCCAATGTGCTATCTTAGCCGTTGCAATTGTCGTGCAAGTGTGACACTCCAGTCCAGCGGCGGAAACTCCAGCTTTTTGTCAGACGAGTCTGCACAAGTTTGTCAATTGGCTGATGATACTATTGAGCCAGTACCCGAGCAGTCTCGGAATTTGCCCACTGTAGCGTCAACGCGGAGCTGGGGTAGTCAACAAGCCCATCAGAGCCAACAGCGTCTTCTACCGGCAGAGATTGTAAGCACACCTGCAACAAAAATAATAAACAGTCGTCTATTACAGAAAACAATGAACAAAAGAAATCACGTACCTGAAGGTGCACACACAACAGAGCTGCCACAACATGCTCCTCAGATCAACGTACAGATTTCACCAGATCGGCTGCTCAATCCACCTGGAGCCTCACGCGCGCTGTCTCGAGCCACTCGACTGGAGAACAGACGAACTTGTGGTTTGGTATTCCAGCATCGTCCAATGTGCTATCATAGCCGTTGCAATTGTCGTGCAAATGTGACACTCCAGTCCAGCGGCGGTAACTCCAGCTTTTTGTCAGACGAGTCTGCAAAAAGCACGTACTCACTGAATCTGCCAAGACGTGAATGTGCACAAACTGTTCATCTTGACTTGTTATCGGCTGGTGTGCCGTGTTTGTCAGGTGCTCTGCTACAGCGAGGGCGGCGGTATGACGTCCAATACAAATCTCGGCAATCCGGTCATTTCGGCTCACAGTTTGAGTGGAGTCCATCCAATGTTTTCTTTTCGCCGTGGCGGTATCTGACTGGACGCGGGCAAATGCGACAGCAACATTTTTCCAGACGGCTTCTCAAGGCATGCAGGCCACGCACCACACGTGGCGTCCGTCAGTGGCGACCAACACATGTTTGGGCCCTAAGAGCTCATCGTAAGGCACGCCCGCCTGACACCTGTAAATAATAATGTAATTTAATTTTAAACTACTCAGGTCTTGTTAGCTAATTCACACAATTGTTCGCCAATTCGTTTTTTGTACTTACTTTTCTACCATTGTTTACATCTGTTTGGTACTGCGTTGCCAGACTGGTCGTTAATTTAGGCTGTAAAAAGTCAGTATTTTTTCCTGGCAAAGTTGCCAGAAAGTTATTTTATTAATAAGCTAAATAATGTTTGTATATGTTGCTGGCAAAAGTAATGAAACAAATAAAAAAAAAAATTGGCTGCCGGCTAAAATTTAGTCGACAGCCAACCCCCATTGTGCGCAAAAGTGCACAGAACATTAAAAAAAAAAAAGCAGCTACCAAAAACATTAAGCCAACCCCATTGAAAAAGTCAATTATTTGGTGAAACAATTATCAATACGTACAGACGACGATACAGAGATGGACTCATTACGCGAGAAGCACTTTCACAATTAATCCAATATCAGCCTGTTACAATTCAACGCCTCATACTTCCAGAGCCACCTCCGCCTCAACCGCAAATCTCTCCAGAAACTCAGGTGGAGCCGCCACAGAACCCGCCACAGAATCCGCCAGATGACGAGCAACAACTCATTACTCGTTTGCAAGAGTTGCAAATTAACATCGAACGAGATATTGATGATGAAATGCAAGTGGAAGAGCAGCGTTTTTATTCTCTGCAACATTCGCTACAAGTTTGTCAATTGGCTGTTGATACTATTGAGCCAGTACCCGAGCAGTCTCGGAATTTGCCCACTGTGGCGTCAACGCGGAGCTGGGGTAGTCAACAAGTCCATCAGAGCCAACAGCGTCTTCTACCGGCAGAGATTGTAAGCACACCTGCAACAAAAATAATAAACAGTCGTCTATTACAGAAAGCAACGCACAAAAGAAATCACGTACCTGAAGGTGCACACACAACAGAGCTGCCACAACATGCTCCTCAGATCAATGTACGGATTTCATCAGATCGGCTGCCCAATCCACTTGGAGCCTCACGCGCGCTGTTTCGAACCACTCGACTGGAGAACAGACGAACTTGCGGTCCTTTATTCCAGCATCGTCCAATGTGCTATCTTAGCCGTTGCAATTGTCGTGCAAGTGTGACACTCCAGTCCAGCGGCGGAAACTCCAGCTTTTTGTCAGACGAGTCTGCACAAGTTTGTCAATTGGCTGATGATACTATTGAGCCAGTACCCGAGCAGTCTCGGAATTTGCCCACTGTAGCGTCAACGCGGAGCTGGGGTAGTCAACAAGCCCATCAGAGCCAACAGCGTCTTCTACCGGCAGAGATTGTAAGCACACCTGCAACAAAAATAATAAACAGTCGTCTATTACAGAAAACAATGAACAAAAGAAATCACGTACCTGAAGGTGCACACACAACAGAGCTGCCACAACATGCTCCTCAGATCAACGTACAGATTTCACCAGATCGGCTGCTCAATCCACCTGGAGCCTCACGCGCGCTGTCTCGAGCCACTCGACTGGAGAACAGACGAACTTGTGGTTTGGTATTCCAGCATCGTCCAATGTGCTATCATAGCCGTTGCAATTGTCGTGCAAATGTGACACTCCAGTCCAGCGGCGGAAACTCCAGCTTTTTGTCAGACGAGTCTGCAAAAAGCACGTACTCACTGAATCTGCCAAGACGTGAATGTGCACAAACTGTTCATCTTGACTTGTTATCGGCTGGTGTGCCGTGTTTGTCAGGTGCTCTGCTACAGCGAGGGCGGCGGTATGACGTCCAATACAAATCTCGGCAATCCGGTCATTTCGGCTCACAGTTTGAGTGGAGTCCATCCAATGTTTTCTTTTCGCCGTGGCGGTATCTGACTGGACGCGGGCAAATGCGACAGCAACATTTTTCCAGACGGCTTCTCAAGGCATGCAGGCCACGCACCACACGTGGCGTCCGTCAGTGGCGACCAACACATGTTTGGGCCCTAAGAGCTCATCGTAAGGCACGCCCGCCTGACACCTGTAAATAATAATGTAATTTAATTTTAAACTACTCAGGTCTTGTTAGCTAATTCACACAATTGTTCGCCAATTCGTTTTTGTACTTACTTTTCTACCATTGTTTACATCTGTTTGGTACTGCGTTGCCAGACTGGTCGTTAATTTAGGCTGTAAAAAGTCAGTATTTTTTCCTGGCAAAGTTGCCAGAAAGTTATTTTATTAATAAGCTAAATAATGTTTGTATATGTTGCTGGCAAAAGTAATGAAACAAATAAAAAAGGCTGGCTGCCGGCTAAAATTTAGTCGACAGCCAACCCCCATTGTGCGCAAAAGTGCACAGAACATTAAAAAAAAAAAAATACAATTATCAATACGTATAGACAACAAAATTAATCCATATCAAACATTACCCGCCAGAAATGCGAACAACTCAGACGAACAAAAAAAATAAAGCAATCAATATTATTTGCAATTTCATCAACATGCACTTGGAAGAGTCCATTCAAAGTTTGTCAATTGGCTGTTGAAACTTTTCATCAGATCGGAGCCCAATCCACAACGCGGGAGCTGGGGTAGTCAACAAGCCATCAGAACGTCTTCTGAAAGAACTTGAATCCTTTATTCAACGCATCGTCACAACAACAGAGCTGCCACAACATCTTAGCCAATTGTGATGACACTCCAGTCCAGCGGCGGAAACTCCAGCTTTTTTTTTTCTCAGACGAGTCTGCACAAGTTTGTCAATTGGCTGATGATACTATTGAGCCAGTACCCGAGCAGTCTCGGAATTTGCCCACTGTGGCGTCAAAGCGCGGAGCTGGGGTAGTCAACAAGCCCATCAGAGCCAACAGCGTCTTCTACCGGCAGAGGTTGTAAGCACACCTGCAACAAAAATAATAAACAGTCGTCTATTACAGAAAACAATGAACAAAAGAAATCACGTACCTGAAGGTGCACACACAACAGAGCTGCCACAACATGCTCCTCAGATCAACGTACAGATTTCACCAGATCGGCTGCTCAATCCACCTGGAGCCTCACGCGCGCTGTCTCGAGCCACTCGACTGGAGAACAGACGAACTTGTGGTTTGGTATTCCAGCATCGTCCAATGTGCTATCATAGCCGTTGCAATTGTCGTGCAAATGTGACACTCCAGTCCAGCGGCGGAAACTCCAGCTTTTTGTCAGACGAGTCTGCAAAAAGCACGTACTCACTGAATCTGCCAAGACGTGAATGTGCACAAACTGTTCATCTTGACTTGCTATCGGCTGGTGTGCCGTGTTTGTCAGGTGCTCTGCTACAGCGAGGGCGGCGGTATGACGTCCAATACAAATCTCGGCAATCCGGTCATTTCGGCTCACAGATTGAGTGGAGTCCATCCAATGTTTTCTTTTCGCCGTGGCGGTATCTGACTGGACGCGGGCAAATGCGACAGCAACATTTTTCCAGACGGCTTCTCAAGGCATGCAGGCCACGCACCACACGTGGCGTCCGTCAGTGGCGACCAACACATGTTTGGGCCCTAAGAGCTCATCGTAAGGCACGCCCGCCTGACACCTGTAAATAATAATGTAATTTAATTTTAAACTACTCAGGTCTTGTTAGCTAATTCACACAATTGTTCGCCAATTCGTTTTTTGTACTTACTTTTTCTACCATTGTTTACATCTGTTTGGTACTGCGTTGCCAGACTGGTCGTTAATTTAGGCTGTAAAAAGTCAGTATTTTTTCCTGGCAAAGTTGCCAGAAAGTTATTTTATTAATAAGCTAAATAATGTTTGTATATGTTGCTGGCAAAAACAAAAATAAAAAGGCTGGCTGCCGGCTAAAATTTAGTCGACAGCCAACCCCATTGTGCGCAAAGTGCACAGAACATTAAAAAAAAAATAGATTTGGTGAAACAATTATCAATACGTACAGACGACGATACAGAGATGGACTCATTACGCGAGAAGCACTTTCACAATTAATCCAATATCAGCCTGTTACAATTCAACGCCTCATACTTCCAGAGCCACCTCCGCCTCAACCGCAAATCTCTCCAGAAACTCAGGTGGAGCCGCCACAGAACCCGCCACAGAATCCGCCAGATGACGAGCAACAACTCATTACTCGTTTGCAAGAGTTGCAAATTAACATCGAACGAGATATTGATGATGAAATGCAAGTGGAAGAGCAGCGTTTTTATTCTCTGCAACATTCGCTACAAGTTTGTCAATTGGCTGTTGATACTATTGAGCCAGTACCCGAGCAGTCTCGGAATTTGCCCACTGTGGCGTCAACGCGGAGCTGGGGTAGTCAACAAGTCCATCAGAGCCAACAGCGTCTTCTACCGGCAGAGATTGTAAGCACACCTGCAACAAAAATAATAAACAGTCGTCTATTACAGAAAGCAACGCACAAAAAGAAATCACGTACCTGAAGGTGCACACACAACAGAGCTGCCACAACATGCTCCTCAGATCAATGTACGGATTTCATCAGATCGGCTGCCCAATCCACTTGGAGCCTCACGCGCGCTGTTTCGAACCACTCGACTGGAGAACAGACGAACTTGCGGTCCTTTATTCCAGCATCGTCCAATGTGCTATCTTAGCCGTTGCAATTGTCGTGCAAGTGTGACACTCCAGTCCAGCGGCGGAAACTCCAGCTTTTTGTCAGACGAGTCTGCACAAGTTTGTCAATTGGCTGATGATACTATTGAGCCAGTACCCGAGCAGTCTCGGAATTTGCCCACTGTGGCGTCAACGCGGAGCTGGGGTAGTCAACAAGCCCATCAGAGCCAACAGCGTCTTCTACCGGCAGAGATTGTAAGCACACCTGCAACAAAAATAATAAACAGTCGTCTATTACAGAAAACAATGAACAAAAAGAAATCACGTACCTGAAGGTGCACACACAACAGAGCTGCCACAACATGCTCCTCAGATCAACGTACAGATTTCACCAGATCGGCTGCTCAATCCACCTGGAGCCTCACGCGCGCTGTCTCGAGCCACTCGACTGGAGAACAGACGAACTTGTGGTTTGGTATTCCAGCATCGTCCAATGTGCTATCATAGCCGTTGCAATTGTCGTGCAAATGTGACACTCCAGTCCAGCGGCGGAAACTCCAGCTTTTTGTCAGACGAGTCTGCAAAAAGCACGTACTCACTGAATCTGCCAAGACGTGAATGTGCACAAACTGTTCATCTTGACTTGTTATCGGCTGGTGTGCCGTGTTTGTCAGGTGCTCTGCTACAGCGAGGGCGGCGGTATGACGTCCAATACAAATCTCGGCAATCCGGTCATTTCGGCTCACAGTTTGAGTGGAGTCCATCCAATGTTTTCTTTTCGCCGTGGCGGTATCTGACTGGACGCGGGCAAATGCGACAGCAACATTTTTCCAGACGGCTTCTCAAGGCATGCAGGCCACGCACCACACGTGGCGTCCGTCAGTGGCGACCAACACATGTTTGGGCCCTAAGAGCTCATCGTAAGGCACGCCCGCCTGACACCTGTAAATAATAATGTAATTTAATTTTAAACTACTCAGGTCTTGTTAGCTAATTCACACAATTGTTCGCCAATTCGTTTTTTGTACTTACTTTTCTACCATTGTTTACATCTGTTTGGTACTGCGTTGCCAGACTGGTCGTTAATTTAGGCTGTAAAAGTCAGTATTTTTCCTGGCAAAGTTGCCAGAAAGTTATTTTATTAATAAGCTAAATAATGTTTGTATATGTTGCTGGCAAAAGTAATGAAACAAATAAAAAAGCTGGCTGCCGGCTAAAATTTAGTCGACAGCCAACCCCCATTGTGCGCAAAAAGTGCACAGAACATTAAAAAAAAAAAATAGATTTGGTGAAACAATTATCAATACGTACAGACGACGATACAGAGATGGACTCATTACGCGAGAAGCACTTTCACAATTAATCCAATATCAGCCTGTTACAATTCAACGCCTCATACTTCCAGAGCCACCTCCGCCTCAACCGCAAATCTCTCCAGAAACTCAGGTGGAGCCGCCACAGAACCCGCCACAGAATCCGCCAGATGACGAGCAACAACTCATTACTCGTTTGCAAGAGTTGCAAATTAACATCGAACGAGATATTGATGATGAAATGCAAGTGGAAGAGCAGCGTTTTTATTCTCTGCAACATTCGCTACAAGTTTGTCAATTGGCTGTTGATACTATTGAGCCAGTACCCGAGCAGTCTCGGAATTTGCCCACTGTGGCGTCAACGCGGAGCTGGGGTAGTCAACAAGTCCATCAGAGCCAACAGCGTCTTCTACCGGCAGAGATTGTAAGCACACCTGCAACAAAAATAATAAACAGTCGTCTATTACAGAAAGCAACGCACAAAAGAAATCACGTACCTGAAGGTGCACACACAACAGAGCTGCCACAACATGCTCCTCAGATCAATGTACGGATTTCATCAGATCGGCTGCCCAATCCACTTGGAGCCTCACGCGCGCTGTTTCGAACCACTCGACTGGAGAACAGACGAACTTGCGGTCCTTTATTCCAGCATCGTCCAATGTGCTATCTTAGCCGTTGCAATTGTCGTGCAAGTGTGACACTCCAGTCCAGCGGCGGAAACTCCAGCTTTTTGTCAGACGAGTCTGCACAAGTTTGTCAATTGGCTGATGATACTATTGAGCCAGTACCCGAGCAGTCTCGGAATTTGCCCACTGTGGCGTCAACGCGGAGCTGGGGTAGTCAACAAGCCCATCAGAGCCAACAGCGTCTTCTACCGTCAGAGGTTGTAAGCACACCTGCAACAAAAATAATAAACAGTCGTCTATTACAGAAAACAATGAACAAAAGAAATCACGTACCTGAAGGTGCACACACAACAGAGCTGCCACAACATGCTCCTCAGATCAACGTACAGATTTCACCAGATCGGCTGCTCAATCCACCTGGAGCCTCACGCGCTGTCTCGAGCCACTCGACTGGAGAACAGACGAACTTGTGGTTTGGTATTCCAGCATCGTCCAATGTGCTATCATAGCCGTTGCAATTGTCGTGCAAATGTGACACTCCAGTCCAGCGGCGGAAACTCCAGCTTTTTGTCAGACGAGTCTGCAAAAAGCACGTACTCACTGAATCTGCCAAGACGTGAATGTGCACAAACTGTTCATCTTGACTTGCTATCGGCTGGTGTGCCGTGTTTGTCAGGTGCTCTGCTACAGCGAGGGCGGCGGTATGACGTCCAATACAAATCTCGGCAATCCGGTCATTTCGGCTCACAGATTGAGTGGAGTCCATCCAATGTTTTCTTTTCGCCGTGGCGGTATCTGACTGGACGCGGGCAAATGCGACAGCAACATTTTTCCAGACGGCTTCTCAAGGCATGCAGGCCACGCACCACACGTGGCGTCCGTCAGTGGCGACCAACACATGTTTGGGCCCTAAGAGCTCATCGTAAGGCACGCCCGCCTGACACCTGTAAATAATAATGTAATTTAATTTTAAACTACTCAGGTCTTGTTAGCTAATTCACACAATTGTTCGCCAATTCGTTTTTTGTACTTACTTTTCTACCATTGTTTACATCTGTTTGGTACTGCGTTGCCAGACTGGTCGTTAATTTAGGCTGTAAAAAGTCAGTATTTTTTCCTGGCAAAGTTGCCAGAAAGTTATTTTATTAATAAGCTAAATAATGTTTGTATATGTTGCTGGCAAAAGTAATGAAACAAATAAAAAAGGCTGGCTGCCGGCTAAAATTTAGTCGACAGCCAACCCCCATTGTGCGCAAAAGTGCACAGAAAAAAAAAAAAATAGATTTGGTGAAACAATTATCAATACGTACAGACGACGATACAGAGATGGACTCATTACGCGAGAAGCACTTTCACAATTAATCCAATATCAGCCTGTTACAATTCAACGCCTCATACTTCCAGAGCCACCTCCGCCTCAACCGCAAATCTCTCCAGAAACTCAGGTGGAGCCGCCACAGAACCCGCCACAGAATCCGCCAGATGACGAGCAACAACTCATTACTCGTTTGCAAGAGTTGCAAATTAACATCGAACGAGATATTGATGATGAAATGCAAGTGGAAGAGCAGCGTTTTTATTCTCTGCAACATTCGCTACAAGTTTGTCAATTGGCTGTTGATACTATTGAGCCAGTACCCGAGCAGTCTCGGAATTTGCCCACTGTGGCGTCAACGCGGAGCTGGGGTAGTCAACAAGTCCATCAGAGCCAACAGCGTCTTCTACCGGCAGAGATTGTAAGCACACCTGCAACAAAAATAATAAACAGTCGTCTATTACAGAAAGCAACGCACAAAAGAAATCACGTACCTGAAGGTGCACACACAACAGAGCTGCCACAACATGCTCCTCAGATCAATGTACGGATTTCATCAGATCGGCTGCCCAATCCACTTGGAGCCTCACGCGCGCTGTTTCGAACCACTCGACTGGAGAACAGACGAACTTGCGGTCCTTTATTCCAGCATCGTCCAATGTGCTATCTTAGCCGTTGCAATTGTCGTGCAAGTGTGACACTCCAGTCCAGCGGCGGAAACTCCAGCTTTTTGTCAGACGAGTCTGCACAAGTTTGTCAATTGGCTGATGATACTATTGAGCCAGTACCCGAGCAGTCTCGGAATTTGCCCACTGTAGCGTCAACGCGGAGCTGGGGTAGTCAACAAGCCCATCAGAGCCAACAGCGTCTTCTACCGGCAGAGATTGTAAGCACACCTGCAACAAAAATAATAAACAGTCGTCTATTACAGAAAACAATGAACAAAAGAAATCACGTACCTGAAGGTGCACACACAACAGAGCTGCCACAACATGCTCCTCAGATCAACGTACAGATTTCACCAGATCGGCTGCTCAATCCACCTGGAGCCTCACGCGCGCTGTCTCGAGCCACTCGACTGGAGAACAGACGAACTTGTGGTTTGGTATTCCAGCATCGTCCAATGTGCTATCATAGCCGTTGCAATTGTCGTGCAAATGTGACACTCCAGTCCAGCGGCGGTAACTCCAGCTTTTTGTCAGACGAGTCTGCAAAAAGCACGTACTCACTGAATCTGCCAAGACGTGAATGTGCACAAACTGTTCATCTTGACTTGTTATCGGCTGGTGTGCCGTGTTTGTCAGGTGCTCTGCTACAGCGAGGGCGGCGGTATGACGTCCAATACAAATCTCGGCAATCCGGTCATTTCGGCTCACAGTTTGAGTGGAGTCCATCCAATGTTTTCTTTTCGCCGTGGCGGTATCTGACTGGACGCGGGCAAATGCGACAGCAACATTTTTCCAGACGGCTTCTCAAGGCATGCAGGCCACGCACCACACGTGGCGTCCGTCAGTGGCGACCAACACATGTTTGGGCCCTAAGAGCTCATCGTAAGGCACGCCCGCCTGACACCTGTAAATAATAATGTAATTTAATTTTAAACTACTCAGGTCTTGTTAGCTAATTCACACAATTGTTCGCCAATTCGTTTTTTGTACTTACTTTTCTACCATTGTTTACATCTGTTTGGTACTGCGTTGCCAGACTGGTCGTTAATTTAGGCTGTAAAAAGTCAGTATTTTTTCCTGGCAAAGTTGCCAGAAAGTTATTTTATTAATAAGCTAAATAATGTTTGTATATGTTGCTGGCAAAAGTAATGAAACAAATAAAAAGGCTGGCTGCCGGCTAAAATTTAGTCGACAGCCAACCCCCATTGTGCGCAAAAGTGCACAGAACATTAAAAAAAAAAAGAACATTAAAAAAAAGAACATTAAAAAAGAAACATTAAAAAAAAAAAAAAAACATTAAAAAGAACATTAAAAAAACCCCATTGTGCGCAAAAGTGCACAGAACATTAAAAAAAGAACATTAAAAAAAAAAAAAGAACATTAAAAAAAATTAAAAAATAATAATAAAATAAAATCGTGTTAATGTTTCAGTGTCGTTTTGCTGTGTGCAAAATATATGTGAATCTGACGCGCGTGTAAATTTCTTACCGCCAGTTTGACGTGCTCGGCACTAGTAACCAAGTTATAAGTGCTGTAGCCTGTGTGTCAACGTAATGCAAAAAGCATGCAAAATATCAAATGAAAGTCCATCCTACACATGGTCTGACGGAGATACCCTGATTGCCAACGCGTTATCTCCACACCAGTGTGATAATTCTGTCGAAGCAGGCACTATGTCTGACTCTGACACATCAATCGATATGGCTACAAAAAGCCCTCGCTAATACGTCTAGAGATAGTAACCAAAGTGATCTTCAATTCTGTGTTGCGTCCTGTCATGAAAACGTATCCGTCCTCGACCCAGACGACATCCACTCAGTTTCGGAATGGGGTTCATCTTTTCTGTCGTCTGGTTCATCAAATTCCTCTCACGTCAACGCTGTCGACACCCACCACACCAAAGAATATGAGCAACCACCAGGTGCCAATCATCGCCCCTGCAGCCAGCAGACAAAAGGCGCAAAACAATTTTTGGCGCCACTTTTCGCGCCAAAAACTCTGTCTGCAGAACAGCATATTGAGGTTATTGCGCCAATGCAGCTGTCAAATGCAACAACTACACAACAACCAAAGCAAAATGACAAGTCAGAAATTGCGCCAAAAATTACACAACGTGAACCAGACACTAACAGTTCGCAGTTTTTGGCGCCAATTTTGGCGCCAAATCGGATTATCCCGCCAAAAATAAATTGTGTACAACAACAAGCTTTACCTGTTGCGCCAACTCAACATACTACGTCAGCAATTGCGCCAATTATCGCACACCGTGAAATAAACACGCTGAATCCACAAATTTTGGCGCCAATTTTTCCTCCAAATAAGACTGCAGCTAAGCACACTGCTCCTAATGGACTTAAACGTAAAATTATGCCTCTGCAATTAAACAATCCGAAACGTTCTGTGCATTTTCTAAGCTCCAAGCCAATAAAGAGTGGAACTCAAAATTATATTAACCCAGTTGTAAAACTGTATGACTTTAGAAAAGCGAAGAAAAAATCAAGCTTTGCAGAAGCCACAACATCGGAATCCAGCAAACGCAATGTTCTTATGGAAACTGACTACCCTAATAGAACCGCACAACTAAACGTTGACACTGGGTCTAGTCAGGAATTAAGCCAGTTGCCAGTCGCACCCGTCCACCAGCCTCAGCAGTTACCTTCGCCTAAAGATCTGCAGCAAATGCAGGCTTTGCAGTCTGGGCAGAGCTCCAAAATACCATCCATTTTCTTACCGAATGTTACTGAGATCCAACCATTAATTGACGACTTCAACAGGACTCCAGGAGTAGGTAAATTCTCCACTAAATCGGCACAAGGTAGTGGCATCAGGATTCAGTGCGAGGACATCTCAACATACAACCGCATAATGGCGCTACTAAATGCCAAACATACACATATGCATACTCACCAGTTACGTAAAGACCGTGGTTACCGAGTAATCATGCGTCATTTGCATTTCTCCACACCAAGTGACTGGCTGTGCACACACCTACGACAATTGGGCTACAAAACTCGCTACGTTAATGTCATGAAACACCGTTTTACTGGTAAGCCAATGAATATTTTTGAAATTGAGCTAGAGCCAAATATAGACGGTACACACGAGAATATACTCACACTTACTGAGCTGGGAAACCAAAACATAGTTGTGGAAAGGCAGATGAGACGCCCTGACCCAGTCCAGTGTCATCGCTGTCAGGCGTATGGTCACAGCAAAAATTACTGCCGTAGACCATTCGTTTGCCTTAAGTGTGCAGGCATGCACGCAACAACAGAATGTGCAAAAACTAGAAGTACTGAACCAAAATGTGCAAACTGCGGAGGGGCACACATTGCCAGCTACAAGGGGTGTCAGTCTTCAAAAACGCGCAGAATAAACTACTAGCGAATCGCTCGCGTGTTGATCATCAAGTCTCGCAGCATCATAGGCAGAGCACAGGTCATCGGTCTCCTAGTCAACGGCCAACTGGCCAGTTACAAAGGAAACAACAACAAATCCAGCCTGAGCAACAACCCTCCCAACACCAGCCCAATCCACCAAAGCAAAGCCACTTCAGCAACCATCTAGCACAAGGGTCCACACGCCGGCAGCCAAAACATACTAATCCTCGACCAACTTTCAGTGAAGTTGTCCAAAGGACAAGTACACCTGGAAGACCTCGCAATCCGTTTGCATCTCAACCTAAATTGATGCACAAACATCAACAGACAGGCAACATGCGCGGAAATGAAATCCAGAACCACCAGTCCAATCAGCAACAAAACCGAAGCCACATCAGCCCTGATTCGAAACGTGAAAAGACGGCATCTAATACTGCGCGAAATCCAGCAATGTCCCATTTGCATAAGCTCCAGAACAGTCTTCGTCTCGAGCAGGCACAACAGCAGCAGGGAAACCGACAGCACCATCAGTCTACAAGCCCGCTCCACCGGCCATTGGATGGTCCGCTTATACAGGCACTGGAGAAAAATCTGCAAATAGCAGATGAGATGAGTAAAAGAATTGATAGTTTACTAAATGTTTTGTACTTACTTGTCCTGCCACCCACCAGTACTCACCAATCAAAACCAATCTTAAACCCGCGAATTAGAGAAAACACAATAAATCCTAATATTGCATCTCAAGTCGTAAGTGCTCTAAACTCAACTACTGTTTCCACAATGGACTACAACAACACAATTAGTATCGCCAATGATGAGAATCAGAATGAATAACATCTATTGTCGTAATTATCAATACAATCTAAACTCTAATGTTGCGACTACTACCAACAGCATTAATCAATATAGCAACCAGTTTAAAATTGCATATTGGAACGTCCGCTGGGATTGGTAATAAACTTATAGAGCTTGAAGTGTTTTTGCAAAGGCATCGAATAGATGTCATGATGGTCATTGAAATTAGGACGGATCCAAGTACTTTGTGTGTTAAAGGGTACCACACATATGCGTCATTACACCCGCATAACTATAGAAGTGGAGGTGTTGCCACTTTTGTTAGACACGGCACCAAACACATAGCACTCCAACCAATTAGTTTGCCTTGCATTCAATCTGCTCCAATTGCTATTGTAACCAAAAATGATAACAATAGAAACTCCACGATTGTTATTGCACCAATTTATTGCCCACCCCAACACAACTGGACAATGCAGCATTTTTTAAAGCTCTACAAACACTTCGATAATCTCACCAAAAATTCTAGTTTTATCATATGTGGTGATTGGAACGCGAAACATTCCTGGTGGGGAAACTTACGCTCCTGCCAACGGGGTAGAGCCATAATGGAATGTATTCATAAACACCCTCGCTATAAGATCTTAGCGACTGGAGGAGCTACCCACTACCCCTATGATAATAGAAAGAAACCGTCAGCGATTGACTTCGCTATATATTGTGGCTTAAATGACCATAAACTACAAACACGCTCATCAGTAGACCTGGATTCTGACCATTTGCCAATCCATATCGATCTCAAATCTAAAGGGTCGTTTGCTAATGATGTTGTCTCAAAATCGCGACTCCTTCCAAAAAAAGCTAATCTGAAGGTATTCCAAGAGCAACTCAATTGTAGAATTCTACTCAATACGGAAATTAAATCTGGCCTTGACATTGAAGATGCGATTAACATCTTCACTGGAAATATAAACCTCGCGGCACAAGCTGCTGCTCCACCACCACGTGCCCAAACGAATGTGCACCAACAGTTTTACAACAATTCTGGTAGACATCCATTGAGTAACAGCCATAAGAGTATATGCGTTAAAAGCTATATAGAAGCGCTCAAAATCGTTTGAAAAAAAAAACTTCAGCCCTCCAAAAGTCGAATTCGGATCACATCAACAAGCTTTTTGAAAAAAGTAGATACAAGCGATCGGTATAAAATGCAAAAATTGTGGAAAATCACTAAAAACTTCAGAAGGCAACCAGAGCCAAACTGGCCTCTAAGAATATCTTCAGATCATGTCTACAATACGAACAACAGCAGTTGGACAAAAATACTGAAACCTGGTAAATGCACCATTGAAAAAAGACTTTTGCAAATGCCATACCTACACATCAATTTGCTCAGAAACACAATTCGTATTAAAAGCTACGAAAAAGCAAATCATCTGCTCTGGTATTCATTGATATTAGCGAGGCGTTTGACAGGGTTCACTCTCTGGAAACTAATTTGATTCCAATAATTTAATGTTCTGAAAGCTATCTTCACACCGAACTGAAATGGCACCACTTCAAGGACAGGCAAAACTACCAAAATAAATAACAGACATTAGTCCAAACTCAGCCCAATATATTTCAACAGCTTTGCTCATCGTACGCTGACGACACCATTGTTTTGAGTGCTATACAAGAAGCAATAAACCTTAATCAAAGATCTTTCTCGTTGGTGTATTTCTACTAACACTAATAAAACACAGCGCACGTATTATACACCAAAAGAAAGCTGAATAGTAATCAGGAGATACCATGCTTAATGATCAACAGATCATCACCAAGCGATGCCATCAATATCTTGGATTTCATATGGACCAGAAATTGCTTTGCTCTACCCATAACACAACTGTGCCACAAACTTCGAGCCACATACAAAAAAGCTGGAATGGCTACTGGGCAACAAAAAACTGTCCAAAAACTGCAAGGTAGTAGTATTTAAACAGATGTTAGTGCCCATATGGCAGTATGCCCTTCCAATCTACGGTTCACTAGCATCGGCAACCCAGCTAAAACGCATAGAGGTAATGCATAACGCTATTCTACGAAGAATTGTCAAAGCCACTAGATACACAAGGAACCAATCGTTGCGAGACTTGTATAACATTAAATCTTTTGAAGAATCTTACCAGCTTGCCAGCAAAAGATTTGCGTCATCTTTGTTAAATCATCCCAACGTGGAAGCACGAAAGCTCGCCTTTAGTCCATTTGTTCCTCAGAGACTTAAAAAGGCCAAGGTACTTGTCTCAAATCCAGCAGCACTTTCCTCCTTCCCAGCAGCAGAGCCTCCAGGATACACAAAACGAGCAGCTACCAACACTGCTCAGGATGGAGAAAGAAGTGCATGATGCTACACTGCGCCAATCCAATACGCCCATCCAGCAATATGTTCCAACTCTGCCACAAAATAGATTTGGTGAAACAATTATCAATACGTACAGACGACGATACAGAGATGGACTCATTACGCGAGAAGCACTTTCACAATTAATCCAATATCAGCCTGTTACAATTCAACGCCTCATACTTCCAGAGCCACCTCCGCCTCAACCGCAAATCTCTCCAGAAACTCAGGTGGAGCCGCCACAGAACCCGCCACAGAATCCGCCAGATGACGAGCAACAACTCATTACTCGTTTGCAAGAGTTGCAAATTAACATCGAACGAGATATTGATGATGAAATGCAAGTGGAAGAGCAGCGTTTTTATTCTCTGCAACATTCGCTACAAGTTTGTCAATTGGCTGTTGATACTATTGAGCCAGTACCCGAGCAGTCTCGAATTTGCCCACTGTGGCGTCAACGCGGAGCTGGGGTAGTCAACAAGTCCATCAGAGCCAACAGCGTCTTCTACCGGCAGAGATTGTAAGCACACCTGCAACAAAAATAATAAACAGTCGTCTATTACAGAAAGCAACGCACAAAAGAAATCACGTACCTGAAGGTGCACACACAACAGAGCTGCCACAACATGCTCCTCAGATCAATGTACGGATTTCATCAGATCGGCTGCCCAATCCACTTGGAGCCTCACGCGCGCTGTTTCGAACCACTCGACTGGAGAACAGACGAACTTGCGGTCCTTTATTCCAGCATCGTCCAATGTGCTATCTTAGCCGTTGCAATTGTCGTGCAAGTGTGACACTCCAGTCCAGCGGCGGAAACTCCAGCTTTTGTCAGACGAGTCTGCACAAGTTTGTCAATTGGCTGATGATACTATTGAGCCAGTACCCGAGCAGTCTCGAATTTGCCCACTGTAGCGTCAACGCGGAGCTGGGGTAGTCAACAAGCCCATCAGAGCCAACAGCGTCTTCTACCGGCAGAGATTGTAAGCACACCTGCAACAAAAATAATAAACAGTCGTCTATTACAGAAAACAATGAGAGCCTCACGCGCGCTGTCTCGAGCCACTCGACTGGAGAACAGACGAACTTGTGGTTTGGTATTCCAGCATCGTCCAATGTGCTATCATAGCCGTTGCAATTGTCGTGCAAATGTGACACTCCAGTCCAGCGGCGGTAACTCCAGCTTTTTGTCAGACGAGTCTGCAAAAGCACGTACTCACTCGAATCTGCCAAGACGTGAATGCACAAACTGTTCATCTTGACTTGTTATCGGCTGGTGTGCCGTGTTTGTCAGGTGCTCTGCTACAGCGAGGGCGGCGGTATGACGTCCAATACAAATCTCGGCAATCCGGTCATTTCGGCTCACAGTTTGAGTGGAGTCCATCCAATGTTTTCTTTTCGCCGTGGCGGTATCTGACTGACGCGGGCAAATGCGACAGCAACATTTTTCCAGACGGCTTCTCAAGGCATGCAGGCCACGCACCACACGTGGCGTCCGTCAGTGGCGACCAACACATGTTTGGGCCCTAAGAGCTCATCGTAAGGCACGCCCGCCTGACACCTGTAAATAATAATGTAATTTAATTTTAAACTACTCAGGTCTTGTTAGCTAATTCACACAATTGTTCGCCAATTCGTTTTTGTACTTACTTTTCTACCAGTTTACATCTGTTTGGTACTGCGTTGCCAGACTGGTCGTTAATTTTGAACATTAAAAAAGAACGTTAAAAAAAGAACAAAAAAAAAAAAAACATTAAAAAAGAACATTAAACCCCCACCAAAGTGCACCAGAACATTAAAAAAAAAGAACATTAAAAAAAAGAACCAAAAAAAAAAAATTAAAAATAATAATAAAATAAAAATCGTGTGTCAAAAATATCCAGAAAGTTATTTTATCTGCAGTCTGTAGCCTGTGTGTCAAATTTGTTTGTATATGTTGCTGGCAAAAAAGCCCTCGTACCCGAACAATCTCGAAGATTTGCCCTGTCATGAAACGGCGTCAACGCGGGCTGCCGGTCAAAAAGCCCAGTCAGGTGCCAAATAAGACAGCCAACAGCGTCTTCTACCGGCAGAAAATTAAGCACAGAACATAAAAACGACAAGTAAAAAAAATTAACCCAGTTGTAAAAGTCGACTTTACAGAAAGCTTCACAATAACCAAAACGCAATGTTCTTATGGAAACTGACTAATAAACAGAACCGCACAACAAATGTTGACACCGGGTCTAGTCAGGAATTAAGCCAGTTGCCAGTCGCACCTGTCCACCAGCCTCAGCAGTTACCTTCGCCTAAAGATCTGCAGCAAATGCAGGCTTTGCAGTCTGGGCAGAGCTCCAAAATACCATCCATTTTCTTACCGAATGTTACTGAGATCCAACCATTAATTGACGACTTCAACAGGACTCCAGGAGTAGGTAAATTCTCCACTAAATCGGCACAAGGTAGTGGCATCAGGATTCAGTGCGAGGACATCTCAACATACAACCGCATAATGGCGCTACTAAATGCCAAACATACACATATGCATACTCACCAGTTACGTAAAGACCGTGGTTACCGAGTAATCATGCGTCATTTGCATTTCTCCACACCAAGTGACTGGCTGTGCACACACCTACGACAATTGGGCTACAAAACTCGCTACGTTAATGTCATGAAACACCGTTTTACTGGTAAGCCAATGAATATTTTTGAAATTGAGCTAGAGCCAAATATAGATGGTACACACGAGAATATACTCACACTTACTGAGCTGGGAAACCAAAACATAGTTGTGGAAAGGCAGATGAGACGCCCTGACCCAGTCCAGTGTCATCGCTGTCAGGCGTATGGTCACAGCAAAATTACTGCCGTAGACCATTCGTTTGCCTTAAGTGTGCAGGCATGCACGCAACAACAGAATGTGCAAAAACTAGAAGTACTGAACCAAAATGTGCAAACTGCGGAGGGGCACACATTGCCAGCTACAAGGGGTGTCCAGTCTTCAAAAACGCGCAGAATAAACTACTAGCGAATCGCTCGCGTGTTGATCATCAAGTCTCGCAGCATCATAGGCAGAGCACAGGTCATCGGTCTCCTAGTCAACGGCCAACTGGCCAGTTACAAAGGAAACAACAACAAATCCAGCCTGAGCAACAACCCTCCCAACACCAGCCCAATCCACCAAAGCAAAGCCACTTCAGCAACCATCTAGCACAAGGGTCCACACGCCGGCAGCCAAAACATACTAATCCTCGACCAACTTTCAGTGAAGTTGTCCAAAGGACAAGTACACCTGGAAGACCTCGCAATCCGTTTGCATCTCAACCTAAATTGATGCACAAACATCAACAGACAGGCAACATGCGCGGAAATGAAATCCAGAACCACCAGTCCAATCAGCAACAAAACCGAAGCCACATCAGCCCTGATTCGAAACGTGAAAAGACGGCATCTAATACTGCGCGAAATCCAGCAATGTCCCATTTGCATAAGCTCCAGAACAGTCTTCGTCTCGAGCAGGCACAACAGCAGCAGGGAAACCGACAGCACCATCAGTCTACAAGCCCGCTCCACCGGCCATTGGATGGTCCGCTTATACAGGCACTGGAGAAAAATCTGCAAATAGCAGATGAGATGAGTAAAAGAATTGATAGTTTACTAAATGTTTTGTACTTACTTGTCCTGCCACCCACCAGTACTCACCAATCAAAACCAATCTTAAACCCGCGAATTAGAGAAAACACAATAAATCCTAATATTGCATCTCAAGTCGTAAGTGCTCTAAACTCAACTACTGTTTCCACAATGGACTACAACAACACAATTAGTATCGCCAATGATGAGAATCAGAATGAATAACATCTATAGTCGTAATTATCAATACAATCTAAACTCTAATGTTGCGACTACTACCAACAGCATTAATCAATATAGCAACCAGTTTAAAATTGCATATTGGAACGCCGCTGGGATTGGTAATAAACTTATAGAGCTTGAAGTGTTTTTGCAAAGGCATCGAATAGATGTCATGATGGTCATTGAAATTAGGACGGATCCAAGTACTTTGTGTGTTAAAGGGTACCACACATATGCGTCATTACACCCGCATAACTATAGAAGTGGAGGTGTTGCCACTTTTGTTAGACACGGCACCAAACACATAGCACTCCAACCAATTAGTTTGCCTTGCATTCAATCTGCTCCAATTGCTATTGTAACCAAAAAATGATAACAATAGAAACTCCACGATTGTTATTGCACCAATTTATTGCCCACCCCAACACAACTGGACAATGCAGCATTTTTTAAAGCTCTACAAACACTTCGATAATCTCACCAAAAATTCTAGTTTTATCATATGTGGTGATTGGAACGCGAAACATTCCTGGTGGGGAAACTTACGCTCCTGCCAACGGGGTAGAGCCATAATGGAATGTATTCATAAACACCCTCGCTATAAGATCTTAGCGACTGGAGGAGCTACCCACTACCCCTATGATAATAGAAAGAAACCGTCAGCGATTGACTTCGCTATATATTGTGGCTTAAATGACCATAAACTACAAACACGCTCATCAGTAGACCTGGATTCTGACCATTTGCCAATCCATATCGATCTCAAATCTAAAGGGTCGTTTGCTAATGATGTTGTCTCAAAATCGCGACTCCTTCCAAAAAAAGCTAATCTGAAGGTATTCCAAGAGCAACTCAATTGTAGAATTCTACTCAATACGGAAATTAAATCTGGCCTTGACATTGAAGATGCGATTAACATCTTCACTGGAAATATAAACCTCGCGGCACAAGCTGCTGCTCCACCACCACGTGCCCAAACGAATGTGCACCAACAGTTTTACAACAATTCTGGTAGACATCCATTGAGTAACAGCGTTAAAAATCTAATTCGCCATAAGAGTATATGCAAACAAAAACTTATGGTTGAAAACTCTGAGCAATCTAAAAAGCTATATAGAAGCGCTCAAAATCGTTTGAAAAAAGCCCTCCAAAAGTCGAATTCGGATCACATCAACAAGCTTTTTGAAAAAGTAGATACAAGCGATCGGTATAAAATGCAAAAATTGTGGAAAATCACTAAAAACTTCAGAAGGCAACCAGAGCCAAACTGGCCTCTAAGAATATCTTCAGATCATGTCTGCAATACGAACAACAGCAGTTGGACAAAAAGCACCATTGAAAAGGCTGAACTATTCGCCTCTCACTTGGAACAGCGTTTCACTCCAATATTTACTAATACTGATGAAATGCGTACCAAAATAAATAACGAATTAGTCCAAACTCGAAATCAACACTCTCATCGTACTACAGATCTTTCTAGTGAGACAGCAAGTAACTATGCATGGCCATTTCGACCAGTCACAGTCAGCGAGACCATGCTTGAGATTAAGTCACTTACACTTGACAAATCACCTGGGCCTGATAACATTGATAATTACGTCATTAAGTCACTACCACAAAAAGCAATCACGTACCTAGTGCTAATATTCAACAGTATCCTCAGACTCGGGCATTTTCCTAGACAGTGGAAAAACGCTACAATTTCTATGATACTGAAACCTGGTAAATGTGCCAATGAGGTTACATCTTATCGGCCAATAAGCCTATTGGCAGGATTTTCCAAGATCTTCGAGAGATTGCTAATGGCTAGACTCTTCGAGTGTAAAGACTTTGCAAATGCCATACCTACACATCAATTTGGCTTTAGAAAAGAGCATGGTACAGAACAGCAACTCAGACGCGCAACACAATTCGTATTAAAAGCATACGAAAAGCAACACATCTGCTCTGCAGTATTCATTGATATTAGCGAGGCGTTTGACAGGGTATGGCATACAGGCCTTCTCTGGAAACTAATAAAATTGATTCCAATCGAGCTATTTAATGTTCTGCAAAGCTATCTTCTACACCGAACTTTCTCTGTACGCTGCTATGATGGCACCACTTCAAGGACAGGCAAACTTAGGGCTGGAGTTCCACAAGGGAGTGTGCTTGGTCCGGTCTTGTATACAATATACTCATCTGACATGCCGCTACCACCTCCATTGACTCAGCCCAGATATATTTCAATAACAGCTTTGCGTAACTCCAACAATACCCTTCTTTCCACGTACGCTGACGACACCATTGTTTTGAGTGCTGCTGATACTGCCCAAGAAGCAATAAACCTTAATCAAAGATATCTGAACTGTTTTACAACATGGGCCAATCGTTGGTGTATTTCTACTAACACTAATAAAACAGCGCACGTATTATACACCAAAAAGAAAGCTGAATAGTAATCAGGAGATACGTCCTCCCATGCTTAATGATCAACAGATCATCACCAAGCGATGCCATCAATATCTTGGATTTCATATGGACCAGAAATTGCTTTGCTCTACCCACATAACACAACTGTGCCACAAACTTCGAGCCACATACAAAAAGCTGGAATGGCTACTCGGGCAACAAAGTAAACTGTCCAAAAACTGCAAGGTAGTAGTATTTAAACAGATGTTAGTGCCCATATGGCAGTATGCCCTTCCAATCTACGGTTCACTAGCATCGGCAACCCAGCTAAAACGCATAGAGGTAATGCATAACGCTATTCTACGAAGAATTGTCAAAGCCACTAGATACACAAGGAACCAATCGTTGCGAGACTTGTATAACATTAAATCTTTTGAAGAATCTTACCAGCTTGCCAGCAAAAGATTTGCGTCATCTTTGTTAAATCATCCCAACGTGGAAGCACGAAAGCTCGCCTTTAGTCCATTTGTTCCTCAGAGACTTAAAAGGCCAAGGTACTTGTCTCAAATCCAGCAGCACTTTCCTCCTTCCCAGCAGCAGAGCCTCCAGGATACACAAAACGAGCAGCTACCAACACTGCTCAGGATGGAGAAAGAAGTGCATGATGCTACACTGCGCCAATCCAATACGCCCATCCAGCAATATGTTCCAACTCTGCCACAAAATAGATTTGGTGAAACAATTATCAATACGTACAGACGACGATACAGAGATGGACTCATTACGCGAGAAGCACTTTCACAATTAATCCAATATCAGCCTGTTACAATTCAACGCCTCATACTTCCAGAGCCACCTCCGCCTCAACCGCAAATCTCTCCAGAAACTCTGGTGGAGCCGCCACAGAACCCGCCACAGAATCCGCCAGATGACGAGCAACAACTCATTACTCGTTTGCAAGAGTTGCAAATTAACATCGAACGAGATATTGATGATGAAATGCAAGTGGAAGAGCAGCGTTTTTATTCTCTGCAACATTCGCTACAAGTTTGTCAATTGGCTGTTGATACTATTGAGCCAGTACCCGAGCAGTCTCGGAATTTGCCCACTGTGGCGTCAACGCGGAGCTGGGGTAGTCAACAAGTCCATCAGAGCCAACAGCGTCTTCTACCGGCAGAGATTGTAAGCACACCTGCAACAAAAAATAATAAACAGTCGTCTATTACAGAAAGCAACGCACAAAAGAAATCACGTACCTGAAGGTGCACACACAACAGAGCTGCCACAACATGCTCCTCAGATCAATGTACGGATTTCATCAGATCGGCTGCCCAATCCACTTGGAGCCTCACGCGCGCTGTTTCGAACCACTCGACTGGAGAACAGACGAACTTGCGGTCCTTTATTCCAGCATCGTCCAATGTGCTATCTTAGCCGTTGCAATTGTCGTGCAAGTGTGACACTCCAGTCCAGCGGCGGAAACTCCAGCTTTTTGTCAGACGAGTCTGCACAAGTTTGTCAATTGGCTGATGATACTATTGAGCCAGTACCCGAGCAGTCTCGGAATTTGCCCACTGTGGCGTCAACGCGGAGCTGGGGTAGTCAACAAGCCCATCAGAGCCAACAGCGTCTTCTACCGGCAGAGGTTGTAAGCACACCTGCAACAAAAATAATAAACAGTCGTCTATTACAGAAAACAATGAACAAAAGAAATCACGTACCTGAAGGTGCACACACAACAGAGCTGCCACAACATGCTCCTCAGATCAACGTACAGATTTCACCAGATCGGCTGCTCAATCCACCTGGAGCCTCACGCGCGCTGTCTCGAGCCACTCGACTGGAGAACAGACGAACTTGTGGTTTGGTATTCCAGCATCGTCCAATGTGCTATCATAGCCGTTGCAATTGTCGTGCAAATGTGACACTCCAGTCCAGCGGCGGAAACTCCAGCTTTTTGTCAGACGAGTCTGCAAAAAGCACGTACTCACTGAATCTGCCAAGACGTGAATGTGCACAAACTGTTCATCTTGACTTGCTATCGGCTGGTGTGCCGTGTTTGTCAGGTGCTCTGCTACAGCGAGGGCGGCGGTATGACGTCCAATACAAATCTCGGCAATCCGGTCATTTCGGCTCACAGATTGAGTGGAGTCCATCCAATGTTTTCCTTTTCGCCGTGGCGGTATCTGACTGGACGCGGGCAAATGCGACAGCAACATTTTTCCAGACGGCTTCTCAAGGCATGCAGGCCACGCACCACACGTGGCGTCCGTCAGTGGCGACCAACACATGTTTGGGCCCTAAGAGCTCATCGTAAGGCACGCCCGCCTGACACCTGTAAATAATAATGTAATTTAATTTTAAACTACTCAGGTCTTGTTAGCTAATTCACACAATTGTTCGCCAATTCGTTTTTTGTACTTACTTTTCTACCATTGTTTACATCTGTTTGGTACTGCGTTGCCAGACTGGTCGTTAATTTAGGCTGTAAAAAGTCAGTATTTTTTTCCTGGCAAAGTTGCCAGAAAGTTATTTTATTAATAAGCTAAATAATGTTTGTATATGTTGCTGGCAAAAGTAATGAAACAAATAAAAAAGGCTGGCTGCCGGCTAAAATTTAGTCGACAGCCAACCCCATTGTGCGCAAAAGTGCACAGAACATTAAAAAATAGATTTGGTGAAACAATTATCAATACGTATAGACGACGATACAGAGATGGACTCATTACGCGAGAAGCACTTTCACAATTAATCCAATATCAGCCTGTTGCAATTCAACGCCTCATACTTCCAGAGCCACCTCCGCCTCAACCGCAAATCTCTCCAGAAACTCAGGTGGAGCCGCCACAGAACCCGCCACAGAATCCGCCAGATGACGAGCAACAACTCATTACTCGTTTGCAAGAGTTGCAAATTAACATCGAACGAGATATTGATGATGAAATGCAAGTGGAAGAGCAGCGTTTTTATTCTCTGCAACATTCGCTACAAGTTTGTCAATTGGCTGTTGATACTATTGAGCCAGTACCCGAGCAGTCTCGGAATTTGCCCACTGTGGCGTCAACGCGGAGCTGGGGTAGTCAACAAGTCCATCAGAGCCAACAGCGTCTTCTACCGGCAGAGATTGTAAGCACACCTGCAACAAAAATAATAAACAGTCGTCTATTACAGAAAGCAACGCACAAAAGAAATCACGTACCTGAAGGTGCACACACAACAGAGCTGCCACAACATGCTCCTCAGATCAATGTACGGATTTCATCAGATCGGCTGCCCAATCCACTTGGAGCCTCACGCGCGCTGTTTCGAACCACTCGACTGGAGAACAGACGAACTTGCGGTCCTTTATTCCAGCATCGTCCAATGTGCTATCTTAGCCGTTGCAATTGTCGTGCAAGTGTGACACTCCAGTCCAGCGGCGGAAACTCCAGCTTTTTTGTCAGACGAGTCTGCACAAGTTTGTCAATTGGCTGATGATACTATTGAGCCAGTACCCGAGCAGTCTCGGAATTTGCCCACTGTGGCGTCAACGCGGAGCTGGGGTAGTCAACAAGCCCATCAGAGCCAACAGCGTCTTCTACCGGCAGAGGTTGTAAGCACACCTGCAACAAAAATAATAAACAGTCGTCTATTACAGAAAACAATGAACAAAAGAAATCACGTACCTGAAGGTGCACACACAACAGAGCTGCCACAACATGCTCCTCAGATCAACGTACAGATTTCACCAGATCGGCTGCTCAATCCACCTGGAGCCTCACGCGCGCTGTCTCGAGCCACTCGACTGGAGAACAGACGAACTTGTGGTTTGGTATTCCAGCATCGTCCAATGTGCTATCATAGCCGTTGCAATTGTCGTGCAAATGTGACACTCCAGTCCAGCGGCGGTAACTCCAGCTTTTGTCAGACGAGTCTGCAAAAAAGCACGTACTCACTGAATCTGCCAAGACGTGAATGTGCACAAACTGTTCATCTTGACTTGCTATCGGCTGGTGTGCCGTGTTTGTCAGGTGCTCTGCTACAGCGAGGGCGGCGGTATGACGTCCAATACAAATCTCGGCAATCCGGTCATTTCGGCTCACAGATTGAGTGGAGTCCATCCAATGTTTTCTTTTCGCCGTGGCGGTATCTGACTGGACGCGGGCAAATGCGACAGCAACATTTTTTTCCAGACGGCTTCTCAAGGCATGCAGGCCACGCACCACACGTGGCGTCCGTCAGTGGCGACCAACACATGTTTGGGCCCTAAGAGCTCATCGTAAGGCACGCCCGCCTGACACCTGTAAATAATAATAATGTAATTTAATTTTTAAACTACTCAGGTCTTGTTAGCTAATTCACACAATTGTTCGCCAATTCGTTTTTTGTACTTACTTTTCTACCATTGTTTACATCTGTTTGGTACTGCGTTGCCAGACTGGTCGTTAATTTAGGCTGTAAAAGTCAGTATTTTTTTTCTGGCAAAGTTGCCAGAAAGTTATTTTATTAATAAGCTAAATAATGTTTGTATATGTTGCTGGCAAAAGTAATGAAACAAATAAAAAGGCTGGCTGCCGGCTAAAATTTAGTCGACAGCCAACCCCATTGTGCGCAAAAGTGCAATGAACAAAAAAACCTGAACCAGTTGACTGGCTGTCGAAGCAGGCAATTCATCAATCGATATGGCTACAAAAGCCCCGCTAATACGTCTAAATAGAGATAGTAACCAAAGTGATCTTCAATTCTGTGTTGCGTCCTGTCATGAAAAACCAATCCGTCCTAAACCCCGCCCAAAAACATCCACTCAGTTTCGTCTTGTTCATCAAATCTGTCGTCTGTTCATCAAATTCCTCTCACGTCAACATTAAAAACCAAAGAATATGAGCAACCACCAGGTGCCAATCATCGCCCCTGCAGCCAGCAGACAAAAGGCGCAAAACAATTTTTTGGCGCCACTTTTCGCGCCAAAAACTCTGTCTGCAGAACAGCATATTGAGGTTATTGCGCCAATGCAGCTGTCAAATGCAACAACTACACAACAATCAGAGCAAAATGACAAGTCAGAAATTGCGCCAAAATTACACAACGTGAACCAGACACTAACAGTTCGCAGTTTTTTGGCGCCAATTTTGGCGCCAAATCGGATTATCCGCCAAAAATAAATTGTGTACAACAACAAGCTTTACCTGTTGCGCCAACTCAACATACTACGTCAGCAATTGCGCCAATTATCGCACAAATGTGAAATAAACACGCTGAATCCACAAATTTTGGCGCCAATTTTTCCTCCAAATAAGACTGCAGCTAAGCACACTGCTCCTAATGGACTTAAACGTAAAATTATGCCTCTGCAATTAAATAATCCGAAACGTTCTGTGCATTTTTTAAGCTCCAAGCCAATAAAGATGGAACTCAAAATTATATTAACCCAGTTGTAAAACTCTATGACTTTAGAAAAGCGAAGAAAAAAAATCAAGCTTTGCAGAAGCCACAACATCGGAATCCAGCAAACGCAATGTTCTTATGGAAAAAAACTGACTACCTATTAGAACCGCACAACTAAATGTTGACACCGGGTCTAGTCAGGAATTAACCAGTTGCCAGTCGCACCAAAATCCACCAAACAGCAGTTACCTTCGCCTAAAGATCTGCAGCAAATGCAGGCTTTGCAGTCTGGGCAGAGCTCCAAAATACCATCCATTTTTCTTACCGAATGTTTACTGAGATCCAACCATTAATTGACGACTTCAACAGGACTCCATCCTCCAAAACGCTCCACTGAATCTATGATACTGAAAAGAAAATGAGGATTTTTTTACATAAACCCAAGGATTTTAAATGGCAATAATGGCTGAGAATCCAGTGTAAAGACTTTGACTCATGCCATACCTCCACACAAGGCACTGGTTTATGAAAATATTGGTACACACACAGCAACTCAAAGAATGCGCAACACAATTTTACTTAAAAGCATACGAAAACCTGCATCTGAGCTACACCTGAAAATCGATGGTACACACGTTTGAGGGGTACTCAGATGGGAAACTAATAAATTTATTCCAATAGTGTCATTCTGAAAAGATCTTCTGCACCGAACTTGGTCTCAGCAAAGTAGATCTGTTTGCGAAGTCGAGCATGCAAACATCTGAAATAACAAAACCATTACTGAACCAAAATGTAACCAAGGATTGGCAACCAGAGTGGTCAAGGTGTCCACCAAAAAACGCGCAGAATAACGCCCAGCAGACGCTGTCCAGTGTCACTCATAGGCAGAGCACAGGCTTTGGGCATACGAAGAATTACTGCCGCCGTCCAAAGGAAACAACAACAAATGTAGTGGTAAACATCCATCCACGGCCTGTGAAAGAAAAAAAAGGAAGACAATCAGCAACCAAAGTGTGCAAATTGTTCTGGAGCCGGCAGCCAAAACATACGCAATGCAAGGCCTTTCAAGCTGCTGTCCAGTACAAAAGTATGAATCCGAAGGTTTTCCTAAATTAACGCCAATAAACTGCTAGCTGAACTTAGCCAGTCCAATCAGACATCTCGCAAGCCACCTATAGATCACATTCGAAACCAACACTACGACAGCGATCAAATCCACGTCAATCCAGGAACGGCCCATCGGCATTTAAGCTACGCAGCGATTCTTCGCACAAACGGACACATGACACAGCAGCAAATAAAAGCAGAAATTGCAGACCTGAGCATCAGCCCGCATCAACCACGGCCAGTCATTAAATCGCCATGCTTATCAGAATGTCTCTCATCAAGAAGACAAACAGCGTACACGTAATCAATCACAAGGAGCCGCAGCCGTTCTCGCCAGTATCCCAATAATCCGGACAATGTTACCAACCAAAAACTTGATACGCTAATAGATCTCCTGCTAGAGCGTCCACGGCGAACTCCTATCCCAATGGCAGTGTCTTCCAACGCGAGCACCAATCTGAACAAAAAATAGATAAGCTAGTGGTATGATGACTGCTTTGACGGCCTGTCTTCTTTCTAAAGAAACGAGTTAATGACAAACAAATGCATAAATTAAATAACACACATGATCTGAGTTCCAGCAGATATAAAGTCTATAATACAAATAATAAATATATCCCAATCATAAAACATTAATATTGTATACGGCTGGAGCCTCAATTAAACTCAGCAAACTGAAACTGTACTTCAATAAACACAACATTGACAACGCGCAGCATACGGCGAACGGCTCTGTGCCGGTGATAGCAGATCTAAGCAAACATTCGTGTCCACCAATGGCAGGCTACTCAAAACTTTTCTGAGGCACACATTTTTAAATTACGATGGCAAAAATCTATCTCCGCAATGTGGTTCCCACTACAAAAATCCGGCTCTGTCCACAGCCTGCAACGGATACTCAGCAGTACAGTCATTATGCTCATATCTACGGCTTCCCAGGCTGGACGGCAGAACACAAAAGCACAAAACCTGCAAATCGAAATAGTTATTTAAATAATCAGGAACACTTCGAATACCCAATCATACCTGGTTCGTGGCTCAGGCTGCCAGCTCTCCAGCACTACAATCTTGTGGCGGATGACGTGCTCCAGTGCGTGCGATATCAATTTTAGAGTTTGTTATGACGCTGCGACTCCCCAGCACTGCTCTGTTGCGGCGGACAACATGCTATTGCACGCGCTATCAATATCAGATATTAGTTGCAAAATCCAGGCCGCCAATGCTCCAGCACCATTTTGCGCGGCGAACGATGCGTACCAGCATGCCATCAATCTCGTAATGACGCTATAAGCAAACTACCATGCGGCGGACGACATGCGATAGCGCGCGCTGTCAATTTGTTTTCGTAAACGGATGGCGGTGTCAAGTACAACCAACCACCAAACGTTCACAGATTGCCAACGACGCTGTCTATTTTTTGATGAAACTCCTCCGCGCGACTCTCGCAATGTTTTTGCTGTGCAAAGGTGCAACGAGTATGCACTCGATCATCTTTGGCTAACCATAATCCTGCAATGGAGGAAATATTAGAATTATAAGAAATATTTAAGCTAATTTGTTATTTTGTAGCTTACCAGTTTGATTCTTGTCTGTTTTGATGAATATTTTTTCTCCAGTGCTGCTTAACGCGCTAGTGTTAGGCATTGACCAATAGAGCCTGTAAAATAACATTTTATATACATTAATACAAACTGAACATAGGCGTAAGATAATTCACACAAAATGTAAAAACATTATTTGTTTAAATCTCTGCAATGAGTATTCCCTCCCTCTCTGCCTGCTGGCTAGGCAGAGCGAGGGGAAAATGTCTATTGGGGCGTCAATTTCGTATGTTTTACATGCGACAAAGAAAAAGATCTAAGGAAACATTCGTGTCCACCAATGGCAGGCTATTAAAACTTTCACAGGCACACATTTTTAAGTTACGATGGCAAAAAATCTATCTCGCAATGTGGTTCCACAAAAAAATCCGGCTCTGTCCACAGCCTGCAACGGATACTCAGCAGTACAGTCATCATGCTCATATCTATGGCTTCCCAGGCTGGACGGCAGAACACAAAACCAAAAAACCTGCAAATCGAAATAGTTATTTAAATAATCAGGAACACTTCGAATACCCAATCATACCTGGTTCGTGGCTCAGGCTGCCAGCTCTCCAGCACTACAATCTTGTGGCGGATGACGTGCTCCAGTGTGCGATATCAATTTTAGAGTTTGTTATGACGCTGCGACTCCCCAGCACTGCTCTCTTGCGGCGGACAACATGCTATAGCACGCGCTATCAATATCAGATATTAGTTGCAAAATCCAGGCCGCCAATGCTCCAGCACCACATTTGCGCGGCGAACGATGTGTGCCAGCGTACGCCATCAATCTCGTAATGACGCTATAAGTAAACTACCATGCGGCGGACGACATGCGATAGCGCGCGCTGTCAATTTGTTTTCGTGAACGGATGGCTGTGTCAAGCACAACCAACCACCAAACGCTCACAGATTGCCAACGACGCTGTCTATTTTTGATCAAACTCCTCCGCGCGACTCCTGCAATGTTTTTGCTGTGCAAAGGTGCAACGAGTATGCACTCGATCACCTTTGGCTAACCATAATCCTGTAATTGGAAATATTAGAATTATAAGAAATATTTAAGCTAATTTGTTATTTTGTAGCTTACCAGTTTGATTCTTGTCTGTTTTGATTATTTTTTCTCCAGTGCTGCTTAACGCGCTAGTGTTAGCATTGACCAATAGAGCCCTGTAAAATAACATTTTATATACATTAATACATATTAACATAGGCGTAAGATAATTCATACAAAATGTAAAAACATTATTTGAATAAATCTCACCGCAATGAGAGCATTCTCACCTCTCTGCCTGCTGGCTAGGCAGAGCGAGGGGAAAATGCTCTCATTGCGGCGTCAATTTCGTATGTTTTACATGCGACAAAGAAAGGAGGCGACTGGAACGCCAAAAGCTACTGGTGGGGCAACACCAGATCATGCAGAAGAAAACGGAATATTACTAAACTGTGTCCATCAAAAGAACTTTAATATTCTGGCTACGGGCTCCTCAACACACTTTCCGTATAATTCACCAATCTCCATCCGCAATTGACTTTGCTATTTTGAAGGCATCCAAAGAGATCAACTAAAAATTAAAGATTCTCACAATTAGGATCCGATCACCTCCCTATTACAATTGATCTATTCGAAAGGCCGGTAGAAAATAAAAAACAAGTGTTGCCTACTTCCTCCATACGCAAGCGTTAATAAGTTCCAAGATTGGCTTAACGAGAATATACAATTAAACACGGAGCTGAAATCTAACTCTGACGTAGATGATGCTGTCAATATTCTCGAAAATAATATCCATAAAGCTGCTCAATACGCAACTAATCGTTCTATACATGTAAATATAAGTCACACAAATTGTCATTTAAGTAGACGAATACTTAAAATGATAGAAGACAAGCGACTGATCAAAAATTACTTACTGGTAAATCGAAATCCAGCAGCTCGCCAAATACATACCCGATTATCAAATAACATAAGCATGGCCATAAAAGAACTTAAAGAGAGACGAATGGAAAACCTGTTTAGATCGATTGACTCAGCAGACAGGTACTCCATGCAGAAACTGTGGCGTCTTACAAACAGCATTAAGCGACAGCCCGCTCCAAATCTCCCAGTTAGGAAATTTATTGTCAATGATCCAATCAATGACGGCAACGACTCCAATACGTGGTGCAAAACGACACAAGAAAAGGCTGAGGCATTTGCACAACACCTTGAAGAACGCTTTTAAACCAATAATAACAACTCCTTCGTCGGACATAAGCCATATTGAAATAAACGCGATTCCTTTTATGTCCAGCACTGACACGTCTTTTTCGTCCTATTACTGTATCTGAAATACAAAATGAAATTAAAGCGCTAAAGGTCAAAAAAATCACCTGGCTTGGATATGATTGACAATCGAACTCTTAAAGCCTTACCATTAAAAAGCAATTTTATACATTGCCCTCATTTTTAACAATGCCCTGCGGTTTGGACACTTCCCCAGTAAATGGAAATGCGCACTGGTAAAAATGATTTGCAAAACCAGGCAAGCCCACCCAACAACTAGGATCTTATAGACCTATCAGTTTATTGTCCGGGCTCTCTAAGATTTTGGAACAATTAATTTTAAAGCGTATGTTTGAACACGAAGCTTTTCGTAAGGCAATCCCCAACCATCAATTTGGGTTCAGATGCGAACACTCCGCTGAACAACAGTTAGGCCGCATAACTCAATTTATACTTCAATCGTTTGAGGACAATAAATACTGCTCGTCGGTATACCTAGATATAAAAGAAGCCTTTGACCGAGTGTGTGGCACAGCGGATTAAACTATAAACTAAGAAAAATTCTACCACACGCCATCTTCAAAATTGTACGTAACTACCTGGCCTCTAGAAGTTTTGTTGTTGAATGCGCCGGCGGTGTAAGATCAAACATAAAACAAATTAAAGCTGGTGTGCCGCAGGGTAGCATCCTGGGGCCAATTTTGTATACAATTTACACAGCTGACATCCCGGAGCCCATCCCGCGAACTTACTCCAAAATGCTATTGGGAACGTACGCTGATGACACCGTCGTTTTGTCATCCAGTAGCGATCAGGATGATGCCATCGCAAACATGGAAGAATATTTAAGCACCCTTGCTGCATGGACAAAAAAAAAATGGTGTATCTCCATTAATGCCTCAAAAACAGTTCATGTAATGCACTCATTGCGTAACTCACAGTCAGCGGCCCAAATAAGTATTGCAGGATACCAGATCGCCAACGCCACCAGTCATTGCTACCTGGGAGTCCACCTGGATACAAAATTGCAATTCAGCAAACACATAACAACCATCGCTGGCAAGCTCAGATCCAGGTGTAAGAAGCTGCAATGGATGATAAACAGTAACAGCAAATTACCACTTAACATCAGAGTTATAATTTATAAACAGTTAATTGCTCCCGTTTGGCAGTATGCCCTGCCCATCTGGGGCCCCGCTAGTTTGCGACACGCATTTCAACAGAATACTTGTGTTGCAAAATCAAACTCTCAGGACGATTACTGGAGCTCCCTGGTTTATACGCAATGAAAATATACTTACCGATCTGCGATTAAGCTCTGTGGACAATACTTATAATGACGCCTGCGCTAGATATACGAGGCGATTATTAAGTCACAGTAACACGGAGGCATTGAACTTAGCTCATAAGCCATATATACCTCAGCGATTAAATAGACCACGATACTCTATAATGCTGCAAACTCACTTGGCCGTCACGCTACATCAACTGGAGCTGCTGGAGCAGCAAAGGCAAAGAGAATGGCGCCAACGTCTGGAATCTCTGCGACAACTGCGTCTACTTCGCATCCCTCCACTGGAACGCCCATTAACGCTGCTTCAGCAAAGCCGACTGGATCTGATCTACAGGCAGCGAGCACAACAACGAGCTATAGATGAACGCGAGGCGCAATACCGAATAAGGCAACAGCAAAGATTATCTAGCTCAAATACCGGCCAAGTCTCTTTGAATCCATTGCCAGTCCATTCTCAGCGGGAACAGCAGCCTATTCAACAAACGGACCAGAGTGTACTATCTACGTCAGAGCCTCTAATCGACGCTGCGGGCGTGCCCCCGCTGACGGATGGTTGACAAATCTGCAAATCGAAATGATCACATAAAAAATCAGGAATATTCACAACATACATACATACACTGATTGTGCGGTGGCCCAACGGTTACTGAATCCAGGCTGCCAGTTCTCCAGCAACACAACTGTGCGGCGGATGACGTTCTCCAGTGTGCGATATCAATTTTAGAGTTTGTAATGATGCTGCGACTCCCCAGCACTGCTCTGTTGCGGCGGACAACATGCTATTGCACGCGCTATCAATATCAGATATTAGTTGCAAAATCCAGGCCGCCAATGCTCCAGCACCACATTTGCGCGGCGAACGATGTGTGCCAGCGTACGCCATCAATCTTGTAATGACGCTATAAGTAAACTACCATGCGGCGGACGACATGCGATAGCGCGCGCTGTCAATTTGTTTTCGTAAACGGATGGCTGTGTCAAGCACAACCAACCACCAAACGTTCACAGATTGCCAACGACGCTGTCTATTTTTTGATGAAACTCCTCCGCGCGACTCTCGCAATGTTTTTGCTGTGCAAAGGTGCAACGAGTATGCACTCGATCATCTTTGGCTAACCATAATCCTGCAATGGAGGAAATATTAGAATTATAAGAAATATTTAAGCTAATTTGTTATTTTGTAGCTTACCAGTTTGATTCTTGTCTGTTTTGATTATTTTTTCTCCAGTGCTGCTTAACGCGCTAGTGTTAGGCATTGACCAATAGAGCCCTGTAAAATAACATTTTATATACATTAATACATATTAACATAGGCGTAAGATAATTCATACAAAATGTAAAAACATTATTTGAATAAATCTCACCGCAATGAGAGCATTCTCACCTCTCTGCCTGCTGGCTAGGCAGAGCGAGGGGAAAATGCTCTCATTGCGGCGTCAATTTCGTATGTTTTACATGCGACAAAGAAAGAAAAAAAAAAAAAAAAAAAAAAAAATATTAAAAGTTATTAAAAATAATAAGAACATTAAAAAGTGCATTTAGTTTAGTGCACCAAGTCAATATTTGATTGTACGATTTATGCGTACAATCTTAACAAGTCAAAATCGAACTTAACCTGCATACACGTGTTTCTTGCCAATTATATCTGGTTATGGGCTTTAAGCCCCTGCTTGCTCTGCAGCGGCATCAAGCACATAACCTTCAACAAAATATTCTTTTCTGAGCTTGTAAATCGCGGAAAAATAATTTTTCGACAACATGGCCACTAAAAACAAAGATAAGAATAAAAAATCATCGACGATGAGGACGACGATGTTGAAATTATGTCCATTTCGCCGCCCCCAGCCCAAGTGGCAGCTAATAAAAGCAAGCTCGGTGTCTCTGCTAGCACATCTCGGGCAGCAGCTAAAAGAAATCTCGCCAACAACGTAGGTAATTATGTTCAACCAACTCTGAAAGAAATAATTAAACCCACGGAAATCAGCAAGTATGTTACACCAAACGATAAGGGTACAAAAAGATGCGCTAACAAGGGAAACAGTCCCAAAATCCAAAAGAAGACTGTGCTTAATGATGGAGTTGAGGATCCCCTTGACGACACTGATGTATCACTGAGAACATCCTTATCAATCCTCCAAAAGAGAATGCTACTCCTTCCGTCGCTGCTCCTAAACCAATTGGGAACAACGCACAAAAAGTAAAGCCTCCGCCACTACACATCCCGTTTGTCTCAGATATTTTTCCCATCCTCCAAGATATTAGTGAGATCATTGGCGAAGAAACGTATTTTACAAAACCCACTAAGGGCAATGGTCTGAGAATCCAGTGCAATGATATCGACTCATATCGCAAGCTCACAAGGCACTTTAATGACAATAATATTGGTTCACACACCTATCAGTTAAAGAATGAGCGTGGATTTAGGATCGTGATTCGCCACCTGCATCACTCTACACCTGAAAATTGGATTCGTGAGAGGATTACTCAGATGGGACACTCAATACGTTACCTTAGTGTCATCAAAAAAGAGATTTACCAGAGAGCCTTTAGATCTGTTCGAAGTCGAACTGGAAACATCTGAAAATAACAAAGACATTCTGACTCTAACCAAGATTGGTAACCAGAGGGTCAAGGTAGAACGACCGATACGCTCAGCAGACGCTGTCCAGTGTCACCGTTGCCAGCTCTTTGGGCATACGAAGAATTACTGCCGCCGTCCCTTTGTGTGCGTCAAATGTAGTGGTAGTCATCCATCCACGGCCTGTGAAAGAAAAAAGGAAGACAATCAACCACCAAAGTGTGCAAATTGTTCTGGAGCACATGCAGCAAGCTTTAAAGGATGCAAGGCCTTTAAAGCAGCCTGTAAAAGTAAGGAATCCGAAGGTTTTCTTAATGCCAACAAAGTGCTAGCTGAACTTATCCAGCCCAAACAGATATTTCGTAAGAAGCCATCAACAGATCAGTCTTATCTGCCATCACAACGACATCGAACAAACCCACGTCAGCAGGAGAGGCCCAATGGCACGTTAAGCTATGCAGCGATTCTCCGTACAAATGGACACACGACACAGCAACAAATAAAAGTTCAAAAGTTGCAGACTGAGAATCAGCACAGACAGCATCAATCACGTAAGCAATCTTTAAATCGCCAAGCTCACCAGCCTGTCTCTCATCAAGAAGTTCAACTGAGTTCACGTAATCAATCCAGAAGCCGCAGCCGTGGCTCTCGACAATTCCACAGCAACTCGGTCAACGCCACCAACCAAAAACTTGACACACTAATAGACCTCCTGTTTGAGCAGCAACGAAAGCCTATCCCAATGGCAGTGTCTTCCAACGTTAGCTCCAATCTGGAACAAAAAATAGATAAGCTAATTAGTATGATGACTGCTTTGACGGCCTGTCTTCTTTCTAAAGAACAAGTTAATGAAAACATTAATGTCTAATTTAAGCAACGTAAATAATTCGGATTCCCATAACCAAGCTAATAATCTTAAAATACTAATTTGGAATGCTGCTGGAGTTGCAAATAAATTACCGGAGCTTGAAGCGTACATCATTCAACACAATATTGGAATCGCGCTTGTCTCTGAGACCCATTTAGTAAATTCAGATTCAATAACAATATCAGGATTTGACAATATTATGCAAATCATCCCACCAATAGAAGGAGAGGAGGAGTAGCACTACTTATAAAAAGGAGAATAAACCACATTGCCCTACCAAACCTATCCACTGATCTTCTTCAATGCGCTGCCGTGGCAATTTCCTTGACCAACGGCTCAGTTATTAATATAGCGTCCATATATTGCCCGCCGCAAAATTCTTGGCAAGAAGAAGATTTCTATAATTTATTCGACCAATTTGGTGAGAAATTTATTGTGGGAGGCGACTGGAACGCCAAAAGCTACTGGTGGGGCAATACCAGATCATGCAGAAGAGGCGGAATATTACTAAACTGTGTCCATCAAAAGAACTTTAATATTCTGGCTACGGGCTCCTCAACACACTTTCCGTATAATTCACACCAATCTCCATCCGCAATTGACTTTGCTATTTACCAAGGCATCCAAAGAGATCAACTAAAAATTAAAGATTCTCACGAATTAGGATCCGATCACCTCCCTATTACAATTGATCTATTCGAAAGGCCGGTAGAAAATAAAAGTAAGTGTTGCCTACTTCCTCCATACGCAAGCGTTAATAAGTTCCAAGATTGGCTTAACGAGAATATACAATTAAACACGGAGCTGAAATCTAACTCTGACGTAGATGATGCTGTCAATATTCTCGAAAGTAATATCCATAAAGCTGCTCAATACGCAACTAATCGTTCTATACATGTAAATATAAGTCACACAAATTGTCATTTAAGTAGACGAATACTTAAAATGATAGAAGACAAGCGACTGATCAAACGTTACTTACTGGTAAATCGAAATCCAGCAGCTCGCCAAATACATACCCGATTATCAAATAACATAAGCATGGCCATAAAAGAACTTAAAGAGAGACGAATGGAAAACCTGTTTAGATCGATTGACTCAGCAGACAGGTACTCCATGCAGAAACTGTGGCGTCTTACAAACAGCATTAAGCGACAGCCCGCTCCAAATCTCCCAGTTAGGAAATTTATTGTCAATGATCCAATCAATGACGGCAACGACTCCAATACGTGGTGCAAAACGACACAAGAAAAGGCTGAGGCATTTGCACAACACCTTGAAGAACGCTTTAAACCAATAATAACAACTCCTTCGTCGGACATAAGCCATATTGAAATAAACGCGATTCCTTTTATGTCCAGCACTGACACGTCTTTTCGTCCTATTACTGTATCTGAAATACAAAATGAAATTAAAGCGCTAAAGGTCAAAAAATCACCTGGCTTGGATATGATTGACAATCGAACTCTTAAAGCCTTACCATTAAAAGCAATTTTATACATTGCCCTCATTTTTAACAATGCCCTGCGGTTTGGACACTTCCCCAGTAAATGGAAATGCGCACTGGTAAAAATGATTTGCAAGCCAGGCAAGCCCACCCAACAACTAGGATCTTATAGACCTATCAGTTTATTGTCCGGGCTCTCTAAGATTTTGGAACAATTAATTTTAAAGCGTATGTTTGAACACGAAGCTTTTCGTAAGGCAATCCCCAACCATCAATTTGGGTTCAGATGCGAACACTCCGCTGAACAACAGTTAGGCCGCATAACTCAATTTATACTTCAATCGTTTGAGGACAATAAATACTGCTCGTCGGTATACCTAGATATAAAAGAAGCCTTTGACCGAGTGTGGCACAGCGGATTAAACTATAAACTAAGAAAAATTCTACCACACGCCATCTTCAAAATTGTACGTAACTACCTGGCCTCTAGAAGTTTTGTTGTTGAATGCGCCGGCGGTGTAAGATCAAACATAAAACAAATTAAAGCTGGTGTGCCGCAGGGTAGCATCCTGGGGCCAATTTTGTATACAATTTACACAGCTGACATCCCGAGCCCATCCCGCGAACTTACTCCAAAATGCTATTGGGAACGTACGCTGATGACACCGTCGTTTTGTCATCCAGTAGCGATCAGGATGATGCCATCGCAAACATGGAAGAATATTTAAGCACCCTTGCTGCATGGACAAAAAAATGGTGTATCTCCATTAATGCCTCAAAAACAGTTCATGTAATGCACTCATTGCGTAACTCACAGTCAGCGGCCCAAATAAGTATTGCAGGATACCAGATCGCCAACGCCACCAGTCATTGCTACCTGGGAGTCCACCTGGATACAAAATTGCAATTCAGCAAACACATAACAACCATCGCTGGCAAGCTCAGATCCAGGTGTAAGAAGCTGCAATGGATGATAAACAGTAACAGCAAATTACCACTTAACATCAGAGTTATAATTTATAAACAGTTAATTGCTCCCGTTTGGCAGTATGCCCTGCCCATCTGGGGCCCGCTAGTTTGCGACACGCATTTCAACAGAATACTTGTGTTGCAAAATCAAACTCTCAGGACGATTACTGGAGCTCCCTGGTTTATACGCAATGAAAATATACTTACCGATCTGCGATTAAGCTCTGTGGACAATACTTATAATGACGCCTGCGCTAGATATACGAGGCGATTATTAAGTCACAGTAACACGGAGGCATTGAACTTAGCTCATAAAGCCATATATACCTCAGCGATTAAATAGACCACGATACTCTATAATGCTGCAAACTCACTTGGCCGTCACGCTACATCAACTGGAGCTGCTGGAGCAGCAAAGGCAAAGAGAATGGCGCCAACGTCTGGAATCTCTGCGACAACTGCGTCTACTTCGCATCCCTCCACTGGAACGCCCATTAACGCTGCTTCAGCAAAGCCGACTGGATCTGATCTACAGGCAGCGAGCACAACAACGAGCATAGATGAACGCGAGGCGCAATACCGAATAAGGCAACAGCAAAGATTATCTAGCTCAAATACCGGCCAAGTCTCTTTGAATCCATTGCCAGTCCATTCTCAGCGGGAACAGCAGCCTATTCAACAAACGGACCAGAGTGTACTATCTACGTCAGAGCCTCTAATCGACGCTGCGGGCGTGCCCCGCTGACGGATGGTTGACAAATCTGCAAATCGAAATGATCACATAAAAAATCAGGAATATTCACAACATACATACATACACTGATTGTGCGGTGGCCCAACGGTTACTGAATCCAGGCTGCCAGTTCTCCAGCAACACAACTGTGCGGCGGATGACGTTCTCCAGTGTGCGATATCAATTTTAGAGTTTGTAATGATGCTGCGACTCCCCAGCACTGCTCTGTTGCGGCGGACAACATGCTATTGCACGCGCTATCAATATCAGATATTAGTTGCAAAATCCAGGCCGCCAATGCTCCAGCACCACATTTGCGCGGCGAACGATGTGTGCCAGCGTACGCCATCAATCTTGTAATGACGCTATAAGTAAACTACCATGCGGCGGACGACATGCGATAGCGCGCGCTGTCAATTTGTTTTCGTGAACGGATGGCTGTGTCAAGCACAACCAACCACCAAACGTTCACAGATTGCCAACGACGCTGTCTATTTTTGATGAAACTCCTCCGCGCGACTCCTGCAATGTTTTTGCTGTGCAAAGGTGCAACGAGTATGCACTCGATCACCTTTGGCTAACCATAATCCTGTAATGGAGGAAATATTAGAATTATAAGAAATATTTAAGCTAATTTGTTATTTTGTAGCTTACCAGTTTGATTCTTGTCTGTTTTGATTATTTTTTCTCCAGTGCTGCTTAACGCGCTAGTGTTAGGCATTGACCAATAGAGCCCTGTAAAATAACATTTTATATACATTAATACATAATAACATAGGCGTAAGATAATTCACACAAAATGTAAAAACATTATTTGAATAAATCTCACCGCAATGAGAGCATTCTCACCTCTCTGCCTGCTGGCTAGGCAGAGCGAGGGGGAAAATGCTCTCATTGCGGCGTCAATTTCGTATGTTTTACATGCGACAAAGAAAAAAGCGAAAAGAAAGAAAAAAAATATTAAAAGTTATTAAAAATAATAAGAACATTAAAAAGTGCATTTAGTTTAGTGCACCAAGTCAATATTTGATTGTACGATTTATGCGTACAATCTTAACAAACGTTCAAAATCGAACTTAACCTGCATACATTTTTGATGAAATCTGGTTATCCGCGCGACTCTCGCAATGTTTTTGCATCAAAGGTGCAACGAACCTTCAACAAAATATTTTGGCTTGTAAACCATAAAAATCCTTTTTCGATGGATGGCCACTAAAAAACAAAGATTAGAATTACAAGAAATATTTAAGAGCGCGCCAACCCGTTGTTATTTTGCATTTTACCAGATTGATTCTTAAAATTTTGTATCCAGATTTTTTCTCCAATGCTGCATTAAAACGCGCTTGAAACAAAAACAATCTAGAGCCCTCAAAAACACATTTTTGTTTGTTGCGAATACACATATTTGAAATATAGGCGTAAGATAATTCATACAAAATATAAAAACATTATTTGAATAAATCTCAGCGCAATGAGAGCATTCTCACCTCTCTGCCTGCTGGCTAGGCAGAGCGAGGGGAAAAAGTTTTCTTGTTTGCTCTCATTGCGGCGTCAATTTCGTATGTTTTACATGCGACAAAGAAAGAAAGAAAAAAAAAAATTAAAAGTTATTAAAAATATAATAAGAACATTAAAAAGTGCATTTAGTTTAGTGCACCAAGTCAATATTTGATTGTACGATTTATGCGTACAATCTTAACAAAAAAAAATCGAACTTAACCTGCATACACGTGTTTCTTGCCAATTATATCTGGTTATGGGCTTTAAGCCCCTGCTTGCTCTGCAGCGGCATCAAGCACATAACCTTCAACAAAATATTCTTTTCTGAGCTTGTAAATCGCGGAAAAATAATTTTTCGACAACATGGCCACTAAAAACAAAGATAAGAATAAAAATATCAGCGACGATGAGGACGACGATGTTGAAATTATGTCCATTTCGCCGCCCCCAGCCCAAGTGGCAGCTAATAAAAGCAAGCTCGGTGTCTCTGCTAGCACATCTCGGGCAGCAGCTAAAAGAAATCTCGCCAACAACGTAGGTAATTATGTTCAACCAACTCTGAAAGAAATAATTAAACCCACGGAAATCAGCAAGTATGTTACACCAAGCGATAAGGGTACAAAAAGATGCGCTAACAAGGGAAACAGTCCCAAAATCCAAAAGAAGACTGTGCTTAATGATGGAGTTGAGGATCCCCTTGACGACACTGATGATAGTCTGAAAGTACTAATGGATGGTATTGAGCCCAGCCTATGGCTTGAAATGGAACGCAACAGACAGATGTCGCTGAGTAAGCAATCGGGATCTGCTGCTCCTGCCAATAAAGTGGTTATCACTGAGAACGTACTCATCAATCCTCCAAAAGAGAATGCTACTCCTTCCGTCGCTGCTCCTAAGCCAATTGGGAACAACGCACAAAAAGTAAAGCCTCCGCCACTACACATCCCGTTTGTCTCAGATATTTTTCCCATCCTCCAAGATATTAGTGAGATCATTGGCGAAGAAACGTATTTTACAAAACCCACTAAGGGCAATGGTCTGAGAATCCAGTGCAATGATATCGACTCATATCGCAAGCTCACAAGGCACTTTAATGACAATAATATTGGTTCACACACCTATCAGTTAAAGAATGAGCGTGGATTTAGGATCGTGATTCGCCACCTGCATCACTCTACACCTGAAAATTGGATTCGTGAGAGGATTACTCAGATGGGACACTCAATACGTTACCTTAGTGTCATCAAAAAGAGATTTACCAGAGAGCCTTTAGATCTGTTCGAAGTCGAGCTGGAAACATCTGAAAATAACAAAGACATTCTGACTCTAACCAAGATTGGTAACCAGAGGGTCAAGGTAGAACGACCGATACGCTCAGCAGACGCTGTCCAGTGTCACCGTTGCCAGCTCTTTGGGCATACGAAGAATTACTGCCGCCGTCCCTTTGTGTGCGTCAAATGTAGTGGTAGTCATCCATCCACGGCCTGTGAAAGAAAAAAGGAAGACAATCAACCACCAAAGTGTGCAAATTGTTCTGGAGCACATGCAGCAAGCTTTAAAGGATGCAAGGCCTTTAAAGCTGCCTGTAAAAGTAAGGAATCCGAAGGTTTTCTTAACGCCAATAAACTGCTAGCTGAACTTAGCCAGTCCAAGCAGACATCTCGCAAGAAGCCACCTATAGATCACATTCAATTGCCAACACTACGACAGCGATCAAATCCACGTCAGCAGGAACGGCCCAATGGCACTTTAAGCTACGCAGCGATTCTTCGCACAAACGGACACATGGCACAGCAGCAAATAAAAGCTCAGAAATTGCAGACTGAGCATCAGCACAGACAGCATCAACCACGTCAACAGTCATTAAATCGCCATGCTTATCAGAATGTCTCTCATCAAGAAGACAAACAGCGTACACGTAATCAATCTAGGAGCCGCAGCCGTAGTTCTCGCCAGTATCCCAATAATCCGGACAATGTTACCAACCAAAAACTTGATACGCTAATAGATCTCCTGCTAGAGCGTCAGCGAACTCCTATCCCAATGGCAGTGTCTTCCAACGCGAGCACCAATCTGGAACAAAAAATAGATAAGCTAATTAGTATGATGACTGCTTTGACGGCCTGTCTTCTTTCTAAAGAGCGAGTTAATGACAAATTAAATGCATAAATTAAATAACACACATGATCTGAGTTCCAGCAGATATAAAGTCTATAATACAAATAATTAAAATATCAATCATAAAACATTAATATTGTATACGGCTGGAGCCTTAATTAAATCAGCAAAACTGAAACTGTACTTCAATAAACACAACATTGACAACGCGCAGCATACGGCGAACGGCTCCTGTGCGAGTGATAGCAGATCTAAGCAAACATTCGTGTCCACCAATGGCAGGCTACTCAAAACTTTTCTGAGGCACACATTTTTAAATTACGATGGCAAAAATCTATCTCGCAATGTGGTTCCACTACAAAATCCGGCTCTGTCCACAGCCTGCAACGGGATACTCAGCAGTACAGTCATTATGCTCATATCTATGGCTTCCCAGGCTGGACGGCAGAACACAAAGCACAAAAAACCTGCAAATCGAAATAGTTATTTAAATAATCAGGAACACTTCGAATACCCAATCATACCTGGTTCGTGGCTCAGGCTGCCAGCTCTCCAGCACTACAATCTTGTGGCGGATGACGTGCTCCAGTGTGCGATATCAATTTTAGAGTTTGTTATGACGCTGCGACTCCCCAGCACTGCTCTGTTGCGGCGGACAACATGCTATTGCACGCGCTATCAATATCAGATATTAGTTGCAAAATCCAGGCCGCCAATGCTCCAGCACCACATTTGCGCGGCGAACGATGTGTGCCAGCGTACGCCATCAATCTCGTAATGACGCTATAAGTAAACTACCATGCGGCGGACGACATGCGATAGCGCGCGCTGTCAATTTGTTTTCGTAAACGTGTGTCAAGCACAACCAACCACCAAACGTTCACAGATTGCCAACGACGCTGTCTATTTTTGATGAAACTCCTCCGCGCGACTCCTGCAATGTTTTTGCTGTGCAAAGGTGCAACGAGTATGCACTCGATCATCTTTGGCTAACCATAATCCTGCAATGGAGGAAATATTAGAATTATAAGAAATATTTAAGCTAATTTGTTATTTTGTAGCTTACCAGTTTGATTCTTGTCTGTTTTGATTATTTTTTCTCCAGTGCTGCTTAACGCGCTAGTGTTAGGCATTGACCAATAGAGCCCTGTAAAATAACATTTTATATACATTAATACATATTAACATTCTTTAGTTATTACCAATTTCCTAGCATTGTAAATGATCGATTAGACTAGTATTCGTTGTATTTAAATAATTTTATAAAATTCTGACCATACAAAATTGCTTTAATGTTCGCATTATTGGTCAGTTGTATGTGGCTGCTAGAGAGTGGCTGCTTACAACTAAAGATTTTTTGACTTTTTGAATAAAAGTAACTTAAATCTTTGGTCATTATCAACTACTTAGCATTGTAAATGATAGATTAGACTAGTATTTGTTGTATTCAAATTATTTTATAAAATTTTGACATATAAAATGGTTTTAATGTTCACATTTTGTGTCATTTGTACGTGGCTGCTGGTGAGCGGCTGCTTATGACTAAAGATTTTTTGACTTTTTAATTAAAGTTTATTAAATCTTTGGTTATTATCAATTACTTAACATAGTTAACCTCTTATTTGACTAGTAATTGTTGTATTTAAATTATTCCATAAAATTCTGACAATATAAAATTGTTTTAACGTTCGCATTTTGAGTCTTTTGTATGTGGCTGCTAGAGAGCGGCTGCTTACGACTAAAGATTTTTTGACTTTTTAATTAAAGTTTATTAAATCTTTGGTTATTATCAATTTCTTAGCATAGTTAACCTCTTATTTGACTAGTATTTGTTACATTTAAATTGTTTTATTAAATTCTGACAATATAAAATTGCTTTAATATTCGCATTATTTGTCAGTTGTATGTGGCTGCTGGTGAGCGGCTGCTTATGACTAAAGATTTTTTGACTTTTTAAATAAAGTTACTCAAATCTTTGGTTATTATCAATTACTTAGCATTGTTAACCTCTTATTAGACTAGTATTTGTTGTATTTAAATAATTTTATCAAATTCTGGACATATAAAATTGTTTTTATGTTCGCATTTTGCGATATTTGTATGTGGCTGCTGGCGAGCGGCTGCTTACGACTAAAGATTTTTTGACTTTTTAATTAAAGTTTATTAAATCTTTGGTTATTATCAATTACTTAACATAGTTAACTTCTTATTTGACTAGTATTTGTTGTATTTAAATTATTTTATAAAATTTTGACAATATAAAATTGTTTTAATGTTCACATTTTGTGTCATTTGTACGTGGCTGCTGGTGAGCGACTGCTTATGACTAAAGATTTTTTCGACTTTTTGATTAAAGTTAGTTAAATCTTTGGTCATTATCAATTACTTAGCATAGTTAACCTCTTATTTGACTAGTATTTGTTGTATTTAAATTATTTTATAAAATTTTGACATATAAAATGGTTTTAATGTTCACATTTTGTGTCATTTGTTCGTGGCTGCTGGTGAGCGGCTGCTTGCAACACACGATTTTTCAACTTTTTAATTAAAGTTAGTTAAATCTTTGGTCATTATCAATTACTTAGCATTGTTAACCTCTTATTAGACTAGTATTTGTTGTATTTAAATAATTTTATAAAATCCTGACAATATAAAATTGTTTTAATGTTCATATTTTGCGTCATTTGTATGTGGCTGCTAGAGAGTGGCTGCTTACAACTAAGGATTTTTTGACTTTTTGATTAAAGTTACTTAAATCTTTGGTCAGTATCAATTACTCAGCAATGTAAATGATCGATTAGACTAGTATTCGTTGTATTTAAATTATTTTATAAAATTTTGACATAAAAAATTGTTTTAATATTCGCATTATTTGTCAGTTGTATGTGGCTGCTAGAGAGTGGCTGCTTACAACACACGATTTTTTCGACTTTTTTTGATTAAAGTTACTTAAATCTTTGGTCATTATCAACTACTTAGCATTGTAAACGATCGATTAGACTAGTATTTGTTGTATTTAAATAATTTTATAAAATCCTGACAATATAAAATTGTTTTAATGTTCATATTTTGCGTCATTTGTATGTGGCTGCTAGAGAGTGGCTGCTTACAACTAAAGATTTTTTGACTTTTTTAATTAAAGTTAGTTAAATCTTTGGTCATTATCAATTACTTAGCATAGTTAACCTCTTATTTGACTAGTATTTGTTACATTTAAGTTGTTTTATTAAATTCTGACAATATAAAATTGCTTTAATATTCGCATTATTTGTCAGTTGTATGTGGCTGCTGGTGAGCAGCCGCTTAGGACACAAAGATTTTTTCGACCTTTTAATGAAAGTTACCCAAACCTTTAGCTGCTGTCAACTTAATAATATTGTAAACCATTGAATAGAGTAGCATCCATTATAGTTTATTTATTTCATCAGACTTTTGCCTTACTTAATCTACTAGACTTATTAAATACTACTTATTTAGTCTATATAGGCTTCTTTCTTTTTAAGTATTTGATTTTTTAAATTAATGTGGGTTCCGAATTGGGTAAGGGGCGAGACGGAGCTTGGACGAGGAATGGAGGTGGGGCGTGGGCGGAGCTGGGGGCGTAGCCGGGTTGTGTGGGATGGTGCCGGGGGGCGGAGTCGGAGCCGTGTTATTGGCAACACTCCTGCTGCTTGGCATCGTCTTGCTTTGGTCTGGTCTCTGTGCCTGGTTTCGTCCTTGTTTCGCTGTTTCCATTTCTCTGTTCTTCCGTCGAGATCGCAATCCTGACCCATTTCTGACCCACCACAAATCCTTTTGCCCGAACAGAACTGACCCGGACAACAGAATGACAAGGACCGTACTTAACATCAAAAGACAATATGTGATTATTTTGCCTTCCTCAAGCTTGAGCCTTTACGGCTCCATCCTAACAGTAATAATAATCACATATAAACGTACAGATGCACGCTGACAAAAGTTGCCTTCATGCAACTTTGACTGATCGACTAAAATTGCCATTTTTGAACAAATGACCCCTCGAACTATCTTCTCTCCCTCGTTAAGGTTTATCGAAACCTGTATACGTGCAAATGCACAGAATGCAGAGCTAGCATTGCGTCTAGTATCTGCAAGTCAGCGCTGAGCTCATACCGCCCCGAGGGCATAGCCATATTGTTTTTTGTGCTCCATAGAGACGTTGCTTTGATCAATTCATGCCCAGAGCCAGTGTTCCATTCTGAAGAATGAGTCAGAATGGGTCATTCACTGAAGCTGATCAAAGTTTCTTGTCTCTCTTGAGCATGGATAAAAAACAATATTGGCCGATTAAGCGTTTCTAATTGAAACGCATCAACGAATGCATCAGGATGTGCCAAATTATGGCTGCCTGAGGCATTCGCTTTTACATATTGTGGCTGTTGGGTAACTGTCGGGCTTTGTTTCTGTTGTTTCTAGAAAGCACTCCCGAACAGTATGCCATCGTGTAACGATGTAAAAGTTAACCGTTGTGCGTCTCATTTCCCAGCACACAAAGTATGAAATAGACATACTATAAATAAACATTTTTTAAATAACTGCAGGATAATGGTCAAAGTTGTTTCCTTGCGTGTGGAATCGTGTGATGCCTGCAGTGCATTCTAAGGTCTGTCAGTTGTGTGGGTATAGAGAAGCGGCCTGGTCGATCACGGCAATTGATCGTCTAGCCTGCTTAGAGATACAGCACTGGCAGACTGGTGCTGCAGTGATTCATTGAATCGATACCCACACGCAGTACGTTACATGGGAAACGACACATGACTGAAGCCGCACGCCCGCTAAATGGGTTTTTTTAAGTTGAGGTCAGCAATACCGGAACACTCGTCTGTCAAAACTATAGAAACAAATTGTCAATTATGCCCAAATTTAGTGTTCCGTGAGCCGAACTCCTTAAACATTATAACATGAACCTAAAGTCCCATTCCATGGCGAGTTCTCCCTGTGTTGTGCCCGGGATGTGTGTAATTCTCTACTCCTTTGCAATAATTTTACTCTCTTGTTCGTACATATTTTCCACAAATTGACTCCATCAGCAAGAGACTTTGAATTCTCGCTTCAATTCATCAAGCTTCGTCAACTTGAATCTACATAGGATTCTAGACACTTGAACTACGAATTGAAGCATGGGCACTCTTGCTTGTCAATTTCTACAAGTTCTCTAGTAAATAGAGGGAGAGAACGGAAAATAAACCCAAAAGTGCGATTAATTCTATCTATCTATCACCAAAAAGTAAAATGCATTGGAAAACATTAATTCCTCATCAAACAGTGCAAACTCCAACACTTGGCGCACTGAACACCCACTATCCACACACACATCCTCCAACTGACTCAAACACACACACAGACTCGAAGGTACCACACCCCACCTGGAATGAAGCGACTTCAAAAAGGAAAAAGGAAAATTGAAGAAGATACGTTTGCGAACGCCATCCCACTGCATCAATTCGGATTCCGAAAGGGGCACGCCGCTGAACAGCAACTTGGAAGAGTTTCCCAATTCATACTCACAAGTTTTGAGAATAATCACTACTGCTCGGCTGTTTATCTGGATATCCAAGAAGCATTTGATCGAGTTTGGCACGATGGACTTTGTTACAAGCTTAGTAATTTGCTACCGACAACACTTTTTAAAGTCATCCAGAGCTATTTAACACAGCGAAGTTTTACAGTCGAATGCGCAGGCGGTGTTCGCTCCAGGTCTAAAATGATTGCAGCTGGAGTCCCGCAAGGAAGTGTCTTGGGACCAGTGCTCTATAACATCTACACTTCCGATATGCCGGCTCCTGGGCCCAGAACAAGCGAAATACTACTTGCAACATACGCAGACGACACAGTTATAATGACAGCGAATTCTTCTCATACTGGCGCAACGGAGAGAATGAACAGCTACTTGCAGAGCTACAACCTGTGGGCAAATAAATGGTGCATTAAAATTAACATAATGAAAACAGCACACGTCTGGCATACACTACGTTCAATTGCAGATGTACAAACACCAAACATTGCAGGAAACGCGCTCACTAACAGAAGTGTTCATACTTACCTCGGCGTTAAACTTGACGGTAAACTGAACCTAAACTCCCACATCACTGCTTTGGTATCAAAAATACGTACAAGAATCAACAAGCTAAGGTGGCTTATTGGTAGTCAGAGCAAACTACCACTCAAAGTTGATTATATACAAGCAGTTGATTGCTCCAGTTTGGCAGTATACAGCAGCAGTGTGGGGGTTAACCGCTCGTTAGTTTTGCAGAAACGTAAAATCAGTTTTGCAGAATCGTTTTGACTTATTACAAAACAATTTAGTTGACACATAAAAATTATCACTTTCCTGAAAAAGCACCGTCGCCGAGATGAATTTGAATTAACATTGTTTAAATATCCAATGATGAAAATTAAATTATGGAAATTGTTTCTATAATGCAAATACTCACTTTTGAATGAATCTCATTTTTTGCTGCTGTTTTCCGGCACTGTACGCAAGTGCCATCAATGCCTGCAGTTTGGCAGCCGCCAGCTGCGCATCAATGCACTGCATCGCATTGAACGGCGGGCATGCTGACTTGGCCGACACAACTTCTGAAATGCAAAAATAATATTTAATGTTGCTGCAGGCATTTCAAATTAATTAAAACTTACCTTTTAATTATTCCAAAGTTTTTAATGCTGAAGAGAAATTTTCACTCACGTGCTGAAAAACATAAACATTGCAAATAAACTTTCAATATTAAAAAACTTTAGCATGAGGGAACACATGAAAGCTCGCAGTCAAGCTGCAGCATATCAGCTGCGCTTTGTTTTTAGCTTTAGTAAGCTGCACTTTAAACCCTGAAAGTATGCAATTGATTCCGTCCATTCTAAAAGCTTGATAAGATGCAGTAGTCAGCTGCGCATTGTGCTGAGCTTTAATAAGCTGCACAATGACTGCAAAAATTTAACGCACAGTTACGACCTCTGTTCCTGTAAATAAAATAAATCAATTAACAATACTTAAATAAACAAATAAATATATATGTATAATAATAAATAAATAAAATAATTAATAAATATAATAATAAATAAATATAATAAATAAATCAATGAATAATATAAATAAATCTGTTCCTGTAAATAAATAAAATAAATTAATTAATAATACTTAAATAAATAAATAAATAAATAAATTTGTCAATAAATAATAATCAAATAATATAGAAACATAAATCAATAAACAAAATAAATAAATTAAATAACTATGTAAAAATTTACAAATTAATTGATTTTCTAATTAGTCTGCTGTATTTTTTATAAATACTTAATTTCCATAAATAAAACAGACAAATTATGAGAGAATAAATTAATTGGGTAATAATTTACTAATTAATTTGCCAATAAACTTAATTAAAATAAGTCACTAAATACATAAATAAATAAAATCAATAAAACTATAGATTAAAACTTAAAATAGTTAAAAAGAAATAATACATAAATTCATAAATAATTAACACATGCCTTGTCAAGCTGCAGCATATCAACTGCGCTTTGTTTTTAGCTTTAGTAAGCTGCACTTTAAACCCTGAAAGTATGCAATTGATTCCGTCCATTCCAAAAGCTAGATAAGATGCAGTAGTCAGCTGCGCATTGTGCTGAGCTTTAATAAGCTGCACAATGACTGCTAAAATTTAACGCACAGTTCAATACGACCTCTGTTCCTGTAAATAAAATAAATCAATTAATAATACTTAAATAAACAAATAAATAAATATATATAATAATAAATAAATAAAATAATTAATAAATATAATAATAAATAAATATAATAAATAAATCAATGAATAAAATAAATAAAGCTGTTCCTGTAAATAAATAAAATAAATTAATTAATAATACTTAAATAAATAAATAAATAAATAAATTTGTCAATAAATAATAATCAAATAATATAGAAACATAATCAATAAATAAATTAAATAATTATGTAAAAATTTACTAATTAATTGGTTCTCTAATTGGTCTGCTATATTTTTATAAATACTTAATTTCCATAAATGAAACAGACAAATTATGAGAGAATAAATTAATTAATTATTAATGAATAAAATAAATAAATTAATTAATTGGGTAATAATTTACTAATTAATTTGCCAATAAACTTAATTAAAATAAGTCACTAAATACATAAATAAATAAAATCAATAAAACTATAGATTAAAACTTAAAATAGTTAAAAAAAATTAATATATAAATTCATAAATAATTAATGTAACATCAATACTTAAATAAAATGCAATAGTAATATTGCATTTCTCACCAATTGTACGGCGCGAATGTGGTTCTTATGCTGCGATGTTGTTATGCACAAGACGTAATTCAACCTTGTTCATGACAAATTTGAAATTGCTGCTTGCTGCATCACAACAATTCCATGCACTAAATCGCAGGAGCGCCAAAGAAATAAAATATCGATAATTGTCAATTCTCTTATTTATTAAATATAAAAATAAAATTCATGTTAAGTTAATTAAACTAGTATGTAAAGTTTTTGACATTGTAAAAACTTAAAAGTTAAATTAATAATTAATTATAACGTAATACTAATAGCTGTTAAAAAATTCTTATAAAATACTCATAATTGTATTGAGAGAATAAAATATGCTATCGATCATGTCGATAGTCCAGTTTGTGCGTCTGTATGGCCACAAGACACAGAAAAAAATTCAATTCACTTGGGAATAAATTTATTATTGCTGGAGATTTTAATGCTAAGAGTACCTGGTGGGGCAACGCTCGCTCGTGTCAAAGAGGAAATGCACTTTTACAATGTTTACAGCAGCACAGATTTAATATCCTAGCCACTGGATCGCCCACACACTTCCCTTTTAATGCACGGCACTCTCCATCGGCTATAGACTTCGGCATATACGGCGGCATCAGCAGCAACCTGTTAAAAATTTCAACTTTATATGAGCTTGGGTCTGATCATCTGCCACTCCAAATTGACTTGCTTAGCTCACCTCCGATTATCCACAACAATCGTAAGCTGCTCTCAGCAAGTTCAAATATCCCTAAATTCCAATCCTGGCTGACGAATCACATCCACCTGGAGACAGAAATTCGATCTGGAGCTGATATTGATGACTGCGTAGATATTCTGGAAAGAAATATTAGTTATGCTGCTGCCTACTCTTCTAGAACAGAGAATGCTCAACAGAATACACCGTGGTCTGGGATCAGCCAAAATGTCCGGAAAATGATTGAGGCAAAGCGCATTATAAAGAGACTGCTCTCAAATTATAGAAATCCAGCAGCTAAAGTGATTTACAACCAGCTTTCATCTAGAATTAAAAGAGAAATTAAGCAGAATAGGGAAAAAAGCACGCAAAGACTGCTTGAGTCTATCGAGCCTGACAATAGATATAACATGCAGAAGTTGTGGAGGATAACAAGCAACATTAAGAGGCAACCTGCACCCAATCTACCTGTCAGAAGACACACAAATCAGACTAGCGACGAAACCAGCTCTGGAGACACGTGGTGTAAATCTACAGAAGAAAAAGCAGAAGCGTTTAGCCTGCATCTGGAACGCAGATTTTCCCCAAACTTTAGTAATACACCTGAAGACAGACGTAGCGTTGAGGAGCATTTGATGTCATTATCATCCACTGATGAGCCAGTTTTTCGTCCAGTTACTGCAAATGAAATAAAGTTAGAAATCAAGTTATTGAAAATAAATAAGTCTCCTGGCCTTGACAACATAGACAACCGCACAATTAAAGCGCTGCCGGCTAGTGCAATTGAGTATATTGCACTGATCTTTAATAGTATACTGCAGTATGGACATTTTCCAACAAAGTGGAAACACGCAAATGTAAAAATGATTCCAAAGCCTGGCAAACCGACTGACCAACTATCGTCGTATAGACCAATAAGTCTTCTGTCTGGCATTTCAAAAATCTTTGAAACTCTATTGATGAGACGGCTTTTTGAAGAAGATACGTTTGCGAACGCCATCCCACTGCATCAATTCGGATTCCGAAAGGGGCACGCCGCTGAACAGCAACTTGGAAGAGTTTCCCAATTCATACTCACAAGTTTTGAGAATAATCACTACTGCTCGGCTGTTTATCTGGATATCCAAGAAGCATTTGATCGAGTTTGGCACGATGGACTTTGTTACAAGCTTAGTAATTTGCTACCGACAACACTTTTTAAAGTCATCCAGAGCTATTTAACACAGCGAAGTTTTACAGTCGAATGCGCAGGCGGTGTTCGCTCCAGGTCTAAAATGATTGCAGCTGGAGTCCCGCAAGGAAGTGTCTTGGGACCAGTGCTCTATAACATCTACACTTCCGATATGCCGGCTCCTGGGCCCAGAACAAGCGAAATACTACTTGCAACATACGCAGACGACACAGTTATAATGACAGCGAATTCTTCTCATACTGGCGCAACGGAGAGAATGAACAGCTACTTGCAGAGCTACAACCTGTGGGCAAATAAATGGTGCATTAAAATTAACATAATGAAAACAGCACACGTCTGGCATACACTACGTTCAATTGCAGATGTACAAACACCAAACATTGCAGGAAACGCGCTCACTAACAGAAGTGTTCATACTTACCTCGGCGTTAAACTTGACGGTAAACTGAACCTAAACTCCCACATCACTGCTTTGGTATCAAAAATACGTACAAGAATCAACAAGCTAAGGTGGCTTATTGGTAGTCAGAGCAAACTACCACTCAGAACAAAGTTGATTATATACAAGCAGTTGATTGCTCCAGTTTGGCAGTATACAGCAGCAGTGTGGGGGCCGCTCGTTAGCCAAAATCAGTTTTGCAGAATCGTCGTACTGCAAAACAAGGCACTAAGGCTCATCACAGGTGCTCCATGGTACGTCAGTAACCGAACGCTGCATGCGGACCTGCGTATAAAAAGTGTTAATGATGTTTTGGATGACTTATGTACAAAATACATACAAAGGCTGCTCACTCATGAAAACAGGCATGCTCGGAACATAGCATTGTATCCGTACGTACCTGTGAGACTCTCTCGTCCGAGATATCTACAAATGATTGACAGATGTTTACCACCGGAGCAACGACCGCAGCCAACTCATCCACCGCCACCACCGCGTTTCACTAGGCCACCAACTTTCGGCCCTCTGAGCTTCCGGGATACCATTCTGCTAAACCAGGTGCGGAGAATGAGGGATAGGGACTCCGATGCATACCGACTGCAGCAAGAACAGCAACGACAGGAGCACCGACGAGCAGAACTGCAGCAACTACGCGACCAAATTGCACAGCGAATCGCAGGGGCAAATCGCCAGCGCTTACTGCATGAGTCACATACGGCTGAAAGTGGCACCGAGCTTGTATCTGGCATCCTTGCCATCATCAACGAGGGTCCTGACAACGAGGCCGCAAGCTCTTCCATCCGACATGGCAGCACAGCGACACTGAACGGCGGCACAACAACACTGAACGGCGGCACAACAACACTAAACGGCGGCACAACAACGACCGCCACGCTCCCAGAAATGGAACCAACTCTACATACGCAGCAGCAGACAACGTATGAGGCATCAGTTCAACTAGCGGCAAATCAGGAGGCGTTAACAGACGCGTCAGACCAGGAAATGTCAGTAGCAGAAACGTAAGTTGAAGACCGTCGAAAGGCTTATATCAGCTGTTGTATATAAAAAAAAAAAAAAAAATCAATGGCGAAAACGCTGAAATGAAAAGAAACGTTTTCCTTATTACAAAACAATTTAGTTGACACATAAAAATTATCACTTTCCTGAAAAGCTACTGCAGTCACCGCCGACCATTTGAGCATGATGTTCTTTGCGACTGTAAACGCACTTGATGCTCGCAATATTACATTGCACACATATCCAATGATGAGTCGCTGAAAATTAACATTGTTTAAATTATGGAAATTGTTTCTATAATGCAAATACTCACTTTTGAATGAATCTCATTTTTTGCTGCTGTTTTTCCGGCACTGTACGCAAGTGCACCCAATGCCTGCAGTTTGGCAGCTGCCAGCTGCGCACAATGCACTGCATCGCATTGTGTTCTACTTGCTGACTTGGCCGACACACTTCTGAAATGCAAAAATAATATTTAATGTTGCTGCAGTAATGTTCATAATTAATTAATACTTACCTTTTAATTATTCCAAAGTTTTTTAATGCTGAAGAGAAATTTTCACTCACGTGCTGAAAACATAAACATTGCAAATAAACTTTCAATATTAAGCTTTAGCATGAGGGGAACACATGTTTCGTCAAGCTGCAGCATATCAGCTGCGCTTTGTTTTTAGCTTTAGTAAGCTGCACTTTAAACCCTGAAAGTATGCAATTGATTCCGTCCATTCTAAAAGCTTGATAAGATGCAGTAGTCAGCTGCGCATTGTGCTGAGCTTTAATAAGCTGCACAATGACTGCAAAAATTTAACGCACAGTTCAATACGACCTCTGTTCCTGTAAATAAAATAAATCAATTAACAATACTTAAATAAACAAATAAATATATATGTATAATAATAAATAAATAAAATATTTAATAAATATAATAATAAATAAATATAATAAATAAATCAATGAATAATATAAATAAATCTGTTCCTGTAAATAAATAAAATAAATTAATTAATAATACTTAAATAAATAAATAAATAAATAAATTTGTCAATAAATAATAATCAAATAATATAGAAACATAAATCAATAAACAAAATAAATAAATTAAATAACTATGTAAAAATTTACAAATTAATTGATTTTCTAATTAGTCTGCTGTATTTTTTATAAATACTTAATTTCCATAAATAAAACAGACAAATTATGAGAGAATAAATTAATTGGGTAATAATTTACTAATTAATTTGCCAATAAACTTAATTAAAATAAGTCACTAAATACATAAATAAATAAAATCAATAAAACTATAGATTAAAACTTAAAATAGTTAAAAAGAAATAATACATAAATTCATAAATAATTAACACATGCCTTGTCAAGCTGCAGCATATCAACTGCGCTTTGTTTTTAGCTTTAGTAAGCTGCACTTTAAACCCTGAAAGTATGCAATTGATTCCGTCCATTCCAAAAGCTAGATAAGATGCAGTAGTCAGCTGCGCATTGTGCTGAGCTTTAATAAGCTGCACAATGACTGCTAAAATTTAACGCACAGTTCAATACGACCTCTGTTCCTGTAAATAAAATAAATCAATTAATAATACTTAAATAAACAAATAAATAAATATATATAATAATAAATAAATAAAATAATTAATAAATATAATAATAAATAAATATAATAAATAAATCAATGAATAAAATAAATAAAGCTGTTCCTGTAAATAAATAAAATAAATTAATTAATAATACTTAAATAAATAAATAAATAAATAAATTTGTCAATAAATAATAATCAAATAATATAGAAACATAATCAATAAATAAATTAAATAATTATGTAAAAATTTACTAATTAATTGGTTCTCTAATTGGTCTGCTATATTTTTTATAAATACTTAATTTCCATAAATGAAACAGACAAATTATGAGAGAATAAATTAATTAATTATTAATGAATAAAATAAATAAATTAATTAATTGGGTAATAATTTACTAATTAATTTGCCAATAAACTTAATTAAAATAAGTCACTAAATACATAAATAAATAAAATCAATAAAACTATAGATTAAAACTTAAAATAGTTAAAAAGAATTAATATATAAATTCATAAATAATTAATGTAACATCAATACTTAAATAAAATGCAATAGTAATATTGCATTTCTCACCAATTGTACGGCGCGAATGTGGTTCTTATGCTGCGATGTTGTTATGCACAAGACGTAATTCAACCTTGTTCATGACAAATTTGAAATTGCTGCTTGCTGCATCACAACAATTCCATGCACTAAATCGCAGGAGCGCCAAAGAAATAAAATATCGATAATTGTCAATTCTCTTATTTATTAAATATAAAAATAAAATTCATGTTAAGTTAATTAAACTAGTATGTAAAGTTTTTGACATTGTAAAGCTTAAAAGTTAAATTAATAATTAATTATAACGTAATACTAATAGCTGTTAAAAAATTCTTATAAAATACTCATAATTGTATTGAGAGAATAAAATATGCTATCGATCATGTCGATAGTCCAGTTTGTGCGTCTGTATGGCCACAAGACACAGAAAAAAAACTTTTTAATAAAAGTTTACTAAATCTTTAGTTATTATCAATTACTTAGCATTGTAAATGATCGATTAGACTAGTATTTGTTGTGTTTAAATAATTTTATTAAATTCTGACAATATAAAATTGTTTTAATGTTCACATTATTCGTCAGTTATATGTGGCTGCTAGAGAGCGGCTGCTTACAACTAAAGATTTTTTGACTTTTTAATAAAAGTTTACTAAATCTTTGGTTATTATCAATTACTTTACATTGTAAATGATCGATTAGACCAGTATTCATTGTATTTAAATAATTTTATAAAATTTTGACCATTTAAAATTGTTTTAATGTTCACATTATTCGTCAGTTGTATGTGGCTGCTGGTGAGCGGCTGCCTACAACACACGATTTTTTTGACTTTTTAATTAAAGTTACTTAAATCTTTGGTCATTAACAATTACTTTACATTGTAAATGATCGATTAGACTAGTATTGTTGTGTTTAAATAATTTTATAAAATTTATAAAATTTTGACAATATAAAATTGTTTTAATATTCACATTTTGTGTCATTTGTACGTGGCTGCTGGTGAGCGGCTGCTTATGACTAAAGATTTTTCGACTTCTTGATTAAAGTTAGTTAAATCTTTGGTCATTATCAATTACTTAGTATTGTTTACCTCTTATTAGACCAGTATTTGTTACATTTAAGTTATTTTATCAAATTCTGGACATATAAAATTGTTTTAATGTTCGCATTTTGCGTTATTTGTATGTGGCTGCTGGCGAGCGGCTGCTTACGACTAAAGATTTTTCGACTTTTTGATTAAAGTTAGTTAAATCTTTGGTCATTATCAATTACTTAGTATTGTTTACCTCTTATTAGACCAGTATTCGTTGTATTTAAATAATTTTATAAAATTCTGACAATATAAAATTGTTTTAATTATTTGTCAATTGTAAATGGCTGCTGGTGAGCGGCCGCTTAGGACACAAGATTTTTCGACCTTTTAATGAAAGTTACCCAAACCTTTAGCTGCTGTCAACTTAATAATACTGTAAACCATTGAATAGAGTAGCATAAATTATAGTTTATTTATTTTATCAGACTTTTGCTTTACTTAATCTACTAGACTTATTAAATACTACTTATTTAGTCTATATAGGCTTCTTTCTTTTTTTAAGTATTTGATTTTTTTAAATGAATGTGGGTTCCGAATTGGGTAAGGGGCGAGACGGAGCTTGGACGAGGAATGAAGGTGGGGCGTGGGCGGAGCTGGGGGCGTAGCCGGAGTTGTGTGAGAAGGTGCCGGGGGGGCGGAGTCGGAGCCGTGTTATTGGCAACACTCCTGCTGCTTGGCATCGTCTTGCTTTGGTCTGGTCTCTGTGCCTGGTTTCGTCCTTGTTTCGCTGTTTCCATTTCTCTGTTCTTCCGTCGTGATCGCAATCCTGACCCATTTCTGACCCACCACAAATTCTTTTGCCCGAACAGAACTGACCCGGACAACAGAATGACAAGGACCGTACTTAACATCAAAAGACAATATGTGATTATTTTGCCTTCCTCCAAGCTTGAGCCTTTACGGCTCCATCCTAACAGTAATAATAATCACATATAAACGTACAGATGCACGCTGACAAAAGTTGCCTTCATGCAACTTTGACTGATCGACTAAAATTGCCATTTTTGAACAAATGACCCCTCGAACTATCTTCTCTCCCTCGTTAAGGTTTATCGAAACCTGTATACGTGCAAATGCACAGAATGCAGAGCTAGCATTGCGTCTAGTATCTGCAAGTCAGCGCTGAGCTCATACCGCCCCGAGGGCATAGCCATATTGTTTTTGTGCTCCATAGAGACGTTGCTTTGATCAATTCATGCCCAGAGCCAGTGTTCCATTCTGAAGAATGAGTCAGAATGGGTCATTCACTGAAGCTGATCAAAGTTTCTTGTCTCTCTTGAGCATGGATAAAAAACAATATTGGCCGATTAAGCGTTTCTAATTGAAACGCATCAACGAATGCATCAGGATGTGCCAAATTATGGCTGCCTGAGGCATTCGCTTTTACATATTGTGGCTGTTGGGTAACTGTCGGAAGCTTTGTTTCTGTTGTTTCTAGAAAGCACTCCCGAACAGTATGCCATCGTGTAACGATGTAAAAAGTTAACCGTTGTGCGTCTCATTTCCCAGCACACAAAGTATGAAATAGACATACTATAAATAAACATTTTTTAAATAACTGCAGGATAATGGTCAAAGTTGTTTCCTTGCGTGTGGAATCGTGTGATGCCTGCAGTGCATTCTAAGGTCTGTCAGTTGTGTGGGTATAGAGAAGCGGCCTGGTCGATCACGGCAATTGATCGTCTAGCCTGCTTAGAGATACAGCACTGGCAGACTGGTGCTGCAGTGATTCATTGAATCGATACCCACACGCAGTACGTTACATGGGAAACGACACATGACTGAAGCCGCACGCCCGCTAAATGGGTTTTTAAGTTGAGGTCAGCAATACCGGAACACTCGTCTGTCAAAACTATAGAAACAAATTGTCAATTATGCCCAAATTTAGTGTTCCGTTAGCCGAACTCCTTAAACATTATAACATGAACCTAAAGTCCCATTCCATGGCGAGTTCTCCCTGTGTTGTGCCCGGGATGTGTGTAATTCTCTACTCCTTTGCAATAATTTTACTCTCTTGTTCGTACATATTTTCCACAAATTGACTCCATCAGCAAGAGACTTTGAATTCTCGCATCAATTCATCAAGCTTCGTCAACTTGAATCTACATAGGATTCTAGACACTTGAACTACGAATTGAAGCATGGGCACTCTTGCTTGTCAATTTCTACAAGTTCTCTAGTAAATAGAGGAGAGAACGGAAAATAAACCCAAAAGTGCGACTAATTCTATCTATCTATCACCAAAAAAGTAAAATGCATTGGAAAAACATTAATTCCTCATCAAACAGTGCAAACTCCAACACTTGGCGCACTGAACACCCACTATCCACACACACATCCTCCAACTGACTCAAACACACACACAGACTCGAAGGTACCACACCCCACCTGGAATGAAGCGACTTCAAAAAGGAAAAGCTGGATTCTCTAAACTCTTTGAGAAGCTCCTAATGCACAGGCTTTATGAATGCCAAGATTTTGCTAATGCCGTGCCCAACCATCAATTTGGGTTTAGGAAAGAACACGGCACTGAACAACAGTTATCAAGAGTCACTCAGTTTATATTAAATGCCTTTGAAAAACGTCAATACTGCTCAGCTGTTTTTGTGGACATCACTGAAGCCTTTGACCGCGTGTGGCATGAGGGGTTACTATACAAGCTGAGCTTATTGTTGCCTTATACACTGTTTATTATCATCAAAAGCTACCTACAAGATAGAACGTTCATTGTCAGTTGTAAAGATGGTACTCAATCCCGTCTGGGAAAAATCTGCGCTGGTGTTCCCCAAGGAAGCGTTTTGGGACCCATATTGTACACCATCTTCTCATCAGACATGCCACTACCTTCAGCACGAGATAGTTTCTTACCTTTCGTAAATCAACACCAAAGCAAAAATAGCAATATGCTTTTGTCTACTTACGCCGACGACACAGTTGTGTTAAGTGCTGGCAACACTGTTCCGGAAGCTGTGTACTCCAATAAGCTCTACCTGTCCCGCTTTACGAATTGGGCGAATCAATGGTGCATCAATATTAATACCAACAAGACGGCACACGTCATCTTTACCACTCGCACCCTTAATCAGGTCCAAAAGGCTCTACCTATTGTACTTAATGGCCAGCAAATTAAAAACAAAACACGACATCAATACCTAGGAGTTCACCTGGATCGCAAGCTGCTACCAAATTATCATGTAACTTACCTTTGTATAAGACTACGTGCCACTTATAAGAAACTTGAGTGGCTTCTTGGACACGGAAGTAGGCTTTCCAAAGACTGCAAAGCTGTGGTATACAAGCAGTTGCTAGCACCTATCTGGCAATACGCTATTTCTGTCTGGGGTGCACTTGTGTCAAACACGCAAATTAAACGCATTCAAACGGCCCAAAACATCATAATAAGGAGAACTATGAATGCACCGTGGTATAGGAGAAATCAATCACTTCGCGATATATACAATATTAAAACTGCTGATGAAGTATTTGAACAAGCCAGTGCTAGAGTTGCCAGTGCCCTGTGCAGTCATCCAAATCCGGAAGCTCGAAAGCTAATTCTCCAGCCGTTTGAACCAATACGCCTGGAACGCGTAAGGTACATACACCAATTGCGCAGACATATTAAACCCCTGCAAAATCAGCAAATGCCACAAGCCGATGAGGATCAATTGCCAACCCTTCTGCGTCTGGAGAGAGAGAAGGCAGATGAAAAAGAAGCCAAACGACTAGCCACTAGGCTCGCCCAGCAACAAGAACGTCGATCTGCAAAACCAATAACACGTTTTAATGAACTCATTATTAACACATACAGGCGCAGATACAAACAGGGTCTCATCACTAGGGAGGCTCTCCAGGAATTGATTATGCACCAGCCAATACAAATTCAGCGATTAATCCTGCCTGATATACAGCTACCACACACGCATGTACAATCAGACACACAGATGGTCAATGATGTTCAGCAGCGGGAGCTGCATGCCGAAGAAAGAGCTGCAAATGTTCAAAATGTTTCTATTCCTTCCAGTACGCCCGCACAGCAAACCATCCAATCATCGCTAGCTACTACGCTCGCCCAGCAACAAGAACGTCGATCTGCAAAACCAATAACACGTTTTAATGAGCTCACTATTAACACATACAGGCGCAGATACAAACAGGGTCTCATCACTAGAGAGGCACTTCAGGAACTGATTATGCACCAGCCAATACAAATTCAGCGTTTAATCCTGCCTGATATCCAGCTGTCACACGCTCATGTACAATCAGAGACACAGATGGTCAATGATGTTCGGCAGCCGGAGCTGCATGCCGAAGAAAGAGCGGTAGATGTTCAAAATGTCTGTACTCCTTCATGTACGCCCGCAAAGCAAACCATCCAATTGTTGCAACACGAAGAAAGTTGCAGAGTCCACGCAACTGGTACGATGGTGTGGAATCCACCAGTTCATCCAAGACAACTGGCCACTGTCAACGACGAGCAAGTTCTGGATCTTCGCTTCGAGCAGCTGCAATTGCGATTGGAACAGGAACTCGACGACGCTATGGAGGATGAGCAGCGTAAGCTGGTGACTGCTGGGTGTACAATAACACATCAGCCTCCCATTCATGGACTTGGTCCATTTTCTTGTCCATTGGCAGGCGGCTCCAGTGCTGCTGAAGATCTCTCTGACTCGTCAATGTGCGGAAGACAAACATCTGCAAATATAAAACCAGATCAACACACTTGTATTTATAAATTACAAAAATACTCAAAATTTATTCCGTCTCTACACAGGCAAATTGCATCTTTGCCACTGCGTTGCCGAGTTGGCGCTTATGGTTTCCAATGCATCCATCTTGGCTTGAACTATGGGCAATTTGAATCTGTGGAATACAAATTGTCGGCAGTAATTGGTCAACGACGGCGTTTTTTATTACTGAGCGCTAGAAGCATGGCCACTATATCCGCACAATGGCACGCAGAAGACGACACGCAGCGAACGCGGAGTTTCAATTGGTTAAATCATACAGTACATTATACACAACGGCCGTTGATGCTTGGCTCCACACATGCAATATATGGCAGACATTTTTCGGCCTTCTCCAGTCGATGCCAACGCAAGCTATTTCCGCATCTCTCTCAAAGATGTCGAAATTGCATGCATTTTTGCAGTAGGCAATTAATAATATCCATTTGGCGTCAGAAACAGCAAAGGCATCTAAATGCGGAGTTTCTTTACCGGTTCATATCCAAGCATCCCAAATGCCAACTGTGGCCCTGCAACCATCATGTTCCAACTGCCATGTTTCGTCCCGGGCACAACTGGAGACTCTCGTCGCATCGCAAGGCACGTCCAATCATCATATATAGTTTTGATTAACTCTGAAAATAATTGCATTAATTTAATAATCCATTTTCTTTGTTTTGTTTATAAAACAAATGTGACCAAACACACATACCTGTTTAATCCATAATAGTGGCAACGCTTTGTGGTTGCCACATTATTTCGTATTGTATGCTAAAAATATTCATAAGTGTTGCTGTATTGTTGAAGTAACGAAATGAATAAAAATAGCCAATGGACATAAGTCACATTGGCCTCATTGTGCAAGATTGCACTCTCCATTAAAAAAAAAAAAGCACCTGTTGCTACACTGGCAGCCGGCGCATACGCCACACACTCAACACTTGGAAGGAACGAAGGAAGACAAGGACAAATATATACATAGATATATTTGACGCCTGGACTTGGTCGTGCGATTGCCTATTGCCTATGCTTTGTCATAGCTGCAGGTGCAATCTGCCACTCGCTCTCAGTGCCCCTCTCTCTTGTTCTGACCCAAATACACAATTACACGCCACCCCTGTACACAAACACAAATACACATACCCATCAATCACAACAGCCAGTCTTCAACTGTCTTATCACTCTGCCTGAGCCATTTGATAAAATATTTCAATTGCATTACTGCAATTAAAACATCTTTTTTGATATACAACATTAATTAAAATATTTAAAATACTGGCTTTAATCACAACAATAAATATTAATTTACATATCTACATTTATATATACATATATATTTGCACATGTACATTACTATTTGTTTCAGCACAGAGGTTTGTACTTATCATTATCAATTTACCTGTGAAAGCAGCTCATAGGCGTGTCGTCGCCCTATCTTATGAGCTTTGAGCTTTGGCGTGTCGTCGCCCAATTCAACATCACTCAATTGCATGAGCTTTAAGCTCTTGGCGTGTCATCGCCCAAGTCTACAATTGGTGAGCTTTGGCGTGTCGTCGCCACGTCATTAACGCTTTGACTAAAGGACTTTTACAAAAAGTGCTTTAGTGCTTTTGCCTGTGCACAATTGAAACTAGCGCCACCTATCGGTGCTGATCGTTTGCAACAAACAAATTTGTGTTGCATACTTTAGCCGACGCTAGCCAACCCCTTTTGCTGAAACCAAACATTTACATTTTACTCACTCCATATATATTCTACATTTCCCTTATCTTATTATCATTGCAATTTTGGCGTGTCGTTGCCCACACTCTCACAACTCTTATCAATTGCCAAATTGATAAGACATTTCCCATCAAATAAAAATTGCAATTAGATAATAATTTACTTTTGCAGCTGGCGTGTCGTCGCCATTTTAGTTACCATTGATACCAGCATTTCCTAGCGCCACCTATTGTTCAGAGTGCGAACTATTTATATATAGTGCACTCTACAGGCAGCTGCTGGTTAGAAAACTCACTATCAAAACATATTTAATACACAATAAATATATTCTGCTGCATATCCATTACATTCTGGCGTGTCGTCGCCCTACTTACCTATTATTATTAATTTTATTTAATAAATAATTTGTAGGTTTTTGGCGTGTCGTCGCCAGTTTATTGCTATTTATTAAAATTATCATCGGCGCCACATATCATTGGCAAGTGCTGGCCTTGCGCTACATCTGTGGCATTTGATAATATTTAATACACTTTCTAAATAATTTTAATAAATTTTTACACACAATCACAACATATATATACTTACCTGTTATATATACTTACCTTTTCTCAATTAAATTTTATTAAATTAAATTAAAAAATATTTAAATAAATATAAATCTTAATCATAAACGGCGTGTCGTCGCCATACTTACCTTTAATCATAAAAATTAAATTTACTTACCTTACAAATATAATTTTAAATACTCACCTTTTCAATAATTACTAAATACACTCATTAAAAATTAAAATTAATTTAAATTAGTTACACAAAACAATTTCAATCATGTCCTTATCAAAACTGACGTCAGACTCTCTGTCATCTGAGGCAATGTCTCAAATAATGCCAGCACTCCAAACGACAGTCACCCCAGACGAACAACAGCTGCTCAATCCTAACATGCCTGCTGCTATTCGAGAAAAGATTGCCTTTTACAAGCGTGTAATAGAGCATCTCGATAGCAGTGGCACAATGCCAGAGGACATTAATAGTGATGCAACTATTGATGTTCTTGGCGGGATTAGCAACAACAATAACAATAGCGATAACTCATCCACAATAGCACCCAATCCTAAATGGCCACTCAAGCCACATATCAGTCCAATTATCAATAGAACAGTATCAATTGACTCTAGTGATTCTGGTGAAAATGGCGGTGTTGGCAACTTGAACAGTAGTAATACTGTTCAAGGTGTTAGCACTGTCAACACCTTGCATCACTACAGTCAATTGCACAAATCACCTAAATCACAACGGCAGCAAACGCGCAATAATGTGCGTAATGCTGCCCGATCAATGTCCACAAAATCGCGTGTATCCCAACAGGATAACATGCGATTACAGTCCAAACGTTTGCAAAAATTGCAAACATCACGTGTCCCCACCAGTTTGTTGTCTGACACTGATTCTGATGCTCAATTAAAGCATCAGCAGCAGCAACAACAACTCCAACAACTATCACAACAGTCTGCCAAATCAATTGGCAGCAATACTCCTCCTCAACATTCAGTTGCAGCTCCACCTATCATAACTGGCCCAATTTTGACCAATCAATCTGTCTCTACCCCTGCCCCACCTACAGTCAACTCCAATCAAAACGATGCAAGCATCAATTCGAATTCCAGTCCTGGCATTTCAGCCAAACGTGAATTCAAACCGCCACAAATTTGCATTCAGTTCCGAAAGCAGCAGCAGCTAAATTCAAATGGCCAACAGCAGCCAGCTTCGAATGATAATGTCTTGAGTGACATTAATCAATTTGTTGGCAAACTGAATGACCAGTCCATAGTAGATTATACTATAAAACTTGGTGGTCCTGGCACACTTCGATTGATGCCCAAATCTTCTGACGTTTATCGTCAAATCATTAACGTCCTAGAAAAAGACAACACAATCCATTTCAACACTTACCAGCTGCGTGAGGACCGTTCCTTTCGAGTTGTTGTGCGTGGAATTCATTCCACAGTCAGCACAGAACAAATTCGAAAGGAACTCGGCGATATGGGGTATACGGTTCGTAACGTATACAATCCCAAATATCGCAATCGTCATGGCGCTGGTACTTATTCACCCAACTTGTTTTTTGTTGAACTGGCCCCTGGGTCAGTTGAACAGAACAAGCGAATATTTAGTGTTACTAGCCTCTGCAAATTTGTCGTTAGCGTTGAATGGCCACAACGTAACGATAATTACCTGCCCCAATGTCATCGCTGCCAGCGATACAATCACACCGCTCGCTATTGCCGTCATACACCTCGCTGTGTTAAATGTGGCAATGAGCATTCCACCCAGACATGCGCAAAGCCCTTTGATGCACCGCCAAGGTGTGCAAATTGTGGCCAAGCGCACACAGCCAATTACAAGGGATGTACTCACTACATCTCCTTGCTCCAGTCAAAACAATTGGGTACCAAAACCCAATCCAACTCCTATCCCAACAATAATAAAAATAAAAATAATCACAACTTTGCTCCTTCCTCCAGCAAACAGACACATATCCGTCCTCTGCCTGGACATGAACAGCAACAGCAGCAGTTGCAACATGTTCCAAAAGGGCAGACTCAACATAAACCAAATCGCAGTCAGCGCAAGAGGCAGAAGAGGACCAAATTGCAGCAGCAGCAAAAGCAGCAGCATTTGTCTTCTTCTGCTTCTGTGCCACTGAGATTTCCCCATCCACTCGATCCCCGTAATAGGCTTGCAGATGTCCAAACTCTCCAGAATGCTCAGCCAGTCAAATCGCTGTTACAGCGTGAACAAATTGTTCAACTGCAGCGTGAGCAACTGGAGACAATCTTCCACAAATCTGATGGCAACACTTTTGTTGTGCATCAGAAAAACACTCCCAATAAGCGACAATCGCAACCACAACCAAAACCACAACAACAAAAGCCACAACAAGAACAGTCTGCCGAGTCTCAGATGGTTCAGCTGCCTTTCCTTGTCGAGATAATCTCTCGGCAGCAGAAGCAGGTGAATCAGATGATGGATAATATGACGCAATTACAGCAAACAATTGCTGATATTTTGCGTCATAATGGCTCAGCTAATTCGGCAAATGCCGATTAAGCAGACTGTTCATCATCCAAATAAATTTTCAACAAAGAGATGGGCGATTTCTTAGACTGACATTGACAGTACGATACTTTTATTTTGCTTTTTAATTTAATTAATTTTATTTATAATTTTATTTTTGATTTTATTAATTTTATTGTGCTGTCTTTTGTCTGTCTATTGGTTGCCCATTTCAATTCAAAATTTTAACATCAAAACGTTTCTCTTTGAAACAAATACTTTATCAATAAATAATAATTAAGGTGTCAATGTCGTTTCCATTCTTTGGTTAAAACTTTGGCCCCTTAATATATGCTACAGTTTTTGTGTTGCCAGTCCCTCAGACGGAGCACACACACGAAAATTAATCAAAAATCATTTTAGCTGAAATAAAAAGAAAAATTCACCTAAAATGAAAAACAAAATCAAAACGTACAAATAAATTGTACAAAATACTTACACTCACTTACCTGATACACCTTATCACTTACCTTTATTACTTACCTTTCCTGGAAAATACTTACCTTTCCTGAAATATACTTACCTTTCCTGAAAAAAACATAAAAATAAATCATAATTTGCATATTTTGTTTGGGTGCTGGTACCTCTTCCATAGGAAGATATGCCAGCCCCCTAACTTATGCAACACTCTTTATCAAAACTGTCCATAGGACAAACACATGCATTACTCACCTTACCTGAAAATAAAAAAAAAATACACATATATTAAATCATGATTGCATATTTAATTTGTGTGCTGGTACCTCTTCCTTGGGAAGATATGCCAGCCCACAAACATATGCAAAAATCATATCAATACTTACCTTACCTGAAAATTAAAAAATATAAATATAAAATCATGCAAAATATCTGAGTGCTGGTACCTTCTCCCTAAGAAAATATGCCAGCACACAGATATATATATTCACATACAACACTTACCATTACTGTCTAAAAGACACCTAAAAAATTAATTTAAGTCATACAGTATAAGTTCTAAAACTAAGTACATTCACACTCACACATTATCTAAACTAAGTACATACACATTCACACTTTATTTACCATAAGAACACACACACTTACACAAACACATACACCCACACACACTCAAATCTGCTAGAGCCAGTCATAGAAATGTGCATTTTTCAATGCACAATTTCTCCTTCAATGTGCTGGCACACACACACAAACACATCAACACCATCATGCAGATCACCTGGTTGCAGTCAACGTCATCGATATCGTCGTCATCATCATCATTGTTGTTGTCTTCGCTGTCGTCATCGTCATTGTCATTGTTGCTGTCATCATCGTCGTCGTCTTCAGCGTCGTCGTCATCGTATCCAGCACTGCCAATGTCACACGATCGGCTCCCTGGGCGCCTGCAAAGATGCCAACATTCATCTGGCTGCTACAACACAAATGTAGCAGCCATATATACATTCATAACTGCCAGCATCTACATCAATGTGCTGGCACACATCTACACACCAACACACATCACAACAATTGGCCAAATCCAGTTCAGCTATATGGGCTCAGTTTGTTAGCGATCATTATGCTACGCTGACCATTCTGCTGGATCCCTGGGCCAATTATCAACATCTAAATCAACACACATCCAAACTGCCAGCCAATGTTTGTTTTGCATTTTTAAATGCAAAAACTTTTCATCAATGTGCTGGCACACAATCAAAACAAACACACATCAATTGACCATCGTCCGGACTTGTGTCGCAGCTCAGTGGTGGCGTTTTGACTGCACTACAATGCAGCAACGTCAACCACCTGATCATCCTGCGTAAGTTCCAGAGGCGGTGCGCACATCCAACAACAACAACAAACAACCAAATAATGCCAGCAATTGTTACATCAATGTGCTGGCACACACCAATGAAATACGCGCAAGTGTTTCTTGGTCATTTACCATCGGCCAACAGCATCCAGTGCCGATGCCTTCTACGTCATCACTGATGGTGATAGTGGCAGTGGCGGTGGCGGTGTCTGCGACAGCAACAACAACAACAGTCAACAGCAGCAGCGGCAGCAGTAGCAGCGGCAGCAGTAGTAGCAGCGGCAGCGGCAGCAGTAGCAGCAACAGCATACACACACCCATACACACACTATCATACACACACACACAATCACACATACTCTATTGTATATACACACTTACACACTATTTAATTTAATTACATACTATTGTTATAATTTCTTATAATTTTATTTATAAGAACACACACACATACATTCACACCTAAATTTATATTAATTTAATGCTATATCATAACGCAACTAGAGTTGCATATAAAATCAAATTTCCCCCCTTTTAAATTTCCCTTAATCACGGCCAATCCAATATTGACTTGCTTGTGCTATAAGAAAAGTGAGAGAAGGCACAGTGCTAAATAACATCCATCTCAAATTGGTAATAAAAGTCCCCTTCCAACTGTACATATCAAAACTGGCAATAAATTAAATGGACAATGGTGAGTAGCCACAGTCTCTGGCTAAACATTGGCTCACACATTGTCCATTTAAACCAATTGCCACGAATTTAAACATAAATAATATTAAAACAATACAATTTCTCTCCACCCCTATTCCCTACTTTTATCAAAACTGCTGGCTTACGGTGATATTATAAATCACTGATGCCGCACCTGACACATAAGCATTACATTTTAAACATATATTCAATTTAAAATAAGTTTAAATCTACTAACTGTTAAAGTCTTAAATGTTAAGAGACTAAATCTAATTTTAATTTAATTTATAATTTTAAATCTATTTAATATTAAATAGGGAATAATTTGGTTAGAGTTTAAATTGGCCTCTCTAACTAAATTACACCCTTAATCTATTAATATTAAGCACACACTCAATCATACCTGTATACACACATACACACACTCATTCATACCAATGTTAGTAGTTTAAGCTTAGAATATATGTTAGTTTGTAATGTAGATCAATAAGTAAATTTTCTTGTTCGGTGGAGGCATTGCTTTGACTAAAACTGTCTAAGCTCGTATTATCCCCAATGTTGGGATAAGCAGCAGCAATGCCTGCACTCACCCACACACCCACCAATGTTAATTATAAGACAATCAATTGTTAAATAAAAATGTCTGTGGTGAGTCCACTGGACGGTTGCCGGGCATCTGATGTGGGGTCGGAGGGGGAGGAGTGGGCTCGTGTCGGGTGATTCGGTTCGGCTGTCGGCTCTAGTTCTCTAGGCTGTCGGCTGGAACGATCTCCTGGCTGTGGCTCGCTCTGCCTCTGGCCCAGCAGGAGAATTGCCTGGTGACTCTTGAAGAGGAAATGGCCCAACAACAAATAAATGGAAAACCAGCTGCAACAACAACATACACACACACATCCTGATGACAACACTCACACACGCACACACACACACTTCAGACTCATCATCATCATCATCGCCTGCATCATCTCCTGCATCAGGACACACACTTCAGACCACACACTCCGTTGGACTCATCCCACACCACCATCACCATCATCATCATCATCACCATCACCATCATCACCATCATCATCGCCTGCATCATCTCCTGCATCAGCATTTAAATAAACGCACACACACACTTCAGACCACACACTCCGTTGGACTCATCCCGCACCACCATCATCATCATCATCACCATCACCATCATCACCGCCTGCATCATCTCCTGCGTCACACTCCCGCTTCACACTCCCGCTTGACACCGTCCTGAAGGACAAAACACACATACATTGGCTAACCACAAGCACACGACCGTCCAGCTAACGAGAGAAGCTGGACAACTAATCCTGTAAGCATCCCGAGCCGTTGCCAATGGAACGGGACCGGATGCCACCAATAAAAATCTCTCGCCATTTAAAACTACCCAATACCTGCTGGCTCAAGGCGACCAACCGGATAATCTGCATCATCCGCCGAAGCTGCATCAGCCACCAAATAAGTAGTATAAGTTAATTATAACCAATGCATAGTCTTAATTTAGCCAATTAAGAAACATTTAACTTTAACTACTTAGATCAGTAAATAAATCTTAGGTTACAGTCCCCAACGGACTCTAACCAAACAAAAGAAAAAAAAAAAAAAAAAAAAACCCTCACCAGATCCATTTGGAATGTAGGGTATTGAGAAAAAAAAAAAAAAATCCATCAACATTGTTAATAACAAATTGAAACTGAGTAACTGGTATCCTAAAGTCGCGAGCCGACTATAGCATTCTTTCTTGTTTATACTGTAACGTTTCTAGTTTTCTTGTTTATAGTCCGATTTTAACGAACCTTTCAGGAGAGTTTATAGTTAGTTTAAATACGAATTATGAACTACAATACTGTACGATAAGAACAAGTTCGCTAAACACGGCATTGAAGTTTGTAAGTTATTTTATAAATTGTTGGGAAAACGGGGCGTGGCAGCTCAAAACTTTAAATGGCAATGCAATTATGCTGTCGCTAGCAACCTGCGTACTAAGATTTGTGATCCTAGGTTACTGAGATATTCGCCGAAAACACCGATTTTTTCCGGTGTGTTTCTAGTTTTTGGTTCATTGTGGGCGAATGGGGCGTGGCATCGAAAAAAAAAAGATTCTTGTATTGACTGACTAAATATGTGATCGTTTGACACCAAGCTCGAACTTGTAGCTCTTACTATCTCTGAAAGCTGTTTGTTCATACGGACAAACAGACAGACGGACATGGCTATATCGACTCGGCTTGTGACACTGATCAGTTTCAATACTTATATACAAATTTCCTATGGGAGCTAAAGGATATAGCTGCCGGATCCTGGAGTTTTTTAGACCTGCACTCAAGAGGAGTAGACGGGTAAATTAAGTTTGTTAGAAACAAAATTTGCATAACAGACAGAGGAGACGTAGCCGACCCATAAAACAGACACCCAAAGTATTAACCCCCATTATGCACACAAGGATACAAAGAATAAATAAAATTGAAGTGTACACGCTTTTCAACTGTTTTCTGAAAGTGAATTAAAATCCATTTTGTTTCTTTTTCGTTTAATTAAAATAAAAAAGGCATCTATATTAAGAAGCTTGATTTTGTTGTTTCAATTAAAGAGTTTGCTTATTTGTAGTGTAGTTAAACACTATTAAAAATTAACTATTAGGAACACATATAACGGAGCTGATATAGACTGAATTTTGATACATTTTTAAATCAAATTTGCATCAGCGTTCATCATTCCGAAAAGGTTCTACTTTGGAAAGAAATCTTTTGAATTCTCATAACTAAATGCTTCACAAAAATTTGGGGTCTGATTGTGAAGATATATTTCGGTTCTACTTTGATGATCTACAGACAGACAGACAAATTAGCTTGTCAGCACAAGGATTAAAAATAAAAAAGATTATATATGCTAGGATTTCACATATCTTTATGACACAATCTGCTTACATCGATTCGAAATATTTTGCTTAACATGCTTTGAGGAATGTCAATAACCTATTACCCTTGCAAACCAACCAAGCAATTTTTCATGTTTCTAATAGCGGTTATAATTGGAAATGGACTTATAGATAATACAATCACTTGCAGTAAAATCAAAAGTCTAGCTCTGGTACTAAATAGGTTTGCTTAAACGAAAATTTTCTTAAGTATATATGAATTATAAATACAATTTTTTTCTATAACAATAAGTGAAAGAGAGTACGATTATTTTCATTTTGTTGAAATATTCTTTAAATTTGTACTTAAAACAATACTAATCAATTTCGTAAAGTAAAATAGAAGATAAGACTTATTTTATGGGGACGGAGGTGTCTCCTTCTATTTATTACGATCATTTAAGCTGTTTTTTTTTGATCAGATGTCTCTCAAAATTGTAATAAAATATAATTGTGAATTAACAACGATCCAAATATAAACTTGAGTCAAAGACTTTTTATGAATAGAGTTAATATGTGTTTTGTAAAAGAAAACAAATTAAAATGGTTATTTTATATGTTTTACATAGGTTACATTTGCAAGGGCATACAAACAATTTATGTAATTGTCTTATGTATATTTAATATATATGCGTTTACTGTTTTCGATTTCAAGCAATGCATACTTTAATTGTACTATATGTAAGTTACAATTGAAGTACTTTAAATGTATATGCAACTTTGATATCGATATGAGATAAAATACATATACAATTACAAATACGCACTGAGTTCTACTAATCTTAGATGCTATACATACATCATACATTTCAACCAAAGAAGCAGTGAGTTTTAAAGACATACATACATAGATTTAACTCTGACTAAATATGGCTGTTTACATACCCAAAGCAAAAATAACAGCCTTGTTCAAAACTGGAAAAATCCATATATGTATGTTTATGTGTGCACTTATGTGTAGTATTTATTGCTGGCACTCTAAAGGGTATTTGCAGATAACTATTGTATGATAAGTAGATTGTATAATTTATATTTTAAAAGCACATTTACATATTATTAATAATTTATTATAACTTTTATTAATAAACGCCCTATTGATACAGACACGTATCCGGATTAATTTGCTGATGAAAACATATTAGTGTTATCCCATTCAAGTTGATTGATGTGTGCGAAACCATCTTTCATAGCTAAAAAAATAAATTAAGAAATCGATTTTTAGAAAATACAACTTGAAATATTAAAACCGAAGAAGCATAGTATTACCCTCATCGTCTTCAGAATCCGAATTCTCAGAGTCGGAACTTTCTTCAGATGCAGCATCCGTTTGCATTGGGTTTATGGTAATGGTCAACGCAGAATCATCCCAGATCAGTCCTTCGTCAGCGATCTAGAAGCAATCAATGGACAAAATTATTTACAGCAAACCCGATAATTAAAATGTTTAGAATAAATATTAATTGACATTAACTTGTTAATCTGATCCAATTAAACTCTTTGAGAGTTTCGAATAGTTGATTTTTACTAGACACCTTAGTTTTAAGAACAATGTATGACTTAAAGGTTTTGTAGCAGGTAAGAGGAATATAAATTAAAATAAAACAAGAAAGAACGCTATAGTCGCCTTGCGACTTTAGGATACCCGTTACTCAGTTTCAATTTGTTATTAACAATGGTGATGGATATAATAGCTTGGCAAACACAGAACATTTTCATACAAATTCATGTTTAGAGCATATTTTCGACCGATCGTTCCTATGCGAGCTATACGATATAGTAGTTCAATTTGGATCAAACTTGGTCAGTATGTAAATATTGATGGCAGATGTATTATGTGTGAGTTTGATTAATATAGCTTAGTTAACGCAAAAGTTTTCCATACTAATTCATATTTTTAGCGTATTTTTGACCGATCGGCCCTATGGGGACTATACGATATAGTAGTCCGATTTGGATCAAACTTGATCAGTATGTATGCGACCCCTATCATTTTTCTAGCTCTTATAGTCTCTGAGATCCTTTTGTTCATACAGACGGACAGACGGACATGGCTATATCGACTCGGCTATTGATGCTGATCAAGAATATATATACTTTATGGGGTCTGCCACGCCTCCTTCTGCCTGTTACATACATTCCAACAATTACAATATACCCTTTTACTCTAAAAGTAACGGGTATACATATTTGCTTCACAGAAATAAACTTTACCTTGGGACATGCCTGATGGCGATCTGCATACTTTTGGTTATTTTTAAGACGCGCTATCCAAACACCACAAAGAAGCACGACGAGAAACACACAAATAAGGATTATTAGCATTGTTGGATGCGAAGCTTCAACTGTAAATGCAAAAATTAATTTAAATTGTGTTTTTAGTTTTATAGTATAATTTCATTAATTATTGAGAGCTTACGTCTATGCACAGTTGAGTGGACATGTGCTTTTGGCTCCTGGACATTATTTGTATGTAAAAGGGAGTATGAGAAGAGTTTTGTATCTGAAAGAAAAATAATATTTTGGTAAAACTATACAAAATATTTGATCAAGTAATACCTTGCGCTTGTCCAACAGTATCTCCATTTGAGTCATGTCCATTATGGAATGTAGAAATCAAGTTCTCATTTCCATCTGTGTTTTTAACTGACATTGATAAGAGTGCTGATGGTGCATTTGTGGTCTTGATAGATGATTGTTTAGGATGAAGGACGGTTAACGTTAGCGTGTATTCTACACTTTTATATTGAGAATTTAACTGTGTACAAGATAGTTTGAAAACACGATTTAGATAATAAGCTGGTTTTTTGTTGCTATACACCAGAGCACGCAAAACGCTTAGATAGTTATCAATTGAATCTGTTCCAATCATTTCAACACCATCCTTATTGATATTTGTTCTGATATCCATTGTCGATGACAGGGACTCGTCGCCATCAATTTGAATGTCTTCATGGTCGGGATTCAGCGAGGGAAATACAATTACACTGCACGAATCCAAACTCTCCTTTGGGGGCTGCAAATTTTTATTACCATGATCGGTAGAAAATCCAATATGAACTTTATCCAAAATATGCACTCCCAATTTGATTTCCTCGTAGGACACTAACTTGTTTTGTGTGCCTGCAATTAGCATTTTGAATAATTTCTAATTTTATTCTACAGTTATATAACATTAATTTATAATTATTTATTAAAATATGTAATAATATCTACTTCTACATTGCTTAAATTTTATTTCCTTAAACTTAATTTTATATTTAGTTTAGAATGTTATTCTTTAACTTATTTTAATTTATTCAAGCCATATATTTTGCATTTTAAAACATTTTAATTTTTTACCCATTACTCATAAATTATACGAGTATACTAAAGGGAGTACAACATTCACACATTATTTCATGTGACTGGCATTACTAATACCTTATTTGACGCGGTATTGCAGTCAATTTTGCCCCATGAATCAACAAACGATCAGAAATCGTTGAACGGGATTTTAAAAATTAGTCCTCCATTGTTAATACGCCACGTACATACAAAAATATATTCTCGAGTGAAACAACATCAAAAGTTGTTCATGTTTAAAATGTTATAGCAACAGATAGCGCACTTTGTATTATTATTTAAGCGCACATAACATTGAAATACTCCATTGACACACTCCATAAAGTATATATATATTCGTGACCAGTTTCAATAGCCGCGTTGATATAAAGACGTCCCTCTTTTCATCCGTCTGTATGAACAATATGATCTCAGAAATTAAAGATAAAATGTCCGGGTAGTACATGTTCGTTTTTATTGTCATGCCCACTTGTGTAAAAATATAATTATTTAGTATAGAAGACTTATTTGATAACCATACTATCGGAACCAAATTTACACAGGGAGCTCAGATCGGACCAAGTTAGATCACAATCAGCAACATTTATCAATTGCTACCATAGAAGCAATCGCTCAAAAATATGTTCTAAATATAAATTACTAAAAATTTTTTTTGTATTTACTAAGCTCCCTTTATCAAACTAACTGGTGTCCATCACATTCTATTCTTACAAATATACTAACAGTAAGAAAAGGAAATCCTAAAACTGCAAGCCGACTACCACATACTTTGTTGTTATTAGTGTAAGTAGTCTAGTTATACTCTCTGTTTTTACAAGCCTTTCTTTGCATAACAGGTTGAAGAAGGCTTTCCCGACCGCATAAAGTAAATAAACTCTTGATCATATGCCAACTCATATAGACATACAAATAAATCAACAACTAGATCTCAGAGATTATAAGAGCTAGAGACCATAACTTAGAAACTACTAGATATATAATAACTATATTCTGTAGCTCTCATAGGACAAATCGCTTAAAAGTACTTTAATGTATGTATGCAATAAGTACGGGTAATTTACAGGTGGCTCGATCAACTGTAGCCTTTATAACATCATTTATTTTTATGCTTACCTGAAATTGTAATTTTCACCGCTTGCGAAAACTTTGACATAAGCTCATCTTGCTGAACTTGAGACTCCAGTTTTTCCACATGATACATTATTGCACTATCTGTAGATAGTTTTCCGCTCGGAATTGTAGAGTCAAGATCACCTGTGCGAATAACCGGGTTAATGGGCTCATTAACCATGATATAGGTCTCAATGGTAGGCAGACGGATTGTACTATTCGAGCACATCATTGTCGTTCGAACTTCAATATTTCGACGACCTATAGTGGGGTTTCTCTTAATATTTATATATTGAATTTTTCGCATCAATTGTTCAATTTTACGCTTGCTTTGAGCATCAATGTAAATTTCATTCATTTGAGCATTGACCTGAACCTGACTGTCGGATGATAATTCTTCGGCCTGACTTGATTGAAGATCGTTTGATGGAATTAAATGCTCGGCGCAACTAGTGCCGCATTTGATATCATCAATAGATAATGCGCTATTCAGAGATATCTTCACTTCGGATATGTCGCCATTGAAACCATGTTTTAAACGATTTTCTGAACTTTGATAACAGGCCCCAACCGATAGGGTTGTGTTAACGCCGTGTGCAGCATGAAGAGGCCAATCATCAATTACTTCAGGATTCGTATGACGCTCCTCAACAGAACTTTCGAACCGAATGCCATCAATGAATAAATCAACTTTGGCTGAATGATCAAAATTGATCACATAATGATGCCATTCATTGTCGCACACTTGTGGAATTTTCCATCGCCATTCAGCAGGACTGAATATATTTAAGTCACCGTCGTTGAAGTTTTTACGCAGCAATAAAATGAGACGACAATTGCGCACAAATAGTGCCATATGATGTCGATTCATCTTATGATCATCCGCACTGCAAACAATATGCTCCTTCATGTGTTTATTCATTGAAATTTTACTAGCGTGGCGAAAAATCGTTATAATGCTGAATGGATGTAGGGAGAAATCATAATGTCCTAAAAAGTTATCAGGCACAACAACGCCAGTGGATCCAGTAAAGTGAAATATAGGCTCAGGGCCTTCATCGTAGCTTAATTCCTTCGTCCAATCAGCGTCACGTGGCAGTAGGTCCTTTAAATTTAAGTTTGTTGAACAGTTTGATATCTCTCGATCGCATCCGAATGATATGTGTTTTGTCTGTGTAAGATTAAAAGTTGAATATGAATTATATATTTATATTATATATATACCATATAATAATCTCACCTTAAGCGCAATTGCTGAATGAATATTAAGGTCTTCAGTGCTGCACAAAATATTGCAAAGATCCAATCGAGCATTTGGAAAAAGCTGCAGGTTCTCAGTACTACCAGACTAAAAAAATACAATAATATTGGGTAATCACACAAACATTATTACTAACTATTATTATACTCTCAGCAAGAGTATATTGGGTTTTTGCAAAGTATGTAACAGGCAGAAGGAGGCGTGGCAGCATCAGAAGCCGAGTCGATATAGGCATGTCCGTCTGTCTGTCCGTCCGTATGAACAAACAGATTCGAGAGATGGTAAGAGCTACAAGTTCGAGCTTGGTGTCAATCGATCACATATTTAGTCAGTCAATACAAAAATTTTTTTCCTGATGACACGCCCACGATTCGCCCACAATGAGCAAAAAACTAGAAAAATAATAACTGTTTTCAGCGAATCTCAGTAACTATGGCACCTAGGATCACCAATTTTAAAACGGAGGTTCCTAGTGGCTGCATAAATGCATTGCCATTTAAAATTTTTTACTGCCACGCCTCCATAAAATTAATAAACTAATTTTTTAACTTCAATGCCATTTTTAATTTACTTCTTATTGTACAGTATTGTAATTAATAATTCGTGTGAAGACTAACTATATCAAACTATTCTGAAAGGTGCATTAAAATCGGACTATAAACAAAACAAGAAAGAATGCTATAGTCACCTCGCGACTTTAGGATACCCGTTACTCAGTTTTAATATGTTATTAACAATGTTGATAGATAAGATAGCTTGGCAAACAGAACATTTTCATACAAAATCATGTTTAGAGCATATTTTCGACCGATTGTTCCTATGGGAGCTTTACGATATAGTTGTCCGATTTGGATCAAACTTGGTCAGTATGTATATATTGATGGCAAATGTATTGTGTGAGTTTGATTAATAAGGCTTAGTTAACTCAAAAGCTTTTCATACTAATTCATATTTGGAGCGTATTTTTGACCGATCGGCCCTATGGGAGCTATACGATATAGTTGTCTGATTTGGATCAAACTTGGTCAGTACATGTACTTCCTAGACATGTCCGTGTAAATTTGGTTCAGATAGCATAGCTAACAAAAAAGTTTTCTATACTAAAACATTCAACGTTTACCTGTACATTTACCTTTATATCCTTTTGTTCATACAGACGGACGGACGGACAGACGGACATGGCTATATCGACTCGGCTATTGATGCTGATCAAGAATATATATACTTTATGGGGTCTGCCACGCCTCCTTCTCCCTGTTACATACATTCCAACGATTATAATATACCCTTTTACTCTACGAGTAACGGGTATAATAATTTTTTCACCGATTTGTACTTTGCAGTCGACCAAGCCTTCTGTTATGCAAATTTTTTTTCGACAAATTTAAAACTTGACATGTGTAAAGCACGGGCTCTACCTCAATTGTAAATTTTGTTTACCTTGCTTACTCTATTAAATTAAGATACATCTCAAATTAAGATATACAATCAAACTTAAAAAATAATGTAATATACTTACAGTATAATCGATACGTTCAGGAATGCCAAGGAATTTAGCATCGCAAACACGTCTTACTTTTATGCTGACCATAATAGGTGTTGATTCCTTCATGGCACAATCAAAGGCGACAACAGATAAAATATGATTGTGAGATACTTTATGAGACAAGGGCTCAGTGTTCTTAATCGAACCCTCGTTGTCAATTGTAAAAGGTTCATCACCATTTAAAATTTCATATATGCAAACATCCCCAAAAAGTGGAGTGCAGTCCTTGTCGGCAGCCTCGACACGTATTATTTCATTATAAAGACGACCCTCATCGACTTCTGTCACATAGGATGGCTGTAAAAATGTTGGAGCATACTCATTTATGTCAATGACGGTAATGTGGACATTGGCTGTATTTGATGGCATCCCATCGCAATAGATGGCAACTATTTCAAAATGATAACTTTTTCGTTTTTCGCAGTTGAGTGTTCGGCGTGCTTTAAGAATGCCTAAATTGTTGACCAGCTCAATCTAAAATTAAAAAGAGTTTTTTCGTAATTAACATACACAATGCAATTTAATTTTTTTAATTACATTTAAAAGTATTTTATCCACTTACTTGAAACGGAATTTCGTGATATGGCTTCTTTAGTATACGAAAATTACAAATTTTCTCTTCGTCAACTTTAATTAATGGTGTTATTTCCACAAGAGTCTCGTTTTCCCGAATCAGTCCATGGTACGACTTTTCTAATATATATTCTAAGAAAAACGAAACAAACAATATTTAAATTCTAAATTTATTTATTATTAAATTAGTTGATTCTTATGAACTGTAAGTGTTGGCATTGAATGTATAATCAGTAAAAATATTGGGTAAATATTAAATATTTTCATTTTATAACGTGTTTATTGTTGGTATGCAACAAACCTCGTTGCGTTAGATACTCATCCTCATTTTCGCTTGAAGTGGTTGCTGTTGAATGTAGAACCAGAATCAGTATTATGCTCAGATTGACCAAGACCAGGGATTTTAACGACACCATAGTTCCTGGAACTTTATGGATAGTTCAAAGTCAAAAAGTATCAATCTGAAATGATCAAATAAGTTAAAATCAAACGCATTATTCTTTATATGGAACGAATAGGAATGGGTCGAATCAACTTTTACATTTTTTAAATATTTATTATTGAACAGCCACAGGTAATCTTAATCTGTTGCGATTCAAACTGACAAACTGACTCGGAGGTCAATACAGATCAAAAATATATATATTTTTGTGGGGTCATCCACTTCTTCTGGCTGTTAAGCGCAGCTGTATTTTCATAAACCGAATAGACCCCTTAATTTTCAATGTACGGCATCCAGCGAGATATAAATTAATAATCGTACATGTTGTTCTGCATATCATTCGAAAAAATCTGCACAGGTAATTGATTGAGAATTTAAATCCAAGAAAACATACACATGTACATTCCAAACAACACAAATGTATACGCACATACATATATATTTACACACATAAATACAATAGTCCAAGTGTTTGAAATCATGAGATACACATTTTTCAAGATACACACATATGTATACCTATGTGTTAACACATTCATATTATTAGGTTTCCATTAAATTCTTATTTTTTAAACACAAAAGAAAAACATACTGTCCACTTTTCTCCATAACACAAAAAGTTTAAGCAATATTTAAATAATTCGGTTGTTAGTTTATTACAATGATATGCATTTCATCTCTTCTTGCAATAACAGTGATTGTAAAAATCAATACTTTACTAACATATGCGTATTGTTCACTTGAATGTAAGGAAGTTTGCTAGTTCATAACCACAACATTTAAGATAATTTTTTGTAATTTATTAGGATGTGAATATGACATTTGTCAATTGTTTATCCGACAGTTTTATGTATTTGCCAAGAAAAGAATCAAGCGCTTGAGCCTCAAATTTATCGGGTATTCATCCCTGAACGTACTTTAATCGATAAATAGTATATATGTCCGATAGTTTTAATCCCACCATAATCACAATCACCAGTATTAATTTTCCCATTATTTATGGAACAGCCAAACAAAAAAGATACCACTCTCTTGGCAATTTCTAACAAATGTTTAGCCTTAGCGGAAAGCCAACTTATATATTTATAACATTACTTTCCTCGCTTGCCTTATCCGTATAAATGGGCAGGAAGTCTGACTGGGTGACTCTCGCTCTCTTTTATACTGTCGTTTATTTAAAATGCCAACCATAGGTGGAATTACAGACAGTAGATACCCTGTCAAGAACAAAAATATTGACGCGTTGTTACTTTTCTAAAACAAACACTTTTGTTTAGCGGTTTCCCTATATATTTTTACGCCACTAAAATAAATTTTTCATAAAAACAGTTTAGTTTAAGGCTAATAATTATATCACTTTCATCTGCAACATACAATTATTAACGGAACGTTGCTTAAGAATTGTTTTTTTATACTACAGAATGAACCATGCAGACCACATAGAGTATATATATATTGTCGATCTGAAACAACAGCCAAGTTGATATAGCAGCCATGCCAGTCCCTCCGTCTATATATTTTGGGTCTTTCCTATAACTTTACTATTTGGATTTCAAATTACTTGTGTTCTAGAACACAACATGTTTATTTTAAAGACACTTTGTCCAAACCTGTTCAAGTAACTTCGGTCGTTCCACAAGGAAGCCATCTCGGTCCCTTGTTATTTATATTGTTCATAAATGATCTTCCATCTGCGATCAGTTACTCTCGTGTGCTCATGTATGCCGACGACGTTAAACTCTGTGTTTCGGCTGCTGAGTCTGTTCTTGGGACCAGGTTACAATCTGATCTATGTAGTTTTCAAATCTGGTGTCAAGCTAATTTATTAAACCTTAACTTTAGTAAGTGTAACGAAATGTCCTTCAGTAGGCGCCTCCCATTTCAAAACATTTACATTCTGAATGGCAACTCTCTTAAAATAATTGAGTCATTCACTGATTTGGGTATCCTTTTGGATCCTAAACTCAAGTTCGATAGGCATTTATTGTCAATGGGCTTCATAAAGCGCTGGTCGAAAGAATTTAACGATCCCTATTTAACGAAAACACTTTTTACTGCCTTGGTACGGCCTATTCTTGAATATGGATCGTGTATTTGGTCACCCCAATACAGAATTCATCAGGATAGAATAGAATCTGTACAAAAACAATTTCTTCTTTTTGCTAACATACGCTTACCTTCATATCGTAGTAGACTTTTACTAATTAATCTTCCTTCTTTGTCTGATCGTAGAATAGTGCTCGGTGTAATTTTTTAACACAAACTAATCAATGGTGAAATTGATTCTTCAGAATTACTCAGATTAGTTTTGCTGTTGCGATTAGACCAACTAGAAACTTTCTTCCGCTCTCTCTTCAACCTTGTTCTACCAACTTTGCTATCCATAACCCTTTCCGAGTCCTATGTAGTAACTACAACAAACTTTCTCGAGTTGTAGGTAGTTCTACTTCGACCCCCTTAATTAGAACTTCTCTTCTCAGTCACCTGTCTAGATCTTAATTATCTTAGCTTAATAATTTAAGATGTATTGTATTTCGTTATTTTATATTTTGTGTTCTAACTAATAAATTCGATTCGCGTTTATCGGTAGAAGTACGTGATGCGGTATGCCCCTCGGTCGGTTGGGCGGGAGGTGGCTGCATTATTTGCAGGGTTCCGCGCGCTAACAAGCACGTTGCTTGGTGTTGCTGGGCCACTTGAATGTACTGTCCCGTTAGTACATCAACGTCCATATATAATAACACAAGGATCTCAGAGACTATACGAGCTAGAAAGACCTGAGAGGTCGCAAATGAAAGATAAAATGTACAAGCAGATTTCAGAGATGGTAAAAGCTTGGTCTCAATAGATCACATATTTAGTCATTTCCATTTAACATTTTGGACGGCCACGCCCGCTTTTTCCACAATTAATAAAATAATTTTTAAACTTGAATGCCATTTTTAAGAAATTTGTTTTTATCGTACGGTAGTGCAATTTATAATTTGTGTGGAGAATAATTTGTGTGGAGACTAATTATATTAATCTATTCTGAAAGCTGCATAAATATCGGACTATAAAGAATAAAGCTAGAAACGTAGCAACAATAAAACGCAATATCAACGCATGAGTGCAAGCGAGACAGAAACATACAAACATGAGGAATGGAATACATACATACTATATGAGCATACACATAATGTCAAACATATGTGTATTTGCATACAAACAAACATATGTATGTTTAATTATACTTTTTTTTTTTGTTTCGACGTGTGTTTATGCATGTACTATCCAGATACAGATTTTAATAATTTAAACGGGAATAAAAGCAAAGAGTATTATACGGTCGTGCGTGCTCGACTGTACTTTTCTTTTTTGTTATTTTTAGTTTTTAACAAATGTAATAAAATCAGTAATATGTATGTAGACATCACAATACACATATAGGTATATTACACGGCTTCCGAGAGTTTTAACATAAATAATTTTGAAAATAAATTATGTTTTAAAAATAATCATATTCAATATTAGAAATAAATATAAAATAACGGTCACTTTTACCTTAACGGCTGTGCCGGCAATGAGTAGTAGTAGAATTCAATTCTAGTCAACGAATTTATGTGACGAAACACGTTTGGTCACTTCAACTTACAAATATACACACATACACACATAAACATAAACATGTCTAGAAATGTATGTGGGTATAAGTAAATCGGAAAAGCTAGCAACAAATTTTTTCTATGAAATTTCATTCATGACGCAAATATGTTCGCGCACATTTTCACCCATATAAAAGCTTCCAAATATACATGTGTACTGTACATGCTAGTAATGCTAATTTAGACTTATTTCAAGTAAATATTTCTACTTAATGCTTCACCATTCAGGAAAAAATAATAAATTAGACGTTTATTTTCAAAACACCACAACTGGGGAAACTGCTATCCATTTTGAAAAACATTTAGCAACTGCAGTAAGTTCGTTCTCTATTAACAAGAAACATTCTTTATTATTGTTAGCATTTTTTCGTTCGTTATTATTATTAATATTAAAGTCGACATCACTGATAAATGTGTATGTACACAGAAAGCTGAAGTATATAGGTTTAATTTTGTGTAGGCTGAACGCGAGGCGAAAACCGAAGGATTTATTGAATACCAACACGAGGCATTCAAACGAACGGAAGCTCAGGAAGCTGTATGTTCGTGGTATGAGTATGCGAAAGAGCTTCTTGATTTTACCAGGGATTGTTGTAGATGCTGTGTTTAGTTCAGTTTATGAGGCGCGTCGATACAGTTCACCGTATTTCTTGGCAGCGCAAGCGTAATTGAGAAAAAAAATAAAATCACTATCAAAATTAAACTGAATTTTATTAAATGTGTAATCGGCTGAAATTAATGAAAATTTCTTTATCATTACTATAAAACGACACCTAAAGTAAGTACTTGGTTGATTAACAATATCTGTGGACGAAATACCATTGGCTCAAACTTTCTAATTTTTTTTTTTGCATATACATAATTTTTATGTATATTTACATTTCAAGAATTATATGGTTATTTAGATATACTGTTATTTTTTACCTAGTTATAATATAAGAAAATGAATACAAATTTGTATCTCAACTGACGGCGGTATTAAACTTAAAGCAAGTAATTAGTTCGACCCACACATGGCTAGGAGTGTAAAATACGCGCATACATACATATATATGTATTTATATATTTACAAATGTGTAAATGTATATACTATGTGTATATACATTTGTGCACATATATATATATATACAAATACAATTGAATACACTTGTGTGTGTATGCGTTTGAGCTTAATATAAAGCTTTCGAGAAGTGAATGGACATTTTCTGAATGGGATTCACAAGTAGGCACAGTGGTTAAATGTTTAAATTTGAAGTGCTACCGATAACTAGCTATATTATAAAAGGAATAACCAAAATCATAGTAATTATAAATATCACAACAAGTTTGTACTGTGTCTCTCTGAAATGAAACATCAGTCTTTGAGACAAAAATGTGCAGGATTACTAACATTTCTCTTCTTCTCATGTTCTCTTGACGTGGCCTCCTGCGTGTTAACATAGCTCTTCAATATTCCTTAATATATTTGGAACATTTGGAATACACCCATAAAGCAGATCAAACAAACAAAAAGTATAGTGTACAAATTATTTGTTTGTTGGGCTGCCTAAACTAAGTTCATACAGTACTTATAATCTGTCATTCTACACATGTTATTAAATCTTTATCAAGAAAAAATATGATAACCAAAATATAAGGCTTCTATGGAACATAAGAAGAAAAATATATATGTCAATATTCTAAAAATATTAAAAAAATTTTAGTTATATGAGAAAGCTTATATCGTTGGAGCAAAATAGCAAAACCTACATAAACATGGTATAAAATTGAGTAATACTGGCCCCGGTATGTCTGAAGAAAAAAATGCATAATACGCAATAGCAAATGTTTGCGACCCCATATAGTATATTTATTATTGATCAAAATTAATAGCCGAGGCGCTAAAGCAATTTCCGTTTATTCGTTCGTCCTTATAAACATTCAGATCTTAGTAACTCTAAGAACTATAGCCATCAAATTTGGAAGAAAAGTCCATTTATTTTATGAGCAGGCCCCGAATATTTGAAATTTTATCCTTACCCCTATCTCTTGAGCTATCTTGACCAACATTACACATCGTCCTGTTCCTTACTGCTCGTATAGGACAAATCCGTCAGATTCTTATTGGTATGGATAAAAGTACGCTAGCATTAATTAGAGGTCTTTGACAGTCGGCTTGTTTGGCTGTAGTCTTTAATTAAAGTATTTTACTTTAATGAAATTTGTAATATTTAGAAGACAAGGGAATAGGGCATCGAACCGTTTAATTGACCTCAACTTTAGCACTTTCACATGTTTCAGTAGTTATAGTAACAATAAATGCATGCTCTGTACGTTGATAACTATAAAGATACACTAATTTGATGCCTTTTGATATTCTTCAGACACAGTCTATAAACTTGAATACATACATATCTAGTTGTGACGCATCAACCTCAATTGAAAAAAAAATAGTTATATGCATTACAAGGATTTCTGGATTTTTGTTAGATAACTAATGAAGATGTTTTTTAATCGCAGCTTGGTAAGAAACATTTGGAATAAGCGTTATATAGTATACCAAAACTTATTTATCTCCCTCTTTAAAGAAAAAGGATTATATACACATTTATATATTAGTCATCTTAATTGGTCAAGCACTTGGAAATGGAAGTTACTTAAATGGACGCAGCCGAGAAGAATATGTAGCCCAAAGAAACACGGATAGTAATAAACTAATTAAGGGTAACAACAATGGAGCGACCAATGTAAATAATGGCTTAGTAGATGACGGCGGCGTGCGAAATGTTGGAGAAGTGTTTGTACCGAAAACATTTCCGATGAGTTCACAGGAACCGTCTTGCGAGGAACTTCGAGCTATGTGGATGTGAGTTTTTTTTTGAATATAGCTTTTTACAAAGGTCTAATTAGGTATGGGCATGAAATGAAGGTTTGTCAAAAGAGTCAATTTTACTTAACGGAAACAAGGACAATTTAAAAGAATAATATAATCATCTTATAATTTCGGCATTAGTTTTCTTTATTGAGATCAAAATGTGTCTCTAAACACGTTGGTTTTCTTGACCAAAAATCTTAATTTTGAGAAAATTTGTAATCATTTAATAAGCTATTAGAACAAATCAAAAATAATATCACAAAATTATAAACGATCTTGATAATTATTATAATATTTAACAATACTATTAATAATACTTTAAAACATTAGATTCTCCAAAAGACAATCTCGAGCAGCTGAAATAACTAATGAAATACCGACATATCGGGACCCTTTCACTTATAATGTTTGGGAGCCACTTTACTCAAATTCTAGAATGCTCGGATCGTAAGTTTTCAAAAATGTTTATATGTAAAAATAAACGTTAAAAACATTTTGTTATGATTAAAATTTTAGAATTCGAATGGGTTCTAAAGATCGAGCCCGCTCTCCTGTTTTTGGTCGAGTCGTAAGTCGAGAACCTATAGTTCCTCAGCGCGTTGCATTTGAGCAGCGTCAGCGTCACTCCGATGGCAGTGGCATACATAATCCAGGACAGTCAAGATTTTATGGCTTGGAAGCAAGACCAGCGAGTTCTGTTTCAGCCGTTTCCACTTCCACGTCCTCTTCACCACGTCGAGCTAGTAAAAATAGATATATGGGAGTACCAAACAACTCGGGCGACAATTCGGTAGCTGTACAGGGTAGTTTTCAGAAACTAAAAGAGCTGATCTGGACAGAGCGAGCCAAGGAACTTACCCAGCAACGCCGCACAGAGGAATTGGCTGCACGAGCCGCTGTTCTCAAGGAAATTGCAAATGGTCAAAAGTAAGTCTAATACTCGCGAAGGGTATCAAAATGTCGGAAATGTCCGACTGTATTTTATTTCTAGTATTTAAGTGTTATTAAGAGATTTATTTTAATTACAGTATGCAAGGACCATACAACGGACCTTTCGGAAATGCTGCAGATTCCTTTTTAATGGATGAAAATCGTAGTCCTGATAGAAGTGGCAATCAATACTCAAATGTTGATAGGTTGTCAATTGCTACTGGACAGACAATCGATGGCAAAAACAGTAAAAGTAATAAAAATAAGAACAGCGGGCAACGAAATAACGCAGGCAGAGCATCCACTCGACGGATTGGAAGTGTATACGGAGGAAGTACTCATTCCACTGGACCGAGACGTGGAGAAGTTATGTTCTCAAGAAAACATGGCCAAGGCCCAAATTCTGATACAAGTGAGATAAACTACAGCGTTGATATACCCGATAGAGATCGAGAGCAGGATGTTGTGGGTATTCCCAGAACGTATCCTATCCGACAATCGCATTTTAGAGAAAGAAATCGCTCACTTTTTAAACAGGTATGATACAGAAATAAATTTATTGTTTATTCTTTAAGATATTATAATTAAACCTTGTTGGAATGTATGTAACAGGGAGAGGGAGGCGAGGCAGTGGTGGCCATGAAAGATAAAATATCCAAGCGGTACGTGTTCGTTTTTGATTTTGACGGCGTTCTATGATCATGCAAAGGTAAAACATTTAAAAATAGTATCTGAATCAAAGTTACACAGGCTGTACATGTCAAGTGATTAAAATGTACTTACCAAATTTGATCGAGATGATACACCTATTCGTTTAGCTCTTAATATCTATTACTCGTAGATTAAAGGGATATACAGTAATTACTCTATGTAACAAGGAGTAGGTGGCTTGGCACAAAGTTTATATATATTCTTAATCAGTATCAATAGTCGAGATGATATAACCATGCCCCACTGTCTGTAAGAACAAAAGTATCTTGTAGGCCATAAGAGCTTGAAAAATGCAAACTACTAACGTTTTGACATGCTCACCATAGGACGGTATATGTTCATGCGAACGTAAAACAGGTCAATTTAAAATGTTTTGGTATAGAAAACTTTTTATTAGCATGATATCTGAAATTTTCACAGGGAGTACATGTACTGACCAAAATTGGTCCAACTTTTGGATCCATTTTCACGTACCACACGGTAAGGATCCTGAGTCAGTCGAGTGACCGATTGTAACACACCCAGTACTCAATTTTGTGCACATTTTACCATACAAGTAATTAATTTTTGACCGAATTACCTATGGGAGCTATCCAAATCAAACTTGGTCATCTAACTTGGTGAGGAATCCTCAATGAGGATAGTAATAATCATGATATTCGTTAATAATGAATAATTGGCTTCTGACAAATATAATAGAGAACTGTACTTTTATTTGAGTACGGGGTTCAAAAATGCCAGAATCGGTTAAAAATTAAACCAAGTTTTAATCAAATCGGACCTCTATGTTATGGAGTTGTTCTAGAAAAATACACTCTTAATAACAATTAGTATGAAAACCATAAGCGTAGACCAAGCTATATTTATCATACTCCCTAGTGTCCATTACCAGAACGATTGCGCTTATATTGGTATTATTAAAAAGAAAGAAAAGTAATGTCAAGCACGCTTGACCTCTCTGCACTTTATTCCCAGGTATCACAATGTATAGTACTTGCATTAATACACGTTGAAACAAAAAACAAGAAAGAATGGTATAGTCGCCTCGCGACTTTAGGATACCCGTTACTCAGTTTCAATTTGTTATTAACAATGGTGATGGATATAATAGCTTGGCAAACACAGAACATTTTTATAGAAATTCATGTTTAGAGCATATTTTCGACCTTTCGTTCCTATGGGAGCTATACGATATAGTTGTCCGATTTGGATCAAACTTGGTCAGTACATGTACTTCCTAGACATGTACTTTCCATGTAAATTTGGTTTAGATCGCATAGCTAACAAAAAAGTTTTCTATACTAAAACATTCTAGTTTAACCTGTACATTTACCTTTATATGCAAATAAAACGCCCTAAAGTGGGCGTGTCAAAAAACAAAAACAAACTTGTACTGCTTGGGTATTGTACCTTTCATTTGCGACCACTATCATCTTTCTAGCTCTTATAGTCTCTGAGATCCTTTTGTTCATACAGACGGACGGACGGACAGACGGACATGGCTATATCGACTAGGCTATTGATGCTGATCAAGAATATATATACTTTATGGGGTCTGCCACGCCTTCTTCTGCCTGTTACATACATTCCAACGATTACAATATACCCTTTTACTCTACGAGTAACGGGTATAAAAACCAAGTATAATCAAACATAAATCTGTTTGTTTGTATGCAAATACACATACGTTTGACATTATATGTATGTATATGTATATGTCCTACTGTATGTTTCTGTCTCGATTGCGAACATACAGTGATATTGCACTTAAATAACATAAACTTTGCTGCGTCATAGTTTTTTTGTTCAAAGTAGGATTTTTATGCAACTTTCAGGATAGTTTGATATTTGACTCCAAACGAATGATAAATTACAACGCTGTACAAATGCGTTTAATGTATGGACAAATGCCTTAAAAACGACATTGCAGTTTGAAAGTTTTTTAGTTCTTATGAGAAAAGGGGGCGTGCTACCTCAAAATTTTTAATGGTATTGCATTAAAGCTGTCTCTAGGAACCGGATGCTCCCAAGTGCCCATAGTTACTAATATATTCGCCTAAAACACAAATTTTTCCGAGGTGTGTCTGGTTTTTGATACCCATTACTCAGTTTTAATATGTTCCTAACAATGGGATATGAAAACAAAATTTATCTGTAATCTGTATGGCTCTAAAAAAAAATTATGGGGGTTTTGCAAAGCATTTATTGTAATTTTCATATTTGCTGAAAATTCATTTCAGAGCTCGCCAACTGACTATTTTCATCGGGACACTAGAAAATTTGATAACCTTCAATTGGGATCGCAAACAACGAAAGAGAGAGACACAGACATAGAGAGACAGACAGAGCTGTCTCAATTTAGACCATATTTGAATGCTAACTACTTGAGTCAGTCAACACTATTCGAAAATGGCATGCAGCCCAGTCAAAGAGAACTTTTTTACTTCAATAAAGTTCTTACCAATCAAGGTGAAATATCGCCTGCACAGGACGAGTTCGATTTCTACGATTATAAATAAACAAAAGCTGTTCACAAAATATCTATCAAAATATGTACTACTTAACAAACCAATTTTGGTGCGTAAACATTTTTTTTTTGTGTTTTATTACTTTACTTTATTCAATTATTTAAACTAGTTACTTTTGAAAAACAATTTAAAATAATATCTTAAACTCAACAAGAAAACCAAAATTTCGAATATTATTTTTGTATTTTTTTCACCGACAATGTACGAAATTGTTTTCTTATTTGTATTGGTAAACGATATAATCAAAGGCTTCCAATTTTAAATGCAATCATCAATATCAAATTATATGGCTGGAAAATGCGATGTCCATGGATTGAATAAAAACTTGTCACGATTATGATTAACTAGAGAATTGGTTAGCTTAACTACGACCCAACAGTCTCTGTTTGAAAACTAACTAGTCATCTGTTATGCAGACACTGGGTACACTGGTGATCAGCTACAGACTTTCCATCGATTGCGTAGTATGTGTAATCTAACTGTGCCTGAACCTAAACATGTTAACGAAATAACAAAAAACAATCACAATAATTAAAACAGCCAAGAATATACAAATAAAAAATAATTAAAAACAAAAAAAGTACAGGAAACTTTAAATGTTATCTTTTAAATATTTTTATGTTATGCTTAAGATTGGTTTTAAACTAATCTTATATGTAATTTACCTTTGAATTGAACATTACTTATTAATATTCCATATCTATGTTTTCTATGTACGTTTTTTATTCAAAAGAAATTTGAGTGAACACATTTAATTTGTAATTTTTACACGTACATATGAAAAAAATGTCAATTTAACATATCGAACTTACCCAAAATACTTGTGCTACCTATGTACTATATTATATATTAAATACTATATGAGACTATGAAATGTGTACTAACAAACCGATCGTTGGCTTCATTTAATTTATATTCGAATTGTATTTGGATCAATCAATGGTGTAATATTTTTGAGTAACATTGTGCACATAAAATAATGAGTATGCCTGATTTTACTAAATGTTATTTTGTTATTGTACTCAAAAAATAACTTTAAAAAAATGTCTACTTTTAGTGACAACTAATATCATTCAAACACACATACCAAAATATACATACGGTAAAAATAAAATTATATTCATATATAATTAAACAATGGACAATAAATCTCTGTTTGTGAGTTCCGTGACAATAAAAATTACATTTTAAAATACATACACAAATAAAAATGTATATTTGTATGCATATAAGATATTTACATACATACATATACATAAATCAAAAAAAATTAGATATTTAATATTGTATACATATATATATGCTAATCTAACAGTGAAATTGTCTACGCATGGTTGATGATTTTAAACTTATTATGAGTAATTCATAACAATAATTAAACTAATAATACTAACAACATATGTATAATAACTTAAGAAGTTATTGTGAATTTTATTGCAAAATATAAGATATATTGTAAACGAATCTAAAATGATTAATAAAATATGAAAAATCGAAACATGTTTTTTACTGCATAATGAGTTTGTTACTTTATACTATGCAGAACGATTATTAGCAGCTGTAAATATGCCCATTCTTTTCTCCACTATACAGCACTGTAAGTTTGTTAAATTTCAAGCAGTTTAAAGAAATTTGGATTAAACTCAGTGTTATCAAAATTGTACAAAACATTTATATATTTCGTAGGAAATTGCGGTCATTGCCATATATAAAGCAATAGTTAATAATACATAAAATTAATCAATGATTAAATTGATCTTTTTGTCGCTCATTAACATCCATTTTCCTGAATTTCCAACTTCCTTGACCGTCAAATTCAAGAATGTGCGTGTGGAATTTCCTTTTGATTGGGAAAATAAAAAGTGTTTCATTAGTAAATAAAGAACACATTGATAATAGCAATAAACATACCAAAGGGTTGGCCTGTGAGTTATCGTCAGCAGTGTAATATTCATGCTTTTGGCTATTTCATATATAGAGCTCTCGACATCAATAGATACTGCACTTGTGCATTCATCGAGGAGAGCATAACGTGGCCTGTAAAAAGGTCCATCAGTATGGCATTTAATTGAGTTTCTTAATACTTACTTGTGATAAAACAGACGAGCAATAGCCATTCGTTGCTTTTCTCCCCCAGAGAGAATGTCCTTCCAATCACGTACTACATCGAAGCTATCACTGGAGACACAAGAAAACAGATATAATTAATTTACCTTATTTGCGAAGTTATAAGTTCTCGGCTCATAAATAGGCTACGAGCGAACCAAAAATCGGAACCAAAATTCTAAGTATAGTTATAACCATAATATACATATAATGTGTGGTTTTTGTTGCGATAACACAAGTAAATTTGTCCCCAAGTTTGATCTGGATCGGACGATTATATCCTATAGTTCCCTTGGGACAAATTGGTCAAAAACTACTTATTTGAATGGTAAAATGCGCACTAAAATGAGTGCGTAGTCCCTTACATACGCTTTGCAGTGCCCCTAGGCTGGTTGGCTGTAAGGTGCCTTCATAGTTTGGTGGGGTCCGTGTTAAACTATAATCGATTTAAAATGGATTAAATATCAATAATTCCTAGTAGGAAAGCTGAACCTAAGTAAGTGACCAGACTAAAGTTTATTAAAAACCTGAAAGTGCAGCATAGTTCTGTTTGTTTTAAGGTAATTTGTGTCTTTGATTTGTGAAATGCGGTTATGGTAAATTACCACATCAGCAATATCCTGTTTTTGTTTCTCATTTGGTATTGGGTTAAAATTTTAATTGTAAACTTACCGTTGTGCAATGTGTTCAAGGCTGACCATCTTCAAAATATCTCTTAACTGATTCTCAGTAATGCTTTTGCGTTTCATATCCTCCCTCGTATCCGGATATATTATCTGATCACATAAACTGCCAATAGACATGTAGGGACGCTGGGGAATATAGAACATGCAAGGCTTGTTCTCAACTGGTCGAGGAATATGCAATTCTCCCGCATAGATTGGCCAAAGCCCACTTAAAATTCGAAACAAGCTCGACTTCCCGCAACCATTGGGGCCTGTTATCAAAAGATGCACACCAGGCTCAATGCAAAGTGTCAAACTCGGCACCACTATATCACAATTTGGCGTAACCACTGGAACAGCTCGCAAGCTAATTGACATATTATCCTCATTTTCAGTATATATTATGCGACCTTTTGCTAATGGTTTACCATCGCGGAACTCAATAATACCATTTACTTCGTTATTATCAACAACTGCTGCCTTGCTGTATACACCTTGAGCCGTCTCCTCAAATACGTCCAACATTCCAGCAACCCGATATGTATATCCGGCCAAGGCCACGATTTCTTTATATGATGACATTAGTCGTTCTATCGCATCCGCTGCCGATATCAACAAATTTCTTGCCGTCGTTAGATATTGAGTTCTTTCACTCACGCTTGAATCAATTGTTTCAGTATTTATTTTTGCTTGGTGGGAAGGAGATGACCCCATTAGTATAGGCAATGATACCATCACCATTCCAGTGCCGGACCAAACATATTTCATAAAGAATTGTTCTAGCATTATGAACCAGAGTTTTTGGCTAAATATGTTATTCATTTGATTAACCAGACGATTGTACGCCTGGCGCAGCTGCTGCAGTTCCACCTAGACGACAGTAAATAGTAAATATTGGAGCAATAAGTCATTAAGAAAGTTAAAAAAAAACAAGAAAAAACGGTTATCTTCGGCTCGCCGAAAATTAAATACCCTTGCAGTCATGAATATTGCATTAATTTGGTTTTAATAACCAATTATTTCTATGGTAGTTATATGATATAGTAGTCTGATTTGAAATTTGGTCAACTGAAGGGGGACAATGAGAAATACATTCTGCGTGAATTTCGTTGAAATCGGTCAATAGACACCGAAAATGTTCATACTAAGCATTTTCAACCGATTGTTCTTATAGGAGCTATATGATATAGTAGTCCGATTTGGCTGATTTTACCATATGAACACTGCGTGCAAAGAGAATACAGATCTGTACCAAATTTCATTAAGATAGCTTTAAAACTGAGAGACCAGTTCGCATAGAAACAGACGGACAGACAGGCGGACATGGCTATATCGACTCGGCTGTTGATGCTGATCAAGAATATAACAAGATATAAAGTACGAACATGCGCTCCAAACCGTAGGATATCCAGTGAGGAATCCCATAAAGGAATCCCCCAATCTCTTTAAAGCACGCCCGCCAAATAATTAGGATCTTACCTTATGTCCGCCGTAGAATGCAATTTCCTCAGCATTTGTGATAATACGGGAATGTATATGCCTAAGATAACCGTATCGATTAGCCTCTTCTGATACGAGTTGTCCGAATTTTGGCGACACAACTCGTAATATATGAGCAGTAAGTGCAATAACACTTACTGACAGGGCCGGGCCTTTATATGATTATTATGTAATGTATTAATTGATAACTCTTAATTATTTGTATCCACAAATTAAAACATTTTTAAAAGAAGAATACCTGAAAGGATGTTAGCCTTCATCTTTCTAGAGGACCGCATTAATGCCAAACCGATTAACATCAGGTCAAAACAGGGCTTAGTCAAACTGCTATATAAATGAGCCACAGAACTGGCAAAAACAGATATATCTTCAGTGAGTCTGTAAATTAAATAAAATAAAATCATGTAAACATTTAGCTGAATATTAAAATTATTTATATTTGAACGAATCTATGTATTTATTAATGTAGAACCATACCTGTGATCGGCATTTTCAATACGGCCATCCAAATTTGATACCCTATAGTAATTTTGATTTTTAAAATATAACCGATATGAATGTCGCACCAAACGAGTCCTGTTAAAAAAAAGTATTAACGGTTAGAAGGTAGGTAACATACAAACTTTAGCTAAATTTTATGATTATTAATATATGTTTAAAAATTTTCAGATTTTCGAGTTGTACTTTTTTTGTACCATAAAACTCAGTTTGGAGAACAATATCTTAATTTTAGAAAATTTGTTTTTTAACACTGTAGGAGGTAGCTGAGTATGCTTACCGAAATGCAAGAGCTAGCTTACTTTCCAGAAACCGTATCATCGAATTAACAAAGGTTGCAGGAATCGCGATTCCAAACCATTTAAGTAGAACAAGGGCAAATTGCCTCACATCTTTGCGAACGATAAACTTTACCAAGGCTCCTTCTAGGGCTGCCACATAAATGCTGAGAAAGGTGCGTGATATGAGGCACAAGGTGTGGACAGTGAGCAAGCCGGTCTCGTAGCACAGCTTTTGCGGTATCATTATTTTGACCAGCATGCCAAGTTGTTTCAGAAACTCTTTATTCAAACCGGGCTCAAGTGTTTGCAAATTTTTCTTCTTTAACTGCTTTTCCACCAGAAGCTTCTCAGCCTCGGCCAGTTTCATATCATCGTCGGATCCATCAATCACTGAAGGCGTCAAAGCGCCTTTGTTCGCCTTTGATCTGTGTGCATTTCTTTGGATATACGGAACTGTAACCTTTATAGTAAGTGCAAATAGCGCAGTACCAACAAGGACATAACTAAATGCCTGCTTTGAAAGTCCAGTCTGCTCATATTTCTCCGCTATACGATCAACGTACTTTGATAGTGCAGCCATTGTTTTCTAACAAATAATATTTTATATATACTGTTTAAAGGTTGATTTCTTCTTCCAACGCTCAATGAGCAAAGAGGTAGTAATATAGAGAGTAGTACTATATGACGATTTCCTTAAATCACACTAGAAAAAAATAATTGGTTAAAAAATGCATTATGTAACATAAATAAAATGACTTTTATGTCACGTCAAGTATTCAAATCCCTCTGATTCCGTATTCTGTGTTTATACTAATCATCAAAAATATAAAATATAAACCAGACAGTAAATTTTAGAAAGAAAATGGGTATTTGATTTCTTTATTCAATTTAAATAGCTCAATAATGAGTAATTAATACCTAATTATTCAAATTTAGGTTAAAAAAAGTCAGTATGGGTACAAAGACACTATATACTTTCTTTATATATTTGCTTGTTCAATTTAATTATTCTTCGTTTTCGTTGTATATATATACTTTTCAAACCCTCACATACGCTTTGGTACATTTCTGTCGTTTTCTACAAACTTACTGCTTCGTAATTATAATTACATACACTTGTTAGCAATATATATAATATATACACACTTCTGACACTCTTGCAAACACCATTCGCCATTTCTTTCTTTTATTAAAACACTATCCAAAAATGTATTTACTGCTACGTAACCGAATCAATTTCTTATTTGTCAATAATAGATCACAGTGTTAAGTAGTACTAACTCTGTCAATTTTTAAGATTCCTCATTAATTCAATTTGAATTTAAAAGTGCCCAGTTAAAGACGTCCGACCGCTGCTTATCTATTCATATTCGTATTCATGGAACTCTGAGACTAAACTAATCGCCGATGAATTCGATTTTTCTTTAAAAACTTCCACTAGCGCACGCATTTACTACATAAATATGTAAAACTTATGGCACTCAAGGGCTCTTTCAAAAACCACTTATCTAGCTCTGATTAAAGTATAAATACCATCAAATAGCCAATTTGATAAGTTCGGCATACACGAACTAAGATTAGCTTAATAAATATTGACTGATAATGTGCTTGGATTAGATTGTCTGTCAACAAAACACCTATTTTATGCACTATATAATAAAGGGGTAATACCTCTTGGTAAGCTTTGTGATATATAGGGACTATAAGGACTAATTTTTACCTAAGGATCTTTCAAGCCTACTCAAGCGGTAACATTCTTAATTAACTTTATTATGACAAAGTAGGACTACTGTTGATTTTTTTAGAAAACTCCCATTCTTACCTATAGTTTATTAAACAGTTACTTTATGATATAGTTGTCCGATTCATCGGATTTGTGCATAGTAATCAAAAGTTATATCGAAAACGACCCACGGAAAATATTATTGAAGGCTCCTTCTCGAGTCTGAGCTCTAGTAATTTAATTTTCTCTTTGGGTACTTGTCAAAGATATTCTTAAACGTTATCATAATAGTCATCTGCAAGTGACCGAACGTGAATAATTTTCCGACACAACCTAAAGTCTCGTAATAAATAAATACTAACATTATATTTTCTTTAAAAATTAAATATTAACTTATTAATATTCTAAAAAGTTTAATTTTAAATGCCAGCCGCACATGTGTCGCATGTGCACGTTTGTCAATTATACATGATTGTGTTAATGTATATGTACATACATATATGTATGATATACAAACAGTTTTCAGTTTTGATAAGGAACAAGAAAGAAAAGTAAATGATTGGATTAGCCCAAAGTGTATTTTCAAGCGTCAACATTTTCATAGATTAAATTAATGAAAATTTATCCAGATTCCAATGAATATTATGCTGTTAAAACACGTTGAAATTCAAAAAGTTGAAAGCACTCAAACACATTTATTTTTGTTGCGAATATACATATGTTTGACAATATATGATGCATGGTTGTATGTATGTGTGTACAGCGCAGCCAGCGACCGCTATGTATTCTTTGCCGCCACACAGGCAGATAAAACGTTCGAGCATTGATTGTGTGATTTTTGTCTAAAAATTTTGCAAGAATGGGTTGATATTGCGTTCAAATAACAATATTTATGTGTAGCATTTATTTATTTATAGTCCGATTTTAATGCGCCTTTCAGGATAGTTTAATCATTCAGTTAGTCTCCACACCAGTTATAAACTACAATACTGTACGATACGGAAAAAACGGCATTGAAGCTTGAAAACTATTTTATAAATTGTGGGAAAATTGGGCGTGGCAGTCCAAATTTATAGATATCCAATACAACTATGCTGTCGCTTAGGAACTCCCGTACAAGAATTGGTTTAATAGGTGCCATAGTTACTGAGATATTTGCCGAAAACACCAATTTTTCACGAGGTGTGTCCAGTTTTTTGCTTTTTGTGGGCGAAAAAAGTCATCGAAAAAAAAAAAAAAAAGATTCTTGTATTGACTGAAAAGAATATCTGATCGTTTTTCACCAAGCTCGAACTTGTAGCTCTTAACATCTCTGAAATCTGTTTGTTCATACGGACAGACGGACAGACAGACAGACAGACAGACAGACAGACAGACAGACAGACAGACAGACAGACAGACGGACAGACGGACAGACGGACATGGCTATATCGACTCGGCTTGTAATGCTGATCAATAATATATATATACTTTATGGGGTCTGCCACGCCTCCTTCTGCCTGTTACATATTTTGCACAAACCCAATATACTCTTGCAGAGCACTATAAAAATGAATAAATGATTGGATTAGGAACAAAGTGTATTTTCAAGCGTCAACGGAAGTTCATAGATTAATTAATGAACTTTGATTCCTATAAGTATTATGCTGTTAAAACATTTCGATAATTCGCAAAGTTGAAGCACTCATGTACATTTATTTATGTAAAGCTTATATACATATGTACGTACATGTATATGGTTGAATTCATACATACAGCTAATTCGAAAATAGCTATGTATTCTTTAAAGATTTATATGTAGATATGTATAATTGATTGATTGATCTTTAAAATAAAAATATTTGATTAAGAATAGCGTCATAATTACACTCAAATACCTACATTTATGTGCGCATTTATTTATTGGATATTCGAGCAAAATGCGTCGCGCACTACGGCTTATATCATTCAGCTTTCTGTCGTACACTCAATCAGCTGATAGGCACATATGAGCGCCCAGTGTTGTGAGTAAATGAGTGTGTTCGTTCAATTGTTATGCTTTTGTCAGTATTTGTTTTACGCTTTGTTTTCAGTTATCCTATACACACTGTAATTCGTGTTCCGCGATTACAAAATACATTATTGCGACAAGCTTTAATAACGTCGCGAATCTCAAGATTAGGCAAAGCACCCACAAACACAGTCACAGTTGAATCATAACAAAAATTTCCAGTCGAAAAAAGTCATACTAATAAAAGTATCTATTAAAAACTGAAAAGATTAATTGAGGCACTGTTTTTCAACACATTTACTAACTACTAAAATAAACACTGTGAAATTGCAATTATTTATAAAATAATGCCAGAAATGGCATCGCAACAAAAACACGACCGAGCAACCCGAAAGCTTTGAGCTTAATGTACTTACCACACACATATGTATGAAAGTGTGTACATTAATGCGTACGTATGTATATGTATGCACTATGTGTATATGGGGCTGTTTTTAATTTTTACTTTTGTTTATATTTTGTAACAATCAAAATATGAACTCCCATGAGCACTATCAATATGAATAGAAATACATATATGTTTGTCAAATCAATAACTCTTGCACACACATATTTAAAAAAATATACATAAAATACATAATACACAAAAAAATAAAATTATCATGAATATAACATTTTTTTTTTTTTTAATGTATAACTTAATGAATAGAAAATACTACAACAAAAAAGTATATCAACATTTTATAATATTAATCATCAAATTGTGTATATGTACGATTTTATCTACTAACAATGTTCTTACTTATGAATGTGTACTCAGTACAGAGTACGAGGTACAATATATATGACATACAAATGTACCTTTATGTGTACATATGTATTTGCGTTTAAATATTCAGCTGAACTATAAATTTAACGTTTACGGTTATTTGCAAGTCAGTGAATTGGAAATTGTTCGATCCGAACAATAACACCGGATCAAAACCAGGTTTTAACTTGTTGTAAAGTTCATTTTCAACTGTCCGTCAATTTTTATGATAAATCATTTATTAACATTTAGTTGTATGTGTGTCAAAAGAGTACAGTTAACTCGGCTTAAGAACTGAGAAAGGGCTAGCTTTAATGCATTGCTTTTTATACTCTCTGCAAGAGTATATTGGGTTTGTGCAAAAGTATGTAACAGGCAGAAGGAGGCGTGGCAGACCCCATAAAGTATATATATTATTGATCAGCATCACAAGCCGAGTCGATATAGCCATGTCCGTCTGTCCGTCTGTCCGTCTGTCTGTCTGTCTGTCTGTCTGTCTGTCTGTCTGTCTGTCTGTCTGTCTGTGTCCGTCTGTCCGTATGAACAAACAGATTTCAGAGATGGTAAGAGCTACAAGTTCGAGCTTGGTGTCAAACGATCAGATATTTAGTCAGTCAATACAAGAATCTTTTTTTTTTTTCGATGCCACGCCCCATTCGCCCACAAAAAAGCAAAAAACTGGACACACCTCGTGAAAAATTGGTGTTTTCGGCAAATATCTCAGTAACTATGGCACCTAGGATCACCAATTCTTGTACGGGAGTTCCTAGCGACAGCATAGTTGCATTGCCATCTATAAATTTGGACTGCCACGCCCACTTTTCCCACAATTTATAAAATAGTTTTCAAGCTTCAATGCCGTTTTTTCCGTATCGTACAGTATTGTAGTTTATAACTGGTGTGGAGACTAACTATATTAAACTATCCTGAAAGGCGCATTAAAATCGGACTATAAACAAGAAAACTAGAAGCGTTACAATATTGTTAATTGAACGCAATATCAACCCATTGGTGCAAGCGAGACAGAAACACACAAGCACATGCTCGAACGTTTTTGCTGCCTGTGTGGCGGCAGCGCTGCCCGCGGTCGCTGGCTGCGCCGAATACACACATACATACATGCATGCATCATATATTGTCAAACGTATGTGTATTCGCAACAAACAAACAGATGTGTGTTTGATTATGCTTAGATTGTTTTTGTTTCAACGTGTTTTAATGCAAGTACTATTCATTGTAATATCTGGATACCGATTTTAATAATTTAATCGGGAAAATGCAGAGAGTATTATACGGTCGGGCGCGCTCGACTGTACTTTTCTTTCTTGTTAAAATTTCGGACAGCAACGCCAACTTTTCCTACAATTAATAAAATAATTGTTAAACTTCAGTGCCATTTTTAAGGTATTTGTTCTCATCGTACAGTATTGTAATTATATAATTCGTGTGGAGACTAACTATATTAAACTATACTGAAAGGCGCATTAAAATCAGACTATAAACAACAAGTTGGCCAAAAACGGCATTGAAGGTTCCAGACTTTTTTATCAAATGTGGGAAAAGTGGGCGTGGCAGTCCAAAATTTTAAATGGCAACGCAACTATGCTGTCGCTAGGAACTCCGGTACCATAATTGGTGATCCTAGGTGCCATAGTTACTGAGATATTTGCTGAAAACACCAATTTTTGCAGAGGTGTGTCCCGTTTTTGGCTTATTGTGGGCGAATGGGGCGTGGCATCGAAAAAAAAAGATTCTTGTATTGACTGACTAAATATGTGATCGTTTGACACCAAGCTCAAACTTGTAGCTCTTACCATCTCTGAAATCTGTTTGTTCATACGGACAGACGGACAGACAGACGGACATGGCTATATCGACTCGGCTTGTGATGCTGATCAAGAATATATATACTTTATGTGGTCTGTCACGCCTTCTTCTGCCTGTTACATACTTTTGCACAAACCCAATATACTCTTGCAGAGAGTATAAAAACTAGAAGCGTTACAGAAACATACAAACAAATGTTCTAACGTATTCGCTGCCTGTGTGGCGGCAGCGCTGCCCGCGCCGAATACACACATACATACATATATTGTCAAACGTATATGTATTTGCATACAAGCAAACAGATATAAGTTTGATTATAAGTGGTTTTGTTTCAACCTGTTTCAATACAAGTAATACCTGGATGCCGATTTTAATAAATTAATTAGGAAAAATGCAGAGAGTATTATACGGTTGGGCGCGCTCGACTGTACTTTATTTCTTATTAAATTGTTATGTATTTAAGAACATCTATAAGTCATACAATGCAACAGTACTTGTTGACTTATAAATTAATACTTATATATGCAGCGAGTATGACTGAAAACCATTACTCATTCATTGCATTAACATTTTTGTAAATTAAACAACCTTTTAAAGTAAACATAATAACATAAAAAAAACAGGGTTATTGTATATATGTCTTTAAAAGTCATGTAATTTCCCCATAAAACAAAGGAAAATACTTTGTCTTATGGCCTTGATTCAGCGTAGTCTTTGCAGGTTTGTTATTCCGCCGCACTGTATATACTGTAAAAAAAACTCCTGAGCAGAGACTAAATAACCTAGGCTCTCTAAGCCGTTAACCAACCCAACTCACTTACTATGAGAAAATTATAATTTTAGTCCAGTTAAATAATTATTTCATATATTGGTAGTACAAACCACTTATGGTAGATCATACAAACATACAAACGTACATTGTGTACATGATATAGTAAGCGCTGTGGAAAATTTGTAATAATCAAACTACTAGGCCCAAAGATATATAAAAATAATTAATAAAAAATTGTACAAGGTACAGCCAATCTATAAATAAAGCAGGTTATACAACATATGTTAAATTGATTTTGTTAATAATTCATTAATTAACACCTTTACAAATATAAAAAGTGTAGATTGCCCTAGGAACTATACTAGTATGGACGAATGTCATCAATCAGATTCATCGGAGGTAAGAACAATTATTATTCAATTATAAAAATCTCTTTAAATACCCTGCTCACTTAAAATTAACAAACTAGGAATTAGAGTTTTATGATGCATGTGATGGGGACCAGTTGGGATTGGAAGAGTCACCCACCAATTTAACAGATTCATTGGCTGTGGTGGAACTGTCAATAAACTTGTTCTTTGATAATAAATTTGAGGAAGCGCGACAATTGTTAAAGCCATTCGCTGACATAAGTCTATACCACTCTATGGGTAACGCAGTATTTGCATTTCTTGAAGCAATGCTAACTTTTGAGAACATCAATGAGGCTTCGACGGAGTTAAAAAAATGTGTAGATCTTTGTAATCGTCAACGAAAAAAAAACTCCTTAACCTCATCAATAAGTAATACATTTAAAAAGGTAATCAGAAAGAAGTATACATATTATCACAATACATATTATTACAATAATTCTTTCTGCTCTGATTCCAGAGGAACTTTAATCAGCTAACGGACTTGGAGTGTCATGCTGAGCTATGCTTGGCTGAGGCTCTTCTGATGAGCGCCATGCTTACATTCATAGGAGACGAGAATCTAACTGGGTTTATACGCGGAAGTCTTCAAGTCCGACAGTGCTACAATTGCTACAGGTAGCGTTAAAAATTCAATTAACATTATTTATATTATGGTAAATATAAGACAACGGATAAATACTAAAAGCCGTGATTAACATAAAGCTAAATTATGAATAAATTTTAGCATAACCGAGTAAAGTTTGTCCTCCTAAAATCACAGAAATACTAGATCTTTATTAACAAGAAAAAACGGCTCGCCGAAGATTAAATACCCTTGCAGTCATGAATATTGCATTAATTTGGTTTTAATAACCAGTTATTTCTATGGCAGTTATATGATATAGTAATCCGATTTAAAATTTGGTCACCGGATGGGACAATATTAGAAATTCATTCTGCGTGAATTTCGTTGAAATCGGTCAATAGACACCGAAAATGTTCATACTAAGCATTTTCAACCGATTGTTCCTATGGGAGCTATATGATACAGTAGTCCGATTTGGATGAAATTTGGTCAACAGATGGAAGACAATGAGAAATTCATTCTGCGTGAATTTCGTTGAAGTCGGTCATTAGACACCGAAAATGTTCATACTAAGCATTTTCAACCGATTGTTCCTATGGGAGCTATATGATATAGTGGTCCGATTTTAACATATGAACTGCGTGCAGAGAGAATACAGATCTGTACCAAATTTCATTAAGATAGCTTTAAAACTGCGAGACTAGTTCGCATAGAAACGGACGGACAGACAGACGGACATGGCTACAACGACTCGGCTGTTGATGCTGATCAAAAATATATATACTTTATGTTTTCGGAAACGCCTCCTTCAGTGCCTTACAAACTTCGTGACAAAAACAATATACCCTCTGCAAGGGTATAAAAATAAATAAATGTAGAAGTATAAAGATGAACGATACTTTAATATATATTAATAAAAATTATATCTTTTATTTCATTACAAAATAGATTCTGTGAACAAATAATGAAACATCGCGATTGGGATTTAAAAGCAAATGCACTGAAAATTCATTTTAATAGCGGAGTACTCATGGGAATCGGAACGTTTAATCTAATGATTTCGCTACTTCCCGGGCGACTTGTGAAGCTACTTCAGTTTATTGGGTTCTCCTCAAACAGGGTATGCTTCTTTAACTTTAACTTAACAATAGTGCTTAATTCAAAGTCTATTAGGACGATGCATTGCGAGATCTACAACGAGGGCACCAAGAGAATGGCTTACGGCAAATCCTGTGTAAACTCTCCTTACTTGGATACCATCTGATGGCGGTGCCAATGTTGAGTGAACGCCAATCCATTGATCATCTTAAATTGTGTGATCAAATACTGACGTCACAGTTAGCCAAGTATCCCAACGGTGTATGGATGTTATTCTTTAAGGGACGCTACGAACTGGTTAAGGGCAATCTGAAATGTGCCGAATCGTTGTACGTAAGGTCCTGGAAATCTCAAAACGCTTGGCCACAATTCCACTTCATAACATTCTGGGAACTTCTATGGATTAATTGCATGCAGCGCAATTGGACAGCTGCTGAAATTTATGCTATCCACCTTATAGAGAAGAGTAATTGGTCCAGATCTATATACGCTTATCAGCTGGCTGCCATTAAGCTAATGTCATGCAATGAATCGAAAAATGCTGATCTGGAAGCAAGTATAAACAGTTTAATGCTTGACGTAATCACATTTAAGCAAAAAATAGCGGGAAAATCATTGCCAATGGAAAAGTTTTTAACGAAACGTTCTCTGCGATATAAGATACAAAATGGACGTCTTGTATTACCGATTATTGAGATGATGTATCTGTTCAATATGTTCAAGTTTATAGGACATGATTATCAAATAGCCGATGGGATACTTCAAATTATTGACAACGAACTAAATAAATTTAACGGCATTAAAAAATCGCCCGAAATATATTCCCCATCACATCTCTACTATTCCGATAATCATGCTTTATGCCTCTTGCTACGTGGAACTTGCTATCATCAAATGGGAAGGTCGGCATTAGCCCTTCAGTAAGTATAATCATAGTTTAAAAGCTATCTTTATGAAACTTGCTACATATACATATCCATTATTAGTCATTAGTTATATAAAGCAATTAATAAATTCTGTAATGAAAAAATAAATTTTAGTCTGGAAACTAGTGAGAAATTAGGAGTACTTACTCTAATTTAAATTAAATTATGTTTTACGTATGGTTTTGCGAAAGATATAGAGAACATTTTTGAAATTTGAATTATTAATGGGATTTTTAACTCCAACTATAATTTATAGTTTATAGTAGTTACATAGTAGTTACATTAGTTTAATGTAGTTACATCGCATTCATTTGCACTGAGATTAAATAAAAATTTGCATTTATTTTTTTTTAGGGATTTGCACAATTGTATTGATTACGGCAGTGGCATTGTCGAGGATTACTTTATTATTCCGTACGCCTACTTTGAGGCTGCACTTTGTCATGCATCTGAGAACCGGGACCTTGCAATATCCATGCTCCAGGATATCAAGTAATAATCTAAGCAAGACTCATTTATTAGTTTTCAGCATAAATAACTCTAAAATTACTATTTTGCAGAAAAAAATTCTCGAAATTTTCTCTAGAGTCTCGGCTTCACTTCAGGATTCACGCCGCTCTCATGGATCTAAATAATAATAAAAAATAAAAATACCTATTTTATCAAAACGAAGCACAAATATTTGTAAAGAATGATTACTGTTATAATTAAGCGAGATAAAGAAATAGGTGCTAAAGACGTTGGTAAACTCAAAATATCGAATTTTTCATTAATAAAGTTCATAATAAAGTTTAATTTAATAATACGTTTGTAGTAATTTTATTATTAGGGTAATTGTTTCATATACATGTAGTATTATAATTATTATTATAATAATGGGATAACTTTATCATTATAATTTGATTATAAAAATGTGTTAAACATGTGTTTATTATATGTAGTGCGCATTGATGTGATTTGATTAATTAATATGTGTTAATAATATTCAGTTTTCTGTTTAAGCATATTAATCTTTCATTTCTGGTAGATAAATCTTCTGTTGTGTCGTCCTAAAAGCACGATAAGATTAAATGTACGTATGTGTATTAATATCTATAAATATATAGGTTTTTGTTACATTTTGTTTAAATTTGAATTTTTACATTAAAAATGTAAAAAGCCTTATCTAATCAGTACTATTTAAATTAGAATTAATACAATTTTGTTCGTCTAACATAAGTCTGAAATTTTTACAATAATTTGATAGATTCAGTAGTTGCCATAACTAAAATAATATAATAAACGATGAATTTCCATTTTTCTATTTTAATTTAGTATAGGCTTAGAAAATGTTACTCATTTTAATTATTAAAGTCTTCTGCTAAAGCCAGCCTTTAATCAGTATGTATGAACACACTTAATATTTTTTAAGTATTGTTAGTTTTATCAGTTATCTGATAAATCGACAGCATGGCAATACGTAAAAGTTCGAATTTATTTCAAAATGATAAAAGCTATTTACAGAGGAATTCAAGATAGTTCATATGATATAAAAATGCATACTAAATTAATCGAAATTCAAAAGTTTAATGGATCAAATTGTTTTTAGAAGTGAATTCAAAGGGCATCAATAAAGTCAAATCATAAATTCACATTTTTTTTGTAAATGGACTAATTATTCATAAACTGTGAGTACCTATAATAACTTTTGATTAGACTACAACATAAATTTTATAATATATAATGGTTGTTATTGATTTTATGAAATGCTTAACAATTAACAGCTTGAATATACTAAATAACTATTTACATTTATTTTATAATAAATTTGATAAAAACTATTCAATATAGCTATGTACTACTAAATACTATTAATTATTTTTAAATATGCGCGCAGGATATTAATTTTTATACACATATGACATATATATGTATTTGCTTATTAGTATTATTAAGGTATTAACTAAGAGCATTTATACGACGTATGAATGAGTGCTTAAACAAATGATGTGTAATAAATAATTTTATACTGTATACATGTTTGCATATTACGATTTACACATTAAAATAGCAATTACTATATATATTTATATATATATTTGAAGTATTACAATATATTCAGAATGACATTTGACATCTGATTTAGAAAATTTCAGCTGCCTTGTTTTTTTTTTATTCGATTTCATTAATAACTGTTTAGATTTATTATTTGATGAGAGTTATAGTATATTTATGTTTATGTATTTTTTTTATAATTGTATATCACAAGTTTGTAGAGAGTAGAAAGTGGCGATATTAACTACAAATTGGCAGTAAGCGGTGGCAATCAGCAATTCGACATCATGATTTAAAAACACAGCAGCATAATCAATAATTATAATTTTTTCTTTTAAATAACTGATTGATTGATTGATTATATGGCAGGCAACTTTTTTCAGTAGTTGATTTGCTGTTTGTGCTGCATAGATTTGCTTAGCAATCAATGCCGTTATTGATTTTATTACTATTCAATTGCGATAATGCATTGGGAATGCTGCGATTCGGCTTATGTATACTGTGGACACCATGAGCTGTACCGTCATCATTAGAGGCGCGAAATCTTAAGAAACCCTGATCAGTAACAATCATACTTTCTGTGGGTATTACCGATGATCCAGTTGATCCACTTAAGTCTGTTGGATGTTCTAATGGATGATGATGAATGGATTTTGATGAGTTTTTGTTTTGTACATGCTGGTGGTGCTGTGGCTGATTGGATGGTATGCTGTTATCGCTTGTTATTAAATTGGTGCATTCAACATTGCTACCAGATATCATGTCATCATCATCATCCTCGTCCTCCTCCTCGTCCTCATCACCATCATCTGAATTATTTTGATTGTAATGCTGTTTCATTTGCTGCTGTTGCTGCTGCTTTTGCTGATGTTTAAGCGACAAAGCTGTTGCTGTGCCCATTTCAAAATCGTTTGTTGCTAATGATCGATTTGGCGAAGTCCGGAGTCCACTTCGCTGATAATAATGCGAACGCTCAGTTAAAGCCAAGGTTTGAGCACCATTCATGCGCTTACCATTGCCTTGCATTAATGCTCGAGTTGCACCAGCAGGCCCGGCAATGGTACTTGTTCGCACTCCTGCCCCTATTCCCATACTCATACCCATTCCTCCTCCCGCTACCGTGCTAGAACCATTTACAATGTTGTTGAGTGTGCCACTCTTTCGAACACCATTATAATGTCCACTACGTTCATAAGAATTATAACTGGCGTACCTAACACCATTCGAGGAGGAACATGAATTTGTAGAATTGGAACTGCGACGCTCTGGATTCTCATATGTAGATCGTTCGAGCGTGCCACCGTTATTCTGTTTCCGTTCCCGACACTTGATTCTCTTGTGTCTCTCCCTGTCTCTATCCCGATCCCGTTCTCGATCTGGCCAACACTCGTCATGGCTTGCATGTGATTCTTCTTTGAATATTGGTCTTTCAAAGTTATTAAATTCATAGCTCGAATTCTCCTGTAATGGCTCTGAATAACAGCTATCACTTTGTAATAGCAACATTTGCTGCTGCGATGTTCCCGATGAACCAGACCCGGATGCAGATCCTGAACCGGATGCTGAACCCGAGCTTACAGTATTTTTGTTCAACTTTGGTATAGCACAGGACACACCTTCCACCACCTCACGATCCAAAGGTACAGGTGCTGTTGAACTAGCACGCAAATCAAAGTTGGGATTCTCATAGTGATCAGTTGTGGCATCTGTCATATAGTCTGCAGTCATATATGCAGCCGGCTCATGGTTCATTAACTGATTTATGTGATGATTATGATGATGATGATGTTGGTGGTAGCGATCGCTTGTCATTGTATGATTAGCTGCACTCCGTATAGAACCCGTATCGTATGGTCTCTGATACATCGGCTCCTGCAGCTGATACTCTGGTGAGGCTGCAACTCCCATTGATCCTACAGCACCTCCTGCTGTTGATGGACCAGCAGTCAACGTGTTTAGCGCATAGCTATCGTCATAAATGAGCTTACCTGTACGCATGGTGTAGGTATGAAGATTAGTATTTGCATTGCATATAGCTGGATAATCATTTTCGAACTGCTCCTGACTTGATCCTGATGTACAAGGCAAAAAGAAGTTGGCCACATTTGAGTTCTGATGACCACCGCTTCCACCATGCTTCTCCCTAACGGAATTGCCAGTTATTCCAGCAGCACCAACCGCAGCACCAGCACCACTCGGATGCCCAATCATATGTACATCTCCATTGATAGCACCAGCACCACCGGCGTTTGTATTACTGCTCATATTGGTCTTTAGGCCAGTCACCCAAGATATTAATGTTATAATTGCAATCTCAATGAGACGCAATGAAAACTGATAGCCCCATTGTAACCAATCGATCTCAACAATATTTGTTTGACTAATTAATGGACGCGCCGTTGAGATGCAAAATGCCCCAAAAATTTGCAAAAATGCCAACAGAACGAATAGTAGGGCTGTGGCAATGGTAATATGAATAGCATATGAAAGATTCTGGTACCCATGTATATAATTCTGAGATTTACTTCTCAGTATACGTTTCAGTATCCGATATAGATACAGATAAAGTAATCCAAGACTGAGACATATAAATATGTAAATTATCTGACAAATGAGCGATAAAACCCGTGGTGGAGGTGACGAATTAGCCAAACTGGTCGATGGTGATATTATTGCTCCAGTTGCTGCTGCTGATGGTTGTTGGTGCTGCTGTTGTTGTCTTCGAAAGTATTGCTGTTGCTGCTGTTGCTGAAAATACATATGATGGTTCTGCAGCGTATATGACTCCACATAATGAAGTGTAATGCAAAGAACTACATGAACACCACAACCAACAACAACAGTTAGTGGACGCACTAAAGCTGAGTATCGATTGTTTTTGTGATTTAACGATTTAAGAAATAAAAATAGGATCAGCACTGAGAATGCGACCGTCAAGAATGTCGACGGTAAATTTAAAAGCAACTCCGCGGCAAATATATGAAAAGTACCATGAATATTGTATGCATCAAAGCATAAATAGAATATTCGCATTATGCAAATTGCAATTAGAATTAGATGTATATAAACGAAATACGATTGGGCAAACAAGTGTGTAAGCTTATTGTAAGTAAGCAGCTTGTAAAGTGAATACACAGAGAGTATTGTAAATAGAACGACTGACAAATATATATGTATATTCCATGCCCATGTCCAGGTGGTATGACCTGAATTTGAGCCAGCTGCTGCAGCTGCTGAAGCTGATGATCCATCAGATTTTCTAGGCACCGTAGAGTATGTTGGTTTGGCCTGGCTTGTAGTTTTTGTTGTTGACGATATAAACGATGTGGCAGCCACATCTCCAATTGCTGCTGCTGCCGATGGTGTTGTTACTCTCTGCTGATTCCTCGTCTGACTTCCATTGCTATACAATACTCCAGAATCCTTGGCGGCGGCATCACTGAAATCCAATTGACCTGGTGACTGTTGTTTACTCTTGTTTATGTTTGGACTGGCTCCAATCAGATTTTCATCGCCAGTCTCCTGGCCCTTTTTGTCTAAGCCCCCAGCATTACCACTCTCCACGGAAACGATTGCCGATGCTGGTGGCTGTTGGTTGAAGCTGACAATTGGACGCTGTGTTACATGACGTAATAGCACAGCGGGTATATCACCTTTTTTCCCATTCGATCCTAGTATTCGACGGATATTGGGCAATACTTCCTGTCTTTTAATCTCACTTGTATCTTGTGACTTGTTATCATTTGAGCTATTTTTATTATAATCTGCGGTTTCAGTGGATATTCTACCATCATCATTATCATGTCGAAATGGTGTATTTAAAGCCTTTTTTTTATCACCAGTGGTTTCAACAGCCGCAGACACAATGGCTTTTTTCTTACCGTCTAAAACAAAACTTACATTCGCATTCGAACTTGGATTTGAGTTAGAATTTGTTTCCAAAATAGTTAAATCAGGCGGACGAAATGGTATTCTTTCATGACCAGGCATCAAACTGGGAGGCGGAATCGGCCGTCTATTGTTATAAGTTACCGTATTGGCAATAAGACCCTCGTTATTGGTACCACGAAGAGTTGGTTTATCGGCGAAAGGATTTTGATATTCTGGCGGCAAAGGTGGCGTAAAAAATGATCGTGATGGCGGTGAATACGATGGTATATCTCCTGGATACATCGGTACTGTTGGTTGACTTCCTCCTCCACTGCCTTTAATCTGGGTTTTCTTTAATAAATTGGGAACTGAAAAGCAAAATAATGATTAATAAATAATAAATTATTTTATATCTAATTAACAGAAATTACATGAAGGCATTGGCGTCGAATTGTATTGCATTGTGTGCCGATGGCGATCTCTGTCATGATTGCTACTATGATGTCGATTTGGATTTGGGTAAGATGGATTGTTATTACTCTTCAAGATATCAGCATTCGGTGCTGATGTTGGTAGCGCATGATCTCTTTCCAAATCCAGCTCGTAGCTCCTATGTCGATTTCCGGCATTTTGTGCCTGATAGGCTGATTGATACCTACAGTGTTATATTTATTATTAATGCATAAAATTCAAGTCAAAAATTTCTCAAAAGATATGGAAAAATGTATTTTTCATAAAATGCTTGCTTAGGATTATGGATACAAAAATGTTGTAACTTATGATTTTTATAAACTTGCAGAGGTAATACTGTTTTGTAACGAAGTTTGTAACGCATTAATTGAGGCATTTTCGACACTATAAAGTGTTCTTGGTCAGCAACAACAGCCAACTCGATATAGTACATGACTATTCTTCTTCCTTCTGTCCGTCTGTTTCTATGACAACTTGTCTATCAGTTTTACAGCTATCTTGATGAAATTTGTTAGAGGTGTGTATTCTTTCTGCACGCAGAGAGAAAATATATGAAATGTTAAAATCGGCCAGATCGGATGACTTTTTCCTATAGCTCCCACATAGAAACAATCGGTTGAAAAAAATTTCACTCCATATGCAATATGTAAAAGATCCCTAGAAACAATCAGTTGAAAACCCTTAGTATGAAGATTTTGAGAGTCTATTAAACGATTTCAAACAAATTCATGCAATTTGCACTAGTTATCATTTTCCATCTGCGGACCACATTTCATCCAAATCGCACCACTATATCATATAGCCTGCCATAGGAACAATTGGTTGGCATGCTATCTATAAACAAATTTTTTTTCTATTGAGCGAATTCAACCAAATTTACACAACACACACAACACATGTTTTATCAAGTTCAATGTGCTGACCAAATTTTATGCAAACCGGACTGCTATATCACATAGCTACCCTAGGAAGAATTGGTCATTGAAACCAAATTTACGCATTTGGTCTTACGCAAAAGGTCTTCGGTGAGCCGAAAATAACGTTTTTTTCTGGTTGTAATTAAGAGTACTAGAAGTATGAATAGGATGTAAAACTTACCGAAGAGTTGTTAAGAGAGGTGTTGCGACAGTAGTCAGACCTAAAATATAGCTATTGTCGGGAATACTTCGTTTAGTCGTCGATGTTGTACCATACGCAACTTTAATTAGCACAGCTGCCACACTTCGTTCCAAATTATCCAAATTATCCAAATATCCACTTGATGCAACAGATGAGCTAATACTGCTTAATCCGGTTTCAGTAGAATTGCTTAACATTGACTTGGCATTACCACGGACACTAGTAGTGCTGATGCTGCTTGTATTAGTGTTATAACCTGAAATACCCTTTTGATGTTCCTCAACACTACCAGGAATATTCTGATCTTCGATCAATATCGATTGCGATGTGCATATAAGGTAAAACGTAATTAATAACACAAGATCCATATTTAAATTTGCCCGTAGGCTCCCGAAACTTGTCAAAGATGCCGTCATCATAGCATAAATATAATTGCAATGACGAAAAATATTTGATGAGCCACAAATTCTGTGAGCCTTGCATCTATTATTGGCAACTTTGTTGGGTTTCTTCGTCTTGAACGATTTCGTTAATGCATTTAATACTGATTGGTAGTTTTCTTGTATTTCTTTCCATTCAATAATGACATTTTTACATTTGGATATAAAATCTTGTCTCGTTTACTTGGATGTGCACGCTCATTACATATTACAATATTCCATTTGCAATCTGCAAAAAAAAAATACATAATTTGAATTTACTAATAAAATAGTTATGGAGGGATATTAATTTTATTAATTGATAATGTGAAGGTATGTATAGCCCCTTGTAAAATTCAACATCGAGTAGCTACACTCCAAATCGATTTCTGGCGAAATCGACCACACAAAGCAATATGTTCTTTATTTACATCAACAGCTAATATTTATCTTGTGGATTTTATAATACTTATTTAACCGTTCACATTTAGTTAAAATTTAAAAAAAGAAAACAAATTTTGTACATTATCAGCTAATATTTATCTTGTCGTTTGTCTGTCACATTTGCTGGCTATTTTAGAATGAAAGTCCGTTTCTGCGTCATTTAGATTTAATTAATTTTGAATTTTTATTGCACAATGAATTAAAAAAAAAATAAAACACAATCGGACTCTCCCGACCCAAAGGATAAGCTGTGAGGATTTGCTTGAATTTGGTAATACAATGTGGATGTTTTCATACTTATTTAACGGCTAACATTTAGTTAAAATTTCCCGACCGTATAATACTCTCTGCTTTTATTCCCGATTATAATATTAAAATCGTGCCCGGGTATTACAATGGATAGTACTTGTAGTAGATGAACTTTTTGAACAAATAAAAAACCAAACTATAATCAAACATACATCTGTTTCGCCACTACTATTATTTTACTCGCCCTCGTTCTCGTACTCGTACTCGTTCAAACATTTGTTTGTATGTATCCGTCTTGTTTATGGGATCTGTATATTCTTGATCCGCATCAACAGCCGAGTCTCAGAGGGTTTAAGAGCTAGGAAGGGAAAAGCGGTCGCAAATGAAAGATAAAACAGGCAAACAGTACAAGGTTGCTTTTGCACATTTTAGGGCGTTCTATTTTCAACAAAAGATTAAATTAAAGGTACAAATAACACCTTTTAGTATAGAAAACTTGTTTGTTACTATTCTATCTGAACCAAATATACACGGGTAGTACAGGTCCACGAATGGCATGTACTGACCAAGTTTGATCAAAACCGGACAACTATATCGAATGGTTCCATTGGGATCATAGCGGTCGGTCAAAAATTGCCTCAAAATATGAATATATATGAAAAACTTTTGCGTTGACTAAGCTATTTTAATCAAACTCACACACATATATATATATATATATAAAATAAGTATTTTTTTTTATAATGTAGTTGTCTTGTAGTTGTAGTTGAGACCAAATTTGGTAGTAATATTCAGAATTATAATATGAATAACCATTAACGATAGTAGAAGTTATTTTCCTACTGGTAAATGTGCGGCACTTTTTTACACTTATCACTTTAACACTCACGGATTTCATAAATGCAAAGATGATGGTGAATATTCAACGAACTACAGCCGACGCGATGATAAAAGACCAGTCAATAAACAGAACAACAAAATCAATCAGAGAACTTCTAAAATATCCCAAGCAAGTATTTTCAAACGAACTTCAGTTTGTAATATTTTGATAAATAACAGAAATTAAATGCACAATGATATTGGTTCTATAGAGACCTACGTTAAAACAAAAAGCATATGTAAATATATTTTGGGTCAAGATTTGCTTCCTCATCCCTTGTACTAAAATGCATGCCATGTTGCGCAATAGTTGCAAAACAAACATCCTTTTAACTATCTAATAACAAAATTTACTTAAGACCCTAACAATAAATTACTAAATTATAATTGAACAGGAATGATATAAATTAATAGGAACTATTGTCAAATATAATGGGATCACGTTTAGTATTTTTCGCGTTCAAGGCATTTCATAAATATAAGTATATGTACAATAAATTCAAATATTTGGCTATATATTTATAAGCTTTGCTTTTATGATATGCCTTGAACATAATACACATATATAAATTTATATGTTTATATGCGTACAAACCTGCATACGCCTACACATCAGTCTGGTAGGAAGGTAGATTTTTTTATATCCATATTACAGTTTTTCGTTTTGATATTGATACTATGTCCATAAAGTAAAAAGCATCGGCTTGCACCTTTGTAACATTTTAAGGAAACCTTAAGATTGTAAAATTTATTAACACTTTTTAAATCAATGAAAGCGTTTAGTTTTTATCATTTTTAAGCAACTGTTAATAAAATGACACATACTTGTATGTCCATATGAACAGATATGCATATGTATATCTACATCAAACAAGTTTCTTTGCACATATAGAAAGTACATACATACATATGTATGCATACATATTATCTAGACCCACGAATATAAAAATGAATTGAATACGCGTTAAGACATACGATTTTATAGACATATGGTCGTGTTATGTATATCGCCAATACTGACGCCTTTTTGGTCTTTTCATTTAAGTAGCACACAAACAATCACTTAATACTATTTCATTTTAATACAATTATAATGCACTATATTAAATTTCTATGTTTTCTCAGTTTTTCTCTTCTACACAAAATGGCGTAGCTACTAGAGATGAAAATAAAAACATGGAGATAACGATGAATCGATATTTACAATTCCAGTACCCAAGAGTTGCACTTGATAAATCAAATAATTTCCCATGTATTTAATCGATTAACCTCATATGCTTTTTAAAAAACGTTCGCTTTACAAAAAAATTAAGTGGTAAGCTGTATAATTTAATGAACCAACTGTTATCAGTTTAATCATAAATACCCTCAATAGTTAGTCCGACTTTGTATATTATTTGTAACATATAAGTATTTTCAAGTCAACCCGGCTTTTACTCATAATAAAATTAAGGAAATAAGGACATAATAATATATATAGAGAATAATATAATTTACCAGATATCTCAGAGCGTGTGTTGGTCAATTTATCGTTCCTGATTATGGTTCGATACATGAGCCAAAATAATCGACTGTTAAGAAATATAGCTTTAAAATCGAAGGCTTGCATTATAAGTATCGAAATGCCAGCAACACCACAAAAAAGAAGAAGAAAAAGAGCATACACAAAGAGAAAAAATCAAAGTTAAAATATATTTTTAGTCAAGAACGAAATATATCTAAATTTATTAATAATTATAACTATATATATATAAACAATTATTTAAAATGGATACATTTGATGTATCTGACAGAAGCAGGTATTAATAATAATTTTAAAATGTCTATAATTACTTGGAGTCAAGCCGGACATTATTAACACTTATGTATAAATTTTATAATGTGATCGGTATAACAAATATAATTTAGTGTAAAGTAACCTTTTGCGTTTAACATTATCGAAAGCTGATTATAAATAATTTTGAGGATTTACATTTTATAGAAACAATTGTTGTGCCAAGACACAATACATTTATTTATTTAATAAACCTAAGTTCTGCTTTAATATTTCTTTACAGTTGGTACTTTGGTTCCATGTCTCGACAAGATGCTACTGAAGTATTAATGAATGAACGCGAACGGGGAGTTTTTCTGGTTCGTGACAGCAACTCAATTGAAGGAGATTATGTACTTTGCGTAAGGTAAGAATAGTAAAAATAAAATGCTTACAAGGTTATAATATATTCAAGTAAATTTGTAAATTTTAATTAGAGAAGACACTAAAGTGAGCAACTACATAATAAACAAGGTGCAGCAACAAGACCAAATTGTTTTTCGTATTGGCGATCAATCATTCGAAAACCTTCCGAAGCTATTGACTTTTTATACGCTGCATTACCTGGATACCACGCCCTTAAGGCGGCCCGCACAGAAAAAAGTCGAAAAGGTTATTGCCAAATTTGATTTCGTTGGAAGTGTATGTACCATAAACAATTAAAATTTACAAATGAAATCAATTATTTTAATTATTTATTTTAAATCTTATTAAGGATCAAGATGATTTACCGTTTGTAAAAGGCGAAATTCTCACTGTCATTAGAAAAGACGAAGACCAATGGTGGACTGCCCGTAATTCTAATGGTCAAATTGGACAAATACCTGTTCCCTACGTACAAAGAGTAAGTCGATCATACAATATAATTTTGTTCCTTGACATATGTAGTTTAACCATGGCCAAACAAGTACGGAAGGCTGCAGTTGAGCGAGCCGAATCTAAAAGACCCTCATTCTAGTTGGCAGTTTTCCAAATAAATAGGCAAATTTCGACCAATTTACCGCGTGGTAGGTAGTGGAGTAAGTAACTTGGTGAGGATAGTTATAGCTTCAGTCGGTTTCAAGTTATGGTAATGTGAAAATATTTTCTTTTTCTCATTTTGCGGTGGCGGATGGGAAAAAATTGATCTGCCTCACATATAGACGCACTTTCATTCAAAATTTGATGGCTCAAGTTTTAATAGTCTCAAAATCTAGAAGTTGATACGGACGGACGGACTGACAGACGCAGAAGAATACATGTACTTTATGGGATCGGCCACGCCTCCTCCCTGTTACGCACATTTTAAGATTGCGGGTTCTAAAAACTCCTCTTCTATTTAGGTTATAATTTATTTAAGTAAGAATTTAATTTACATGCACACCAGAACCGATCACCAGGTTCGGGAGATCTCGACTGCAGTTTATTTTCTTCTTTCTTTTCCTCAAAATTTTGTGTTTTAATTAAATTAACATTTGTTCTATTGCAGTACGATAGTTCTATAGAAGAAGATTCTGTAGATGCGTTAACAACACCTAAGTCCGGTTCTTGTTCAGGTCGTTCAAACATTGCATCTGGCGGTAACTGTGATCCACCCACCGTGTCATCTAGCCAGTTTAGCACCTTAAAAGGACAGACTTGAATGTAAGATTAAATAAATTCTTAGGTTTTTTTTTTTTAACATTTTACTTTAGCGCAAGTTGCCAGCTCGGGCTCGTGTAAAACAGTCAAGGGTGCCGAACGCTTACGACAAAACGGCCCTTAAACTGGAAGTGGGTGATATAATCAAAGTCACCAAAACCAATATTAATGGACAGTGGGAAGGCGAGCTTAATGGACGCAAAGGTCATTTTCCGTTTACGCATGTTGAGTTTATCGATGATTGTGAGTTAAGTAACAACTGTGCGGAAATTCGATTAAATAGTGTCAACGACTGGGCGGAACCACAATAATTCATAATTACTTATAATTTATGTTCCAATTAAGGCATTGTATTAAAAATAAACATAAGTGTAAGTGGGGTTTATCAATTGTTATGCTATGATACGTATTTCTATATGATCAATCATAGATAATTTAAATATAATAATAATCTTCTCTTATATGATGAAGGTACAAAGAAAATAAATCGAACCCATCTCCGTTTATTATATATCTATTATTTTCGGCTCATCGAAGATCTAAAAGCCAGGCAGGCTCAAATTACTGTATTCCTAAATTGGTAATTTAATTTTTTTTTTGCAACTATTTGTTTCAATGATATAATATAATAGTCATCTGGATGAAATTCGGTAATCATGGAAAAGCAATAGCAAACTCAGATTATGTGAATTTTATTAAAACCGCCCATTGGACACAAATTTAATACTAAGCATTTCCAACTGATTGTTCCTATGATAGATATATGACAGTGTTCCGGTCTGAATTAGTATTTGAATATAGCTTTCGCTGTTCTACGTGAGACAAAATTTATATTCACTATAGTGTACAAACAAACTACCTAGTTGATTGCAGGTCAATAATATTATCATACTAAGCGATCTGAATGAGTATTTGAACACAGCTGTCGCTGTTCTACGTGAAATAAATTTTCTATTCACTAAAGTGTACAAAGAAACTACCTATCTGATTGCAGGTCAATAATATTAACTGACCCGTTAATTTTAACGAATAAAAATTAGATCAACGAGATATTTATCAGGTAGGATTTGAAATGTTATCACTCATAACTTTAAAAACTCAGCAGGTAGTGAGGTTTTACGTTAAAAATTAAAATTAACTAAAAAATAAAAACAGAAAATTTGTAGTTTAAAGAAAATTAAAGGGAAATATGTCCTTGCTCATAACGTTGAGTCCCAAAGAAGAGGAAAAGCTAGACGAATGGCTTCTCACTAAGAAAATAATACTAAACCATCGGACAAGACGTGATCTGTCCAATGTTGTAACCATAGCGCATCTTTTCAAAAAACTCGATGCCCATCTCGTTAATATGAACAACTATACATCGCACAGCAGTCTCGCACTTAAGCTGGAAAACTGGCAGGTATTTAATTTAAAGGTTTTGCGCAGACTCGGACTTTCTTTGTCCCCTACCGAGATGGAGGATCTTGCATTGGGAAGACTGAATGCCTTAAAAGCGCTCCTTTATCGCCTAATGTGCATGGAGCGAGATGGTGGCGCATATCATGTTTTATTCCCGAAGAAACCGACTACGGCAACAATAACAACAGAGCATCGGAAACCCCCACATTTCCATCAAGAGATTTCAAGAAGGGATCCGCAACTAAATGATTTAGTTATCAGCATTCCACACGGCAAAACCGTGTCATACGCCAAGTACGAATTACTGATGAACGAGAACAGTAAAAAGGAAAAATATTTAAGTTCGATAAGCAACAAGGTTCAGTACCTGGATAGCCTCATTTTGGTCAAGGAGGAGCGAATAAATGACCTATTGCATGATTTGTACACATTGTCCTCCTCCCAAGTACGGTCTACCCAAAGTCCTATTAATGGTGATGACGAGCAACAGCAGCAATAACCCATAGTATCAAATAAAATCATGGCTTCTTTTGTATATTATTTATTTTTATAAACAAAATTAGGTAATTATTTATTGCCACGAATTTATGGCTGCTAAACTTAAATTCAGCAAATCTAGAACATCAATATAGGCCCCTTTGCATTGTGGTCTGCAAACAGCATATATATTCTTATTTCGATTTGAAATATATAGACAATTCAATAATAATAAAATACTTTATTTTGCTTACTGCTTATTGTAAGATATGAAACCAGTTGACACAAGCAATTAACTTCTTAATATCTTAAAAATAATTACAACAAAATCGCGCAATACTATAAATGTACGTATATGTTATATGTTTTATATATATTATATATATATATATATAAGGGATAGCCTCATATATATATATATATACAAAAATAGAACTGTTTTTTTTTACTGCATTGTAAATTAAATATAAATATATATGAACTTCGCACATACATTTGTAAATTATAACTATTTTAAATTTAACTTATTCATAAATTCTAGTAAGCCATTGATGTACATCAAATAAGACGTACATATAATATTAATATTAAGAATAAACCAATTTACCATATTATATGATAATAATCAAATTAAACCTTAACACTTATTAGTTAGTATTGCATTTTGTAAGATGTTGAATGTAGCTGAAGTGATCATTACATATTTGATTGGTTAAAGACAATATTTTACAATAATCTAAATACAACAAATTTGTCAACATAATCTTAGGTAATATAACAATATTATTGCAAAGAACAAACATACTTATAACTTTTTAAAAATAACAAACATTAAATTAGCCAATTGATAGCAATATTTTAAATATATGTGTATGCAGTGCATGCTAACCTATAATGATTCCGCCTCGATTTCTTTGGCATAAGCTTCCCTCTGCATTTTTTCTCGTAACCGTGGAATGTCCTCATCGATCCGAACAATAGATCGTATTTTCTACAATTGGAAAAGAAAAAATTAATTATGTATTGGCATAAGTGTTTGAAAAAGTTACGAGGTTCAATACTAATGCCAATATATTGTTCATTAAGCAAAATATATTAATTCTTACATCGCACAAGTCTCCAGGCGTTCTTTTCCACAACCAGACCATATATGCTGGGATATATAGCATGGAAGATAAGGCTGTGAACCATCCAAAAGCATGTGCCCACCAAGGATAGTTATAGTCCAGATATTTAATGGGCGTCCATTGAACAATATTGAAAAAGAATACTCCCTATGAACAAAAAAAGCAATGGAAGACAATTGGAATGATCTGTTTGTAACGTACTAAGTTTCCACGAGCGAACTTACTAAACAAATGGCAGGAGTTGTAACACACCAGCAGAATTTCCACCAAACCGTGGGGTAGTATCCAATCATGTCCTTAATACCATCGTAGAATCGATCAACGCCATAGCACCAGGATATCGAAACACATTCGAAGAATATCAGCCAAAGAAGAAAAAGCCACTAACTGCGTACGAGTCCAGAATTTGGAAAATATACATTCCACCCTTGAAAACAAGAAACAGACGTTAAAGGGGAATTTAAAAATCCGAAACTGAAGTACAATAAATTAAAATCAAGAGATTTACATTTAAAGCGAAACATTACTCACTTAATATTTCAATAAATCAATCTCGATATTATTTTGAATTAAGTTTGATTTTTTGTGTTCAAAAACTTTCTAAATGAAGTCAGTAAGTTTCATTTGAAATGAAAATTTGAGTACTATGTCTAACAAGCTTTTATAATCGAATGGTTTTATATTCTTGACTTTTTAGACCACGTACTATAAACAAGAGTAGTTTTTCAGAAGCAGCATCAACAGCCGAGTCGTTTTAGCAATGTCCGTGAGTCTGTCTGTCAGTCCGCTTTTCGGATGAACGCCCAGATCTTTTAAACTACAAGAGCTGGAACCACCAAATTTGGAATGAAAGTCCGTAAAGTCCAGGTCAAGTTTATTTCAAACTACTGTCTCCTCACCAAAAACTACGTTCAATAATTGTAATTTATGTACACGTTGTAGCAAGAGAAGAGATAACTCTATGTTTACCTACATTATTGAACGATATAATTGTTGAACGAAGTGTGGCCCGAGTGGTAGAGATGTCTGGTATTATTTTTCGTACTTGAATCTAAATCCAAGGTCTGTGGTTCGAATCTCGGCACACACAGCCGATTCATTTATTTTTATTAATATAACAAAAATTTATAACATCTAAAGGCAGTTAAACGGAAGATTCTTATAAGTGGGCCGTGGTGCAATCGGTAGAGTTGGTGGGCATTATGGAACGTTCGTCTGAGGTCACAGGTTCGAATGCTGACAATTTACAGTCGGCTCGATCGACTGTAGCCTTTCTTACTTCTTTTATTTAGTAATAGGCGTCAAGGGCTACACATTTAGTGACTTACTTGTGTTATGCAGGTCAGTCCAACTAAGTAACTCAGGAAACAAACGATTGCTATAAAAATCTCCTTGCGTTTCCTTAAGAGCTGTGGCCATTCGTCTATAATGGCTGTGATGAAGCCTTCCATTGTGCAGAACTGTGAATCCAAGCCTATTAAAAGTAACATAAAGAAGAAAAGGCACGACCAAATTTGAGATCCGGGAAGCTGAAGAACTGCCGAAGGGTAAACAAGAAATGCCAGACCAGGTCCTACGGAAAATAAATCAAATATTTTATGAAATTCAGATCAAAAGATTAATTCTACTAACCAGATGCTGCTACTTCTGCAACGGGTCGTTGCTGCTCATGAGCCATGAATCCGATAACCGAGAATATTACAAATCCAGCAAACATACTTGTACTTGAGTTTACAGTACAAACAATCAGTGCATCTCTGAAAATTCGAAATGCACATTTTTTTTATACAACAGGCATATAGAAGCTAGATATAGTTTTTCGATCTAAACCAAATAAGCAATAATGTGTGAGTTTGGTTGAATAATTCATTTTAAACTACACCGACAGATTTGCTCTAGCTGTCTGAGATCGAGGAATGCATGCGGATGCATACTTTGCTTTTGATGCTGATCTTGAATATGCACTTTATGGGGTCGAAAATCCTTTTTCTAACAAAAAAAGATATTTTCCTTTCTTCACAGAACTTACTTGTATACGTTGTTGGTGAACTTATTGTAGCTTCCTAGGGCCACCAAGGTCCCCAATCCCAGTCCATACGAAAAAAAGATTTGCGTAACCGCATCGATCCAAACCTTCAAATTTCAAAATATTTTACATTCTTTTCTTCATGTATTATTTTATGTATATATATATAAATATTATACCTCGGATTGAGAGAGCTTCGTAAAGTTGGGAATAATATAAAACTTAATGCCCTCGAGGGCCCCAGGCAAAGTAATTCCACGAATCAGTAATACAGTTAATAAAACATAAGGGAAAAGTGCTGTAAAATAAACCACTTTTCCCGTCCATTTAACACCCTTCCAGATGCAAAAGTAGCACAGTATCCAAACAAGTAATAGAGTTCCAGCCAACTCCCAACGGATGTTACCGATTTCTTCAATACCAGAGGATATTTGTAGAGCCCGTCGTCTAAAAAATAAAGTTTCATTAGTTAGTCAGCGGAATTTTATGAAGCAGAACTCTATTATAAATAATTTATTTATAAATAATTTCATTTGCAAGAGATTCTCATTTTAACAGTTAGGAATTTTAACCGTCCGAGCATTGTGGCAATTCCACGGAGTTTAACCAATATGTTATTTATAATTGTCCGACAGTATAATAATATATACTATATTATAAACTATAACATATATATTATCTAATATATATAAAAATTAAATTTTGTACGTGTTACACTTTAGTTCGGTTAGTTTATTTTTTTTTGTCTGTTAATATATTTTTATAACTCAACCGTCTATTGGATAAATTTATTGTATATATGGTTGAGAGTAATTATGGAATCTTTTACTTTCGCCTAGCTAGAATGTAGCGTTTTCAAAACACAGATAAGTTTGTTTCACATACTCCCAAAATTCTTTAACGGGATCTGTAAGCTCCGTAGATGAAATATTTGCGGCTGCAACTGAACAAACTTTGTTTGCAGTTCCATTAATTATTTTATCCCAGCAATGCAAGTTTTTTCGTTCATACTGATTGACACAATTAACGGTATTCCACCAATTGTTACAGGTTCGCCAAGGGACGTCTAGAAAAAAAGATAGTCGCACAAACAATTCAAACATTATAAACTTGCGAATCAGTAGTTTTCAGACTTTAGCGAACCTGTTCTCATCGACATGAAGAAGTAAAATACGGCCCAAGCCAATATAACGATGTAGTAAACGTTCATCCAGCAGGACATAACGGCAGCTGCGTATCCAATTCCTGAAATAAGGTTAATATTAAAATGATTATTTTTTTTATTTTTACAACTTTTATTATTTACAATTTTATGCAGTCCATTTCAATACCTTTAAAAATTGGCGCAATTTTAAATACACCCAATCCGCCGATAGTTAACATTTGGCCAAGAGCTAGTTCCATGAAGAACATCGGAATACCAGCTAAAAACAATGTCAATATATATGGAAGTATAAAGGCACCGCCTCCATTTTTGTAGCATAGATAGGGAAACCGCCAGACATTTCCCAAGCCAATTGCAAGGCCCACTACAGACAATATGAAATCCAATTTAGAACTCCAACTTCCGCGGTCTGGAAGCTGGACTGTAGTAAGCTAAAAAAGAAAAACACAATTCCAATTTACAATTAATTTAAATAACAATATTATTATTAAAATTTAAAATGGTACAGCAACTGTTTCCAGATTCGGTAAATTCAAAATGCGTTAAAAATTTGAAACTTTTGGTATAAGTGATAAAACTGCTTCATAATTAATGAGAAGAAAGCGCATAAATATATTGTTAATTTGGTTTCAATTACTAAAAAAAACAAACTTCCTTTATTCCAAGTATTTCCAACGAATTGTACCAAAATACCTCTATTATATAGTCCGATCTCGTTGAAATTTGATAAGCAGGGAATAATAAAAGATACATATTGTATAAATTTGATTGAAATCAATAGACAATGTTCTTACTGAGCATTCACAATTGATTGGTCCTTGTGCAGCTATATAATGTAATAGTTCGATGTGGATGAAATTTGGTTTGCATATGGCATTGGGTATTAAATAAATTTGACTCCTACGGAAGCCATTCACTTTAATATAAGAACTGAACCCAGCAAACACACAACTCTTTACTAAGTAATATTTACATTGATTTGGGGGACTAGTTCGCAAAACAATTTTAGCAATGTTGCAAACTTCTCAAAAGAAACAATATACCCTCTGAGTATAAAAAACACTGGCAATAAAGATGTAAGGCAATTACTTGCACTGATAACAAGAAACAAGTTGAAAAACCAAGATAAAAGAGAATTTTTAATTCAAGAACAAAGTTATCAATTCAAGTGCATAAATACCTAAAATTCTGAAAATACTTAATTTTAATTTTAACATTATTTTATGGTCGTAGAAAACACCAAATTAGTTTATTATATTACAATACATGATTTTTTGAATTGTAGCTGATGTTTCTATGTTGAGCCATTTGTAAAAACTGTATATTTGAAAAGGAATTCATGATTTTGCAACATTTTAGTTATTATAAGTGTTGTAAACATACCTGATGATTCGTAGGTGTGATTGCTGTTTCCGAAACCGATTCACCTGGACTAGTTAAGTCTTTGGGCAATGACAGTTTATCCATTTCAAGTTGGCAATGCTTTTGGCGATCTCCTCCTTCGTTCCCATCTTTTCCACAACTAGTGGACATTTCGTGACGACCCTTATTAAGTTCCGTATTCTTGTCTCGTTTTTAATAATGAATCTCTTTGATAGCTATCTTCGTTCGGTCTCTATTAATGTACAATAATCGAAGAAAAAGTTTTTCAATAAATTTTAAACACTTATTTAATTAAATTTTTAAAGCCTTGCTAAAGGCAATTCGATAAAATTGACAGCCTAACAAATAATACAGAAAAAGATAACTCTGAAAACGCATTGTTAAAAACTGTTGGAGTATTTGACCGGTTAACTATTTATTTGGACGTCTCCCATATAACGCCGCCTTCTTTAAATCTCCCCGATGCTTTGAAATATTTAAAGAGGACTCTACACTTTACACTTTTTACTTTTCGAGCACACTTGACAACCAAACGGATCACTTGCCAACACCCAACTAAAATTTGATCTCGGCTTCAGCATCTGCTCACCTATGCATTTTCAGATAATCACATATACAGACTAACAGATACAATACATACATACATCAGTTTATGCATCAATCAAACTAGAGATGAGAGCAATTTAAACGAAGCTTAGAAAAAACTGCTGACTGACTTTTTTATACATACAATTTAATTTAATAATGATTTACTAAGAGGGTTCTGAACCACTATGGACAGTGGACACGGTGTGAGCACATAACAAAAAGTTCAGCTGAGCTCACCCAACTAGTGTATACTAAATGCGACTCTCAAAATTCTACTTCCATAACTCTTTAATAAAAGAGTACGGGGTAGAAAAAAAATGATTAATACATTTTCTTATAAGTAACATAAGTTGACTTTTCGTAGCGACTTACATTTAGCTGTGAGCATCTTGTTCAAATGGTTAAACTCTGAAAATGTTTAACTGTTGAATTTAATGGGACTTCAGCCCATAGGCTTAACTTAAAAAACTAAAAGAATAACTTATAAATACCTAAGCCGCTTTCGTTCTGATAGAACCATACTTCGGACCTTTTCATTACAAAAAAATGTAGCAGTTAAATGTTCATTTGTTCCACAAACCTGTTAACTTACTTCCTGTCCTTCCAAGGCCGCAAATGCTGGTGTAAATCACTATCTTAAATTTTAACTTATTGATGGAATTTTTTAATTTACACGTCGTTAGTAATTATTTACCTACCTTTTGAGAGTATGTCTTAAATAATAAGTACTAATATTAGACTGCATATAACATAATTAACAGAACAAACAGAACATAATTTGTTAATGATATTGGAGAGGGTTCCATCTGCCTGTTGCAAACTTTTAACAAAATTAACATGCCCACCACAGGGTATCAAAAACGCCGGCAGCGCTGCATATAACAAATTTAAGATCCGATTACCCATTATAGGTCACCCTACCCGGCACTCACTTATATTTTACTTTGTAGACTAGTTGCATTTTGTTATCCGAGGTTTGCTAAAAGTGTTTCGATTCCATTTTCAACAATATTTAAAATTCAAATTTTAAAATTAAGACACTTTCAGCAATTCTTAAAATTTAGTATATTATATTATATAGAATATTAGAATTGTAAAAGCGTTTAAATATATCATAATCTACGGAATTATCATAACAAGAATATATAAAGCCTTTAAAGTATGGAACGGCGACAAACATAGCATACACACCTCGGAGGATGTATGGTTTGAAACGTAATTAAATAAGTACATGAACACTTGCTGCCATATCGTAGTATGTAGGGTATACTATTATTTATGCACATAAGTCCATTTGTGAAGCCTAGTTATTTTTATGCGGGCTTTAAATTATGTGCTATTTGACGTGTTGAGGAGTAAACATCAGAAAGAGCAAAAGTATAGTCCAAACATATACATATACATAACTATGAGATAAGGCAGTCTATAATGGTACCATTCATGTACTGTGTAAATTTGGTCAGCTCTGATAGTTTCGAAGGTGTAGTGTAATAAAAACAGCAGTTGATGCTGATCAAGAATGTAGATACTTTATATGATTGGTAAAGCTTCCTTCTGCCTGATACGCACATTTCGCTTTGGGCAACCTTAATAAACCCTACTACTACTACTTTTTAGAATATGTGGTCCCAAAATGATTTATTTATGTCAAATATGACACAAGTCGGTTTTATTGTTTTGTCTGTGTACACCTCTGTTGGTGCACAAATTTCTTTACAAACCTTGCATCGTTTTCATCATAGGATCTATTATAAACAGAAGGCCAAAGTAATAGTTATAAAAAAAACTCTTAACAAAGGGCTTAGGTAAAGGGTCTCCAATACAAAACAATTAAAAATGCTAAAGTCGCCTCGCGACTATAAGATACCGGTTACTTAATTAAAATTAGTTATTATTAATGGCATATAATAATATTAGTGAATCTTTTAGGTGATGGACAATAAAAACATGAAAAGATTAAGATATCTTAGTAAACACAGAAAACATTTTCTAAGATATCTTAATCTTTTCATATTTTTATTATCCATCAGATACAGATACCATATTTGTCGAAAACATGCTCTAAATATGAATTAGTATGAAGATTTTCTGTAGAATGGTAGATATACTATAAAGTCGTCCAATTTGGATGTTTATTGACGAATGTGTCGTGTGTGATTTTGATTAAAATTGCTTGGTCAACGCTAAAGTTTTTCATACTAACTCATATTTAGAACATATTTTCGACCAATTCTTGCTAAAAACAAGTAAGAATGGCTACAGATCGAGCGAACTGTATAAGACCTCGTACTCATTACAGTACGCATTTTTATATCCTTGCAGAGGGTATTATGTTTTTGCCACGAAGTTTGTAACGCATTGAAGGATCAGCATCAACAGACGAGTCGATATAGCCATGTCCGTCTGTTTCTATGCGAATTAGTCTCTCAGTTTTCAAGCTATCTTGATTAAATCTGCACCAATTAGAAGGTCATGGCTATATCGACTCAACTATTAATGCTGATCTAGAATATATAAAATTAAAAAGTCAGCCACCTTCTTCCTGTAACATACTTCCCAACAATTATAGTATGTCCTTTTACTCTAGGAGTAACTGGTATATTTTGAGAGAAATATTGTTTACTGCGCATGGCTCACCTGGCTATAAGTAACTATATGTAAAGGCACGTTAGGGAGTGTATATTAAATTCGACATGAAAAATATTATTAATTTCTAAATTTTCCTTGCAGTACCTAAGCCCAATACTAAAACAGTATTATTTTCAAAAATAGTTATATTTGTTAATATCCAGTTATTCCAAGTATACCCAAAACCAAGTCGAGGAATTGCGCATGACCAATAGGGGAGGGATACCAACACAGAAAAGGCCTTATCGTATTAATATTTGTGCTTATACAAAAAGCGTCCTGAAAAAACTACTAAAATTAAATAACATCCGAGGCTAAGGAGCAAGTAAGTTTACATAAATTTAGACTATGTATAAATGTACAACATACCGTTCAATAATTCGGGACTACAAAAAGGAAAATGAAGTCAAAATGTACAGTTGCAAAACATCAATAAATGATGTGCTGGAGTACATGTAGCGTAGTGAAAACTTAATTTCATGTTACCTACTTGATTATTATTAAATGTCTTCTTCTTTCAGTTAATCGGCGAACAACTTTTAGTGCCATGATATTTTCACGAGTTTCTAATAAAAATATAGAGATTACTGTCCTCTATTTGGTTTTGACGATTGGAGTTCTTGGGCTTTTAATAATACTTTGCATTTTAAATGAAGCCGAACACAACTTCTATTCGATAAAGTCAGAATCTGGAAATGAAATTCAAGTGTCTAATTCGGCAAACGTTAAGAATATATACCATACACATTCCATCATAATAAATCAAACATACGATCAAATAAAAAACTATTCAAATTATAACGAGTTAGAAAAGGAAGCGCCACATATTTACATAGATGAATTATATACAGAAACACCGATGCCAATGAATGATAGAAAAATATTGAAAGTGCAAACACGTTCTAGAAATCTTAAAGACGAACTGGAAAAAAATCTAAAAAAAAACAGAGATATAACCTCGGATTTTCGATCGGACGATAATGATGATGAAAATAAAACATTTTACCAAAATGAATTTTATAATGATAACGAGAATGAAAATGAGAATGTTGCAAGCGGAAGTGGCGATGGGTCAATGTTTTCACATTTCAACAATAGAAACAAGAACGAGATAAGGAATATTAATCAAAATGAAATGAAGATCTTTGACACTGAAACTAAATCATTTATAAGGCGTATTGGAAATAAAATTTTACAAATATCAAAAAGTAATTCATCGGATCTTTTGAATGCGAGCCAAAAAGGTATCTCTAAAAATCAGGATATTCAAAAGAAAAGAAAGCTTTTTCGACCAAGCACTATAGAGGCAAAACTCAACTACTATATTTCATTGGAACTATCAACTTCTAGTCCATCCTCTAAACTTAGAAGCATTTCCAAATGGAGGGAGCAATCGAGATCACTGCAATTCGGAACGGCAACGCAAACGAAGCAAAAAACTCGACGAATTATTGGCAATGAAAAGAAAAGCGCCGAACGATCCCGACAGTTATTACTATGTGAAAAGGTATCTGGAGGAGGTGGTGGTGATGGTGGCGGAGGTGAACTTTGCAGAATGTTGTTCAAGGAAACTTGAGTTGTATTCCTGCTTAACAAATAATACATATCTATTGATGCAAACCATAGCAAAACAATTTAATGGCTTTAGTAATAATCCTCTGTATTTTGTCTTTGGCGGGCCGAAGTGAATCGTGTAGTTATAAATAAAACAATTGATGGAATGAGAAAAATATATTATTATTATTATTTTTAAGAGAAAATATATTATTATTATTATTTTTAAGAGAAAATATATAATTATTATTTTTATTTTTGTAAGTACAATTTTGTTTTTTTTTTGTTTTCACAAATCACTCCGACATTCTTCACAGCATGTACTTAGTTCAGGTCTTTTCCGTTTATTGGTGCACAAAATTGCAAAGCGGAGCTCCTCAAGCATTTCAACCCAAAAAGATCGCGGGGGAGAGATATAATCCTTATCAATTGACGAACTCTGAGGATCACCGGTATTCAAATGTGAGTTTCGAAAATGCTTACAGATTCCGTGATTGATTCTCATCGACTTTTCTTGAATTCGAAAATGGGTTAAAAATTCAATAAACGCAACGATAAAGCCAACTAAAATTCCCGCAATCAGCACGACAAAAACGCCACCTGCAGACCACAAATGATATTTTAAACTTGAAAGAATGCGTAAAGCGTTTTATTAAATTTGTCAGAAAACTTTAACTATTCCTCAATATAAAATACTAGCTAGCAAATTCAAAATGGAAGTACATACCTATACTGTCAAGATCCAAGGCATTGGCTTTCGAATGCTTATTGTTGCTTTGTCGAGTGCACGTTTCATCTGTGTTCTTCCACCATTTATCGTATAACATTTGAATATCTCCCTTTTCTTGAAGTTCTAATATTGCCAACGAAATCTTATCACGCCATGGAGATCCTTTTGGTGTGGCAATACCATATCCTAAAAAGTTTAAATATAGACAGAAATGTATATGTATAAGACACTATAAAAAAAATGTATCCCTAGGTCTTGCATCTTTTATATAATCAAATTATTAGCAATATTATATAACTAGTAGGAGTATTAGAGATTTAAAAGACCCTGGTCTCATTATGGTGAGTCTTTTTTGAGTTCTTTTGTAGATTATTGTAAAAGACCCCATACTCATTTAAGTGCGATTTAAGAGCTAAAAGATATAGTTTTCCGATCTGGATAAGGTAAGGATATATCGAATCATAATACACAGATAATGTGAGTTTGGTTCAGATATCCGTAGTAGAGTAGTCGCTAGAACATATGTAAGGAGGAGGAATGCATGGCAGAACCCATAAGGTATATATTTGATCAGCACCATGTCCGAGTATCCGTCCGACCGTCTGTATGAACTAAAGGATCTTAGACACGTTTCTGTACTGTTTCTGAGTACGGGGCTTACAAATTTTCCATGTAAATTGCTACTCAAAGAAAACTAAAATTGCTCGTTCATTGATCACACAGGGCATCGATATTTCGCTACAATTTTGATATCTGGTTAATCTATTTAAGTTATATATAGTAATAGTTTTTCTATCTGATCAACGACATTGATCGATTGGCTCTATTGGAGTTATTTGATATAGATCTAAGTATCATAAAGATAATATCCAATATAGCTCTGTTTTTTTCCGAATATAACAAGAAAGAATGGTATAGTCGCCTCGCGACTTCAGAATACCCGTTACTCAGTTTCAATATGTTATTTACAATGGGGTATGATAATAATTTAAATGCAATAGTTATAGCTTGGTTAACACAGAACATTTTCATACACATACAAGTTTAGAGCATATTTTCGACCAATTCTTCCTATGGGAACTATACGATATGGTATTCCGATTTGGATCAAACCTGGTCAGTCGGTTAATATTATTGGAAAACGTATTCTATGTGAATTTGATTAACATAGTTTCTTCAACTCAACAATTTTTCATACCAATTCATATTTGAACATATTTTCGACCAATCGGCCCTGTGGCAGCTAAACGATATAGTTGTCCGATTGGGTTATGTACTGCCTAGACATGTACTATCCGTGAAAGTTTTTTATACTAAAACATTCTAGTTTTACCTGTACATTTACCTTTATATGAAGAAAAAACGCCCTAAAGTGGGCGAGTCAAAAACACAAAAACAAACTTGCACTGCTTGGGTATTGTACCTTTCATTTGCGACCACTTTCACCTTTCTAGCTCTTATAATCTCTTTTGTTCATACAAACGGACGGACAGTTGGACATGGCTATATCGACTCGGCTATTGATACTGATCAAGAATATATGTATATGGGGTCTACCACGCCTCGTACTCTCTGTTACATACATTCGAACGAGTACAGTATACCTTTTACTCTACGAGCACCGGATATAAAAATATCAAATAATAGATGTACCTTTTGTATCTAATAAGCCTCCGATTTGAGTCAAGTTGCAGTCTCTTTGAACTATATAATCAAGCATTGTAGACTCCATTAAAAAGGCGTAGTTACCTTGGTTAACACGCCTAATTCCATCCTCGTACGTTGTTGTAAATGCCAGAGGCTTCTTGTTGTCCATTATTCTCCACATTTTTTTGTAAGTTTCAATCATCGAATCCTTATTAACCATGCGAGAAAAGTGTAATATTAACTTTATCATTATAAACAACAAAAAAGTTAATTTTTTTTTAACCAAGGTTTAAAAATGCGATAATTAAATAAAGCTCTGCAGTCAAGTTTTTGTTCCTGAAAGTAAGGCTGCTAACTGCTAACTGCTAAAATTAAACGTACCCGAAAAAATGTCATTGTAGATCCACTTTCAAGGGTTCCATACGAGATCTCGGTCTGACTAGCCAAGTCTTCGGCGTTTTCAATGGGGTTCATCATGCGTTCAACAGTCAGAAACGCAGCCAAGTTCGCAGTATATGAAGCAACAATGATTAATGAAAAGAACCCCCAAATACTGGTAATAATTCGCGTAGAGACGGCTTTTGGATGTATGTCTGACCCCTGTTGCATTAGTGTTCCAATGGTGAACCATAAACTATCGGATAATGAAAATTGATTGCTTATCGTTAGGTTATCCAAATCGCAGGGATTAATGCTACGCCACTCCATCGGAGATAATTTTGCAACAATGTATATAGTAAATGATACGATCAAGTAAGCTGCCAAAACATAGATCCAAATTTCAATTGCCAATGGATTCATAAATGAGAACAGACGTGTTGGCTCTGATGTTGGTACCTTGAATAACAGAATTATTTCAAAATTGTGTTTGTTATTACAAAAAACAAGTAAGAAAGGCTACAGTCGATCTCGATGACTGTAAAAGACACCGTACTCCCATTAAATTAATTAAATCGGTATCTAAGTTTTACAATGGATAGTACTTGTATTAGAACGCGTTGAAACAAAAAAAAACGAAGCTTAATCGAACATATGTAAATCTGTTTGTCTGCATGCACATACAAATTCGTTTGAAATTATATGTATGTATGCACAAATATATGTATGTATGTCGCGTGTATAAGGCGCGGCCAGCATCTGCGGGCAGCGCTGCCGCCACACATGCATCGAGAGCGTTCGAACATGTGTTTGTATGTTTCTGTCTCGCTTGGGAGCTTGAACGAATGTTCAATTGCAACACTGTACTTTTTGAATAAATGCCTTAAAAACGGCATTAAAATTTGAAAGTTTTTTAGTTCTTATAAGACAAGGGGGCGTGGCAGCTCAAAATTTTTAATGACATTGCATTAAGGCTGTCTCTATGAACATAACAAAATTAGTGCTCCTAAGTTCCACAGATATTCACCTAAAACACTAATTTTTTCGAGGGGTGTGTGGTTTTTTGCTCATTGCGTGGGAGGCGCGGCAAATGTTTGAAATAAACTTAACCTGCCTGACATAATAACGGACTTTCATTCTAAATTTGGTGGCTCTAGCTTTTGTAGTTTAAAAGATCCAGGTGTTCATACGGACGGACGGACAAACAGGCAGACGGACATTGCTATATCGACTCGGCTTTGATGCTGATCAAGAATATATATACTTTATGGGGTCGGCCACGCCTTCTCTGCCTGTTTACACGGAAAGTACATATCTAGGAAGTACATGTACTGACCAAGTTTGATCCAAATCGGACAACTATATCGTATAGCTTCCATAGGAACGATCGGTCGAAAATATGCTCTAAACATGAATTTCTATGAAAATGTTCTGTGTTTGCCAAGCTATTATATCCATCACCATTGTTAATAACAAATTGAAACTGAGTAACGGGTATCCTAAAGTCGCGAGGCGACTATAGCATTCTTTCTTGTTCTAAATTAAACTCACTAGTGTCAATCACTTATATTAAACCGAGTACAGGTATCCTATCATCTTAATTTGTAATCGATTTTAGACAGCAGCCATGACAGTTTCAAGAAGAAGAGCGAATTATGATCAGTCTTATCCTATACTTATGTTGTCCGAGGGTTAACACTAGATAATCAATACTTAACCATGGTAGCACTACCATACCGATATTCACTCTCTCGGACTTGTTATCAAAAATGTATTTTTCTTAATAGTTATTACTTATTTTACATACATACCTTAAATAAAATGCTAATTCCAAGATTCATAAACGGTTTTGTGAAATCAATAACACTTTCCCTCGCGTAAGTGATAGTCATAGATCCTACTGCCAGATCCGCCTTCTAAGAAATAAATATTTTAATAGTTAAGTGAAATATAAAAAAAGCATTATATAGATTTCGCATGAAATCAATATTAAATGTCAATTAATTCAAATTACATAATTTTCAAATTCTATTACATAGCCATAATGATGCCTCATCGACCGATCCAAGCATAATGTTAATGTCAAGATATTTCAGCTAGTAAATACATAGGTACATATGCCTAGCTCACGAAAAGTTTATTATATTATTATTTTCTAACGCCATCATCAGGAACAAAATATAATTCCTAACGAGACCCCGTACTTAAAAAGATACAGATGTATATTAGGTTTGTAGGCCGAGTGGATATAGCGATGGCCATGTTAATGAAGACCTGGATCTCAGAGAGGATAAGAGCTCTATAGAAAATTGTAAAAAAAAATAACAATTTTCACATCCCCACAGCTTGGAAGCTACTAAAACTATCGTGACCAAATTGTGCGTATAGTACCAAAATTATTACTATCCTTACCAAGTTTGATCCGAATCCTATAGCTCCCTATATCACAAATCAGTCAAATAGAGGGAATTTGTATGAAGATAAGTGGTACTAGTTAAAAACTATCCTCATCAAATTTTGATCAGATCGGTCAAAATCCTATAGCTCCCATAAAACAAACTTTCAAAATAGATTATTTGTATGTACAATGCGCTCTAGTATCAGTACAGGGTGTTTCACAGTCAGCTCGCTCGGAATTTGTTTTCTTGTTAGTTCTTATACTAAAGGATTCTTATTAAAATTATTAATAATGTAGCTGAAATTTTGTCAACACGAACATATTTCATGAGTTGTGCAACCATCCCGTTCCATTGGCCTGTTTCTGGATCTTTGGCTCCATACTTTCTATCAGGGACTAAATCCAATATGTAATCGAATCCCACTTCGCGCGAGATCGTTTCCAAAATATCCACGCAAAAGCCATAGAAACGTTCGTTTCCTGTATAATTTTTTCCATAACGCATCATTACATAAGGTGTTTCCTATAGCGAAGGTAAATATAATTATCTAAGATTAAGATATCGATCAATGTACAACAGGGCATACCAATATTGTAATAACAACCAGTGTTACATTCATAGAACCGGCATCAAAAAATAATGAGGGTTCCGTAATATTGAGACGATTTTGGGGTGTCCATTCACCAACCTTAACAACAGAATGTTGCTTTAATTTGATCAAATCCAGCTTGAATTGAACTCGTTGACCTTCTTTGAATTGGATCGGTCCTGTTAAGCCCTTCCATTCAACCTGAATATTTAAAATGAGGATAGTCTTATAACAATTAAATTATTTTTTAATGACGGATTTATATAATGTTTAGACCCCGTACTCTAAAAAAGAGCAGAGGGGTCTATTAGGTTTGTCAGAAGCGAAATGTGCGTAACAGGCAGAAGGAGGCGTGGCCGACCGCATAAAGTACTATGGGGTCATTTACTATCCGTGTAAATGGTTCAGATAGCATAACAAAAACGTTTTCTATACTAAAATATTCTAGTTTTACATTTTCCTTTCTTTGCTTATATGAAAATAGAAGGCACTTAAGTGGGCCTGTCAAAAAACAAAAATAAACTTTTACTGCTTGGGTATTGTACCTTCATTTGGGACCATTTTCACCTTTCTAGCTCTTACAGTCTCTGAGATCCTTTTGTTCATATAGACGGACGGACAGACGGACGGACATGGCTATATCGACTCGGCTATTGATGCTGATCAAGAATATAAATACTTTATGGGATCTGCCACGTCTCCTTTTCCCTGTTACATACATTCCAACGACTACAATATACCCTTTTACTGTACGAGTAACGGGTATAAAAATTATGCATATTTTAAACATGAAAAAAAGTATACCGCATTTATATAGTTAATAAGACTGAGACCTCCGTTCCAGGGCAGTTCGTCGTCACATGTGGAATTGGAAAGTTGGATCAATGGATATATTGCTTGCAGACCAATGGCAAAGACATATACTGAGTCAAACATAAGAGCTGCCTCTGTCTAAAATTGTACACATATAGCACACAAACTATTCAGAATTGGATCAAAATAGAAGCGTTTACCTCAATGCTAACAGACTTTTTTATGTTATAAAATGATTCATTTCGCTTTAGTATCTGACGATTGAAGGACTCAATATCCTTGAGAATCTCTTTGACCGCAACATCGCTCATATCAACCAACCGAAATGCGGTTATATTTACAAAATTGTATTTGAAATCTTCCAAATCAAAGGTTTCCAAATCGAAGCTGGTAAATAAGTAATGATATTTATACTCATTCATTTGCTGCTGAAGTATCTGAAAAAAAAAGCAGAGATAATTAACAGCAAACAAGTATAAGTAAAATCAAGTATTATATGAACGTCAGGTCAGTCGATTTAATCGACTGTCAGATGCGTTGTTCCTGTAATATTTTATATTTTTGAGCTTACATTTTTCAATAACATTGAAATTCCAGATGAATTTGTGTCAATCAAAATATTGTGAATTTCTTTGTTTTTAAACTCATTAAGAACGGATAAGTATGAAGTGGGTGTAACTTGTCGAATATGAACTTCGGCCTGCACCAATCGAGAAAGTTGATTCAATGTTATTATACCTGACGGAAGGTAAAAATAATTAAAACCAAGAAAAAACTGTTATCTTTGGCATGCCAAATATTCAATTTAATACCCTTGCAGATTCAATACCCTAATAACTTAACAACCTGGAAAGTTTTTCAAAACTTTTTACTTCTTTTATCCCTATAATGTTAATCCGAAACGGTCAAAATGTGTAGCTCTGAATTCTTCAAGATACCTTAGTAATAAATAGTTCTACATTTAGCTATAACAGCCATGCGATATAGTAAAGTCTCTACGATATAGATGTTTATACATATAGACAGACATCGCTATATCGACTATCGCTATATATCTTTATAATGCCGGAAAAGCCTACTCCTGTCTTTTACGCACAATTCGTTTCGGACAATCCTAATAGACTCCAATATCCTTTTTGGGCACGGTATATAAAAAAGAGACAAGTTATCATTAAAACAGAAGAAAATACGGACATAACTAGGTGACTCTTGATGCTTATCCGGTCTGCATATATTTTACGGAATCTGCCACGGCTTCTGTATTTCGCTTAAGAATCTGTGGAAAAGTTGCAAAGCATCATATTGCAAACATAGTTACCGTGATCCTTTTCGTAAAGAATACCAAATCTAGTCCAATTCAAATATCGGATTACGTCAAAAAAAGCCCGGTTAACGTGTGGCTGAGATGGATGAACATTGATGGCAAAATCCTGGGTTGAACGACCTATGCCTATATCGGGTATATCGAGATCATCGCAAATTGAATTTATATGAGTAGAGAGAACCGAGTTACTCGGACTGAATATTGCCTGTACCCCAACATGAATAAGGCTGCAAACTAGTAACATTTCGATAATATATCATTAAGAGTATAATCACAACAAATACCAACACAGATTGCATACCTTTTTGTACGGCCTGAAAGGTGTCCATACTGAGATGTTGAATATGGTGCACCAAATGAGTTTCGGTTAAAAGACTTTTATCAAGATTAAGCCTATGCACAGCATATTGGAAAGCTACTTCCGGATATTTAATGTGATCTTCAGATTCTCTTGGAAATAGGGCACCTTTGTTAAAAGTAAACATTTATGTATTATATTTACATAAAGCTTAGAAAGTAAACGTGTGTGTTGTAAATCTTTTTGACCGAGATATATATATTTTTTAACTTTGTAACCTTTTTTTATTAAAAGTTGCGTGTACTAACCAACTCGAACCACCGGAGTTGGTATTACGACATTGAATACATTTAGGCTGATCAGAATAAAAGTCCCAAAATACATTATTAGTTTATGCAGTACGTTTAACTTCACTGCAAATTACCCGACTAAAAAGAAGAATCCATATAAATGCATTAGCGTGTGTTAGCAGTGCTCTCTTTATACTCTCTGAGAGGGTATATTGCGTTTGTTAAACATCTGTGACCCCCGATTAAGGAAAGGAACACAAAGATGACCTACCATGAGGCCACAATTCTCACGTACATTAGTTGAAATTAAGTTAAGCGCAAACGCAAGGATACACTGATTTTAAAATATTTATTTTCAAAGACTTATTTTAAATAAGTGTTATATGTATGTATTGGGTATGTGATAAATTGTCTCTTGTGTATCTCTTAAATGAATAACTCATTTTCTTTGCTTGCATTCCCCTCTTTCGCGCTTGTCTCTCTTTAGGTTGAAATACAAATGCATATGTTGTCTTGTACGTCGTATGAATATTTAACATACACGAATCAAAATTATTGTATCTTAATACTTACACATTTATTTAGCTTTAGATGTAAGTAGCGTATTTAATCGATTATGCGAAAATGTTTATGGTATAATATATTAATTTATAATCAGTAGTCACTAACTTTATATTTTTTTCAAATAGTTGTTCGCCTTTAATTTAATTACACATATAACACATTTATACTACAAATCAATTCAATTACATATTTGGGGTATGACGTCTTTTTTCTTATTTTTTGTTTTTATTTATAAATATAGTTGTTATACTTTTTTTTATTGTTTTAAGCAGTTGTAGTTATTGATAACATGCCTAATTTAGTAAACGCGCTACACCTATGAACTACTTCGCACATGCAATGTATTACATATATATAAAATATAATGTGCAAGTATGCAGTACGTAGTTACATATACATACACACACACAGACACACAAATACATATTTTTAATATTTTTCTATTTTCGACTTAATGAACAAGCAGCAACTCCACCAAAAGTAACAACTTCTCCTAATACTATTTGTAAATATATGTACAAGCATAGGATTTTAAAATGGCTGGCAATTCTACAATTTTGCATTCAGTTTTGGGGTGTTCCTGACATCGGTGAAATCATGAATTAAATCACAGTTTTCATATTTATGTGGATTAAATATGTATGTACACGTATCTTTTAATGTTGTTATCGCAATCAGCGATCTTTTTAATTACTTACAGATTTCGCAAAATAATTAAAGTGACGAATTACTTTTCTCATCATAATTAAGTCGAGTGCAAGCACAATTTGCAAACACCGTGCAACATTCTTATCTTTTTAATAATGTCAGCATCTGTGTGCGTGTATGTATGTGCTGATGGAGTAAAATTATGAGCCAGTACTATATCCAAATACGAAGAATAGCAAATATGTGTACTGAATCGAGCTAAGAAAGGTTCATACAGTGAATCCACCTATCGTTTTGACAAATCTTCTTTCTTTTCAAAAATTTTAACAAACATGAAAACGAACCAGCAGAAAAACAACTTTCGAAAAAGCTGGAATTTCGCCTTCAGGTACCAACTTACGTGCATGCATACCTACTTACTCAGTGTATACCTTACACACACAAACACAATTGCTTCCAACTGTATATTCTGTATACACCATTTGAGCGATTTGAATGACAATATTTAAAATGTTTAAATCAACTAAATATTCAACCCGTTTTAAATTACAAAGTAGTATGTACTGATGCAAGAAAACTACATATTCCATTTAAATACATACACTTATTGGATCAATTTTAAAAGCTATTGTTATCTTTAACAACGTTCACGTTAACCACGTTCATTGTTTATTAATTTTTTTGTATTATGTTTAATTCATTGTTTTTAGGCTACGTTTATATAGTATTACTGAGCTAAGGCTAAGCCGGCAGCAACTGGAATCCGTTTTAAAATCGAACTAACAGTAAGATTGTTGTTTTATTTTTAATAATGAATGAACAAACACACACCTATAGATATTAGTATCTAAATAATACCTTCTATAAATTGTGGAGGGCTCTTTATACAACACTTTGTTGACCAATCTCATTTATTGATCACTTCAAAGACCATTTTCCACAAATTATGTGCTTTTGTTATCATTGTTTGTATCCAAAATATTTTATCACCATTTGCTGGTTTTCTAGTGTTTATTGGCCAAAAATCAAAATCATTTGTTAATGCGAACCTGAAAAGGAACAATTTTTTACGATTTACGGACCGATTGGTATCTGGATTGTTACACTACAATTTAAAACAATTTATCTTTACTATTTGTAAATAACACTTTCTGCGGTTTTCAGACATATTGAAAAATTTATCAACAAATGGCCAAATTGTGATTTAAATTGAAAAAATTCGGCATTCAGTGCATATAAAACCCCGCTAAAAACAATCCATTTTTTGAGAAAATGTGTATTTCGAATTATTATTAATGATTTTGATATTATTTGTAATATTTCAAGAAATTGTAGTTTTACAGCTGCAAATGTTTCTATACTATAGTTGAAGTATATTCATTAAATGGGGTTTCTCTTTATCTTTACCATTAACTTTAGTTGATTTTAAATTAATAACAGAATACCTGCGTTACGAAGTGAATGCAACAATGCAGTTTGGTAACCTAATCATTCTGTGCCCCAATAGTTTTCTATTACTATAGGTTTTCAAAATAGAACATATATATATAAATACATATAAATGTATATATTTAAAGGCGATTGATTTTCTAATTAACTTCATTGGTATTTTTATTGTGAGCTAATTATGTATTGTTATGTTAAACCGAATTGTTTTCGGTGGGAATGCTTTAGTGAAAGCAAAACCGTAATTGATTATAACTTCCTATAATGTATATAACACAGGTAAATTTTGTTGTTTCATATCCTTTTTGTTGTTTTTAGAAATACAAATGAAAATAATCAAAAGTTAAAATCAAACGAAAAATCATTTCTTGTGTGCATGTGTGTGTATAAAGTCTGTTCATACATTGATTTACTTTTTAACTGCTTAAACTTTTACATAATCGATTCTTGCATTTCCGTTCTACAATTTTGTAAAGTGTGAGAATAACAGGGAAATTATTAAATTGTAGACCGAACCTCTTTTCCAAACACATTTTTGTTTCTCTTTCTGTTTATGGTATATGTAGTCTGCAATGGATACGTCGTATTTTATAAATTTCTAAGGTATGTATGTTAAGTATGAAATTATTCCCGATGCTTTTGTATATCGCGCTTTTGTTCTTACATATACAGGCCCTAAATTCTATGAACGTTAAAAGGAAAAAAATAAATCTACAGGCATACAAAATTCTAAGTCCATTCGTTTATCAGTCGATCCACTTTATATAGCTCATACATCATAATATGGTTTTATGCGCGCTCCATACTGAATCAATCATTTGAATCTTTTAGTCTGCTGTGTGAGTTGCTAGCGAAATTGTGAGTATGTGTGTTTGTCTCCGTGTTTTATATATGTGTGGGTGCTGATTCACATATTCTCATCATTTCTATCTTTATCGTCTATCTCTTCTTCATTACTTTCACACTAATCATCAACAATGGAGCAAACGAATTGAGATATATAATCGTAATCAGCTTCCCTTCCAGCTGGTCTATTTTGGCCCTGTAGAGCTTGATTTTGAGTTTGTTGTCGCCAGGTTGAATTGTTGCCAGAGGTAACAGTAGAAACATTAGACTGACCCCCTGTCATGGTAATGTTAGTGCCGCCTTGGCTTTTGGCTGCATTATTGCTGCTGCTGTTAACGCTTGTCACTACCCCATTAACATTACTGGTACTAACACTAACACTATTGTTGCTGCTGCTGCTGCCATTTCCACTTCCAGATCCTGCACTGCTTCCAACTGAAACGACGGAGCCTGTACCGCCAGTACTTGCACTTGGACCTACAACTGACCCCGATGATCCGCTTGAGTTATTAGTTCCAACAATCGTATTATTACTGCCATTGTTGACAATTGTATTGGCATTGGGATTGTTGCTGTTACTGTTACTACTGTTGTTCGGAGCATTACTTGTTGCAATGACGGTAGCAGAGCTAACGCTGCTGTTGTTAACAATAGAACCTCCATTGCCAACATTTGATGATATTGCCGAGTTGCTTGAGGACGGAGCCTGTGGCAAATGTTGCAGTATATTTTGCACCTCATTCTCACTTGGCGATTCAGCAAATATGGTCGTGTTGCCCAGAACACAGTTGTTTAAAGCCATTTGGGCTTTATTAGCCTCCTCCCTTGTTGTGTATTTACATAAGGCAATTCCTTGGTTTAAATATTGATGAAAAATAACAAGAGGTCCATGTTGCATACACAAGGTACGTAGTGTAGAGCCATCAATCTACAAGCACAAAACAAGAATATTAATCATTCAACAATGTCTAGAATAAAACTATTTTATTTACTATTAATTTTTACACATACCAAATTAGTTGAAGAAATTGTGACCGAATTAACTAACAATAATTAACTAACTAATTATGTCGAAAAATTATTAGTTAAAAAAATGCTTAAACCGATTTTAGAAATTCAATAACAATTCGACTTTACGATAATGCTGACAGCAATGTTTCGATGATTATATAAAAAACGACGAAAGGTTTTGTCTTACATACCTGAGCATTAAGATTCTTGAGAAGCAGCCAACTGGAGCTCCAAGAAGCGTTAGCTCCACTCCATGTGGTGCTAGTGTTGGGAACTCCCCGATTTGGTAGCCAGCCATTAGAACTGCCAGCAACGGTTGCTAATGATGCTGTTGTAGGAGTTACACCGCCAGATTTGTTACTGCTCAATCCGGGTGGAGGTCCTCGCGATGAACTTTTATTTAAAGGACTCGTCCAAAGTTCTGAGGTGGCACATTGTTGAGTGTTGTCTGACCAACTACAAATACCACACGACAAATTGTATAATACAAAACAAATTAATTTTGTTTAAAAAAATTTACCTAGGGAAATTTTGGTTTGGATTAAAACTCCACGTTGATGATGATAAACTAAGCGGCGGCAAATCAGTCGGAGAGCTTTTGCCAGTATTGGCAAAAATATCAGCATCTTTTGGCGTCGGATTAATGGACAATGGAGATCTAGCAACGCTGCCAGGTGTTATGCTGGGATCATCTTCAATACTTTTTATCTGAGAACCCTTAAAAATAAACTTCTGCTGGGGTATGTTATGTGATAAATAATGCAATTCTACAGTTACCTTCCATGGCTTTCCTGGCTCAAACTCCTGCACCAAATCAGTATAAGCAGCTGCGGTTGAAGCAACTGACCAGTCTTTGTTCTCATTATCATTTGATGTATCAGGCCAACCATCACCAATACTTCGTCCAGTTGACCAAGTTCTAGATGTAAACAAATATAAATATATAATTTACAGAAAAATGCAAAACCCATATTAATTTTATGATAATCACTTACCCATCATTTTGTAAGCCCAAAGGACCCATATTGTTTGAGTTGCTCGATAAATTTTGTTTTGTTGCACCTGGAGCACGTGAAAAATCCGTACTATCTATAGTCATGCTGTCCTTTTCTAATACTGGAAGCTTCCATTGATTTAAGCGGGATTGCTGATTGGATGCACCCTGATACCCACTTTGCTAAAAATTAAAGTTGTTTCCACATTTGATTATATAAGTTAATGTTGGTCAGAAAAAAATCTTTTTCCAATACACACCTTATTAAGATTGAGCTCAGAAAAATTGCCCTGTAGAGTACCTATTGCATCGTGATTCCTCAAAAAGTCATTTCCTGAGTTATTCAAATGCCCAGATGAGTGTTGCTGTTGTTGCTGCTGTTGTTGTGGCTGCTGTGAATTTTGTAAATTTTGTTGCTTTAAGTAAACAGCCTGTTGTGCATTTATTTGGTTTTGTAATGTCTGGATTTGTTGCTTATACTTAGCGATGGCAACATTAACCGCCATTGGATTAGCATTGCTGCCACGAGAATGAGATTGCTGGGCTGCTTGAAGATGCTATTAGAAAAAATAAAAAATTTTATTTATTACAGTACTAGTTTTTTTTTAAATACATTAATAGCTTAAACATGAGATAATCGCATTGTTTAATATAAGAGAAGAACTTACCTTGATATTGCTAAGTAGTTGATTTAATAGATTTAATGTTGTTTGCGTTAACGGTTGTGTCAAAATCTGACTGGATATAAAACCATTGTGAATTGCCAATTGGATTTGCTGTCCAAGCATTCGAATGTGCTGTCCAGATGGTTGATTATTTGCATTATTGGATGCGATGTTAACCGCTGGCGCTGCATTCGATGCACTTTGACAAAATGCAACTGATGCATTTGCATTAACCGACTGCGGACCACCTCCACCTCCTCCTCCAACAGCTCCGACCACATTGTGAGGTCCTCCTTGACCCAAATATTTTTGCACTTGTAATGCAGCCAAATTGGGATTGTTGCTACCAGTGACGGTGGTCATTACGTTATTCTAAATAGAAAAAAATGAAATTTAAGTGAATTCGCAAAACAATTTTTCCAAAACTTAATAAGATACAATTAAATGGTTGAGTGGGTAATGTGTTTCACATACATATTCGCAGTGAAATATTTTGTTCGAATAAATAAGAGTACGATTTTTTACATAAAACAAAAAAATTCAAACTTGGACCGTCGTTGTCATCCGAAATAAAAAAATATATATATATATGTTTTGTTAGTAGATGCTTGAAACTTGAATTTAAACGAAGGAAAATAAAAAAAGTATATTAAAATTTAAATTTTTGACAGATCTTTGAACTCAAAATTTCGTTTTAGACAAAAATTTTACGTTAAATTTATATTATTTTACGTTAAAATATTCATTAAAAACATACTTAAAGTCGACTAAATACTTAATAAATACTTAATCCCTCGTTCAAGTTCGGGATTAGATAATATAGAATTAGTGTCCAAAATTTGAAATCACTCGCTCCAAAACTTTTCGAGAAATCGTATTAAACGAATTCAAAAACATGTTTTCGAGAAAACGTGATTAACTGCGAAGCGTACGGAGAAAATTCTCTATCTATTACAATTTTACTCGGATCGGTAGAATATTTTGATAGAATATAGAAAAAGATTGTTATATTGTTTTATAAGAAAAAACATCGAGTTTTTAAAATTCTGAAACAAGAAAAATACATAGCTTTAATTGGGCTAATACCGGGAGCTTGCAAATGTTACTACATTATTTCTACTCCTGTCATCCAAAATTAACTTTTTTCAAATCTACTGTTGTTTTCGGTATCGGTGTCTTGTTGTTGACGACACCAAAATTGGAAATATCATACTCGACATAGAACAGCAAAATTTTGTGGCAAAATTATAAAACATTCTGCAAGGGCGTATGAATTTTGTTACTTTGATACAAATTACAAAATGTAATGTTAAATGTAAGAATTATTTATACTTTGTATACGTATTAACATACCGGAGGAAATGACATCGATGGTTGTGCTCCCCCAACCGGATAGCGTTGTGGGAACCCACTGTTTGTTGCATTTGAATGATCAGCATAGGAACCGAGGGCTTCTTCGTGACGACGCCAGCCCTCCATGGCCAACGTGGAATTAGCATTGGCACGCAGCATTTCGGCTGCATCTTCGATATTCATGTTAGCACTTAATAAAGCTCTTTCCACATCATCTTTTTTGAATCCATTCTCAACAAGAATACGGTACTGTTTGCTTTGCTTTATCATATCCGTATTTAAAACGTTAACAAGTTTTTGCTGCTGCTGTTGCTGTGTTTTGCCAACGATGCCACCACCATGCGGCCAATCCGCAGATAGATCACCGCCATCCACGTTAACAGTAGCAGTATTAGCGTTACTCCATCCGGAACCACCTGGATTTGTTGAAGACAATTTGTTCTGCTTACCCCAGCCACCAACACCACCTCCGACCCCACCGCCTCCACTTGAAGGCGAATCGTTCCAAGAATTCGAGTTAAGTCCAGTATTTGATTTATCCTCGACAGTCCAATTGTTGCCAACACCGGCTACGACATTAGCACCAACGCCGACGTTGTGGGTATCATCTCCCCAAGAACTAACAGCAGCATTTCTATTGTTATTTGGATGAACCCACATTGCAGCGGCATCGGGCTTGCCATGCTGACTACCAACAACACCACTCGGACCACCACCAATGGTGTTGGCCAGTCGAGTCTGTGGGCCAACAACGCCACTCATTTGGTTATTGGGATTTCCACCTCCGACACCACCACCACCACCACCAACTGAAACATTTCCAACACCTCCAGTTGGATTTTGCGGGCGCTGCATTAAATGGCTTCGACTCATTGAATCTGTCATGTCCTTCCAATGGGCACCATTGCCGCCACCAGGAACACGAGCCTGTTGACCCCAAAGCGATGTGCCATCATCATAGTTGGGTATATTACGTCTTTGGGGTGGTGGTGATGGTTCCTCCCATCCAGTTATCTGTTTCGTTATATCCTTTGGACCACTGACAACAGCGTTACTGTGTGCCGCTCCCCATTGAGCTCCAATGTTACTTGATACGGCACCTGGCCCAATATTTGAGGTGGATACACTTGTACCAGATGCTCCAACAACACCGGGTCCAACCATCTTGTTGATATTCTGAATCTGTGTGTGGGCAATGGGAGGATGATGCCCCCACATTTCAGATGTACCGTTCAATCTACCAGATATACCTCGCGGATCGCCACGTATGGGATCACGTGGGTCAATCATACGCAAGTCCCGAGGATCACCCGTTCCTGGCGCTCCAACGCCACGCATTGCTATTGGATCACGTGGATCTACATTACGAATGTCCATTTGACCTCCGCCTCCTCCTCCTCCAGCCAGCGGCCGGATCTCTCGAGGATCTCCCCAGCCATTACCAGCATTACCACCAACATTGGCAGCTCCTCCAACTGTTCCCGGGACAGCCATACTATTTCCAGCATTTCCACCTTTGTTTTTACAAATTTAACAATATTGAAAAAAAAAATAATAATAATATTTATAATAAATAAAATTTAATTTTAAAAGACATACGTTATTTCTCTAAGGCATAAAGAATTGCAAATGTCTCGCAATTATGTACTTACATCCTGGAGCTACAACAGGTAAAGCTCCCGTTGCCGGTGTACTGCTATTTCCAGTTGAGCCCAATCCAACAACATTTTGACCCCATTGGGGACCTGCGGCTGCACCGACTCCACCAGCTCCAACGCTAGCAGCATTTACACCTACAACAGAACCTGATCCGCCTGCTGCTGCGTTGCCCGACTGACCCGTCCAGACACTAGTGCTATCTGCACCGTCATCATCCTCGCCCCAAGTGCCGCCTAAATTTGAGGAAGGTGTATGACCCCAAGAAGGTTTTGGCACTTGTTGTGCGGGTGGTTGACCACCGTTTCTTAAATTCGATTCCCACAGATCGGTGCCGTTATTAATATTGGGTTTCCACATTGGTGGACCCGCTTGATCTTTATTTGCCGGCTCCGGTGAGCTGGGCACCTCCCAATTTGTATCCTGGTTAACATGTTGGCATCCCCAACCATCCTGAGAAAATAACGCTTCGCGCATTGTGTTCAGCTTTTCAAATTGATTTTTTGCTGCACTTTTTGTTGGAAGTACATTCCCAAACCCGACTAGTCTTGCATCAATTTTGCCGTCAACGTCATTGTCATTTAATGAACTATTACGGCTTTTGGTAATAATCTTGTTTTCAATGATTGATATCTTCTTTTACTATTCAATGAGACTATTAATATTGCAGTATTTGATTTTGTTGACGTCTGATCCACGCTACAACTGATTTGTTTTTTGTAGCCCTAAAAAAATATAAAACATATTTATGTTTATTAATCATATAAATATTTTTCCGATTTTTAAAGAGCAAAAAACACAATTGCTATCGCTATTTTTATTTTAATGTGAATGTGAGATTTAGATCTGCCACCTATCCTGTGATGATTTAAAAGCTTCATGCCAAACAATTGCACCCTTAAGAGTATGCAAATATAAACGGAATAACGTTTTTAAAATTTAAATATTTACTTTTTTAACTTTGTGGACCAATTTATTTCAATAACTGTTTGTTTGTGGGCCTTTGCAAATTTTTATATACAACTATTATTATTTTTTCTTTTTATTGAATTAATAGTCCGCAAATATTTAATTACGGTTACGCTATTACTGCAATTCAAATAAATGCTTATTTATATTTATGTTTGTATAAAATTTCTAATTATTTTGAAAAAAAAAAAAAAAAAACTAATACCTTTATTGGACAGTATATATATATATATATATATATATATATATATGGTTTACTTATATATGTGAGTGTATGCATCAACAACACACTTGACAACTCTGGTAGGCAGTCATTGACGCAATCACCCTATTTAACTCTGTACTTTTGCTCACATTTATTCACAGATACAGACACACACACACACGTATGCATCAACAAATATACAATATGAACATTTGTACTTATACAATTGGAAAACGTGAAGTAATTGTTCACTTTTATTATAAATCTCTAAAAGTATTCGGTTTTAATAATATAAAATTATGGATATATATATATATATATATATATATATAAATGTATATATATGTATATCAAATTATGTATATATGTATATATATTGAAATATACATATGGTTCTAACATTTATGTACCCATACATATTCCTGGAAGGTTCTCATTTAAATACACGCGTTATGTGTGAACAATATCGTTGAATTAATTAAAAAAAATAATTGAAACACTGATCCATTTCACTTTTTTTTATATTTTAAAATTAAAATTAAATATAATTTTTCAGCATTAAATGTATACATATATTCTTAAACACATACAAACTTTTATGCATGGATACATACATGTATACAAGTATGTATGTATGCATGTATATCTATACATGCACGTTTGTATAAAACCAAGCCACTTCGACGATTTCACATATAATAAGTATGTATGTATATATGGACGTGTGTAAGATTACATGTCAAAGAAAATTCTACACAATCATTGTAGGATTAGCCCGAAACTATTTTCAACTAATGAAAGTTTTGGTATTTGTCTTGCAAAACAATATTCATACTCACAAACGTTTCAAGAAACGCTTAACCTTTTTAAAAGCAAATTTTATAACGTGAAAACGAACGAAACCACACGTTCAACGGGACGGGACAATTACTACTGTATAAATGGCTGCGTTTCCAATGTTGCCACCTAGCGAAATTAATAAAGCAAGGAAAATACATGTGTTCAAAGAAAATAAAAGCTATTAATTTACATTTATATATGTGTAAATACGTATATACGTACGACACAAATTTATTGAATAACTTATGCTCATCTTGTTTTTTTGAAGTATCGTTTAAATTTTCTTATGTAAAATAATGAAAACGTGGCAACTCTTTTTTCCACCTATAACTATTCCATTCTAACGAACGAACGCGAACGGGACAAACACATATACAGCCATTAAATATATGTACATGTGTTTGATTTAATTTTTTATAGCCAATACGGTTATGCACATTTGCATTTTAGTATTTCCTACGAAATTACACCTATAAACATACATTTACACAAACTAACCGTTTATAGTCACAATTTATTATTTTTATACTCTTTTTATTTTTTAACAATTAAAACGCACTTTTACCAATAATTTGCTCTCACTCACTCCTGTTCTCCGACGTTGTGTGACCGCAGGCAGTTAATACAAAAATGTTTCAAATTACAGTAATAAAAAAAACAATCAATTTAATACAATTTAAGTTTAGAGAAATACTGGTAAGCACTTGTAGTAACCTTAGGAAAAAATCCAAAACAATTTTTTTAAGACAAAGTATACTTACATTGCCGGGCTTTTTAAATAATTTCGTGTCGGTATTTGAAACGTCTTGTACGTAAATATTTTTATTTATGTTGCACGTATGTAATTTTTGTAAATAAAAACAATATTTTTGTTTTTGCTGCACCCGCCGAGAAAAGAAACTTTGACGGCCGCCTTTTGAAGATTTGATCTTCGTAAAAATCTCATATTTTTATAAAGTAATTGAATGTGGTCACACTTTTTTGAAGTAATGGTAATTGTTTCGTTGTTCCATAATAAACGAAGACCCGATGTTTCCAGGGCTTTTGCTTTAGATATTGCAACGCGTTCTGCCTGCTGTTTACAAAAATGTTAAATTAAACTCACATTTTATATGTAAAGCACGATTTCGATTCAAGTATAGGAAGGATTGAACGATTACTGTATACATTTACAGCAGTTTAAAATTTCTTTGGTATTGCAAATATTGCATTTGGCGGCTCCATAATATAATTCCACTCATAAAAGAGAAAAAGTTTGAAAATTTTTTGTGTTCCATTTATTGATTTTCAGTTTTCTGATTCATTTCGACGTGAACAACTAAACATATGGTTCTACAAATAAAATATATACGTTTATTGCGTTTCTTGTGTATAAATAATACTCATTAAAGTCCAAATCTCAAGATATAATCAACCTACAATAAATGCAATGCCTTTACTATTAATTATAAGTAAAAATAAGCTTAAAAGGTTTTAAATATTCTTATAATTTTTCCACTTGTAAGACTGATATATATATATATTTATAAAAAAATTAAGTATGTACCTATTTTTTATAATAAATTGTGTTTTTTTTTTTTTGGATTATGAATAGTTAATCAATAAGTAATTATAAAATTAAAAAGAAAATAAAATAATTTACGAACTGTAGACACACGTATGCAATATATACGTTATTCGGTTATGAATAGGTCAATCTATTATAGTGATTAAGGAAACTAATTAAATGATTTTAGCCTCATCTACAGTTAAAAACATATGTATTTGTAAAAATACATACATTAAATATTGAAATTTCAGTTAGAATACGTATACGTTAAAAACTTTTAAGCCTGCAACACAACTACGATCGGAGTTTGGAGTTGTAACATCCTTAAGATTCGAACACAGCGTAAATTTAATTTTGAAGAATAGAGGAGTGATAGTTGCGTGTTTCACTGTATTTTTTCATGTCGAGAAGAGGGCAAAAGTATGAATATATAATTTTTATTATTTATAATATATACGATTTACTTGTAATATACTACTATAAATAATATATGTATAGATATATATATGCATATAATTAGTCTGTAGGTACTACGATATTTTTAAAGCAATACATACAGACTTCGGCGACTGACAGTTCTAAAATGTTATTTGTTCCATGCAAGTTAAACTCTTTAAATTAAATTTCAGTCAGGTTCCTTTCGTCATTATTAAATAATAATCATTTTCAAATGCATTAAACAGCATATTGTACTACATTAAATAATGTCAATTAATAAACTAAATCTGAGACGAAAAAAACTGATAAGTTCTTTTTACAGTACAGAACAATATTAAGGAGGTCTCCACCTTCTAGCCTTGCATTTTGTGTATACATATAAGTATAAGTAGACTTACAACTAATGAACTATAAATGTTTCTTAAATTAGAAGGTAATTATATGTTTTCTTTCTTAACCGTTAAGTCACACAACTTTAAAGTTTGTCGACGTACATCGGATATCTGTTTCCATTATATGCATGTGTATATATATGTCTGTACATCTTATTATTATTCCGATTATATAATTGTATCAAGCTGACGAGCTTGGTGTAAAATCTTCTTTTGATGTCCTACTAAAGTTATTCCCATGTCGGATAGCTGTTGAGCTGTTAACCTTGAGATCTGTTAGAAAAATTATATTTTTGTAGGTACATTGGATTAATTCTTTTGAATCACTGCTCACTTACCTGTTGAGCACTCACTAAATTAGCCTCTTTAAAGTGTTGACTGTATCTAGACATTTTTATATTATCTAGCCACAAATCGGTGCTAATGAATATGTTGTGACCACGTTGTGAATCCAAAATATGTGCACCATCGTTTTCTGGCGAACTTCGCGTGGTCAATAACGACTGGGGCTGCCTGGCCAAATTATCCAGTGTCGATACAATACTAGCAAATGTTGGCCGATGCGTCCTTTGTTTTTGCCAACAGTCCAACATAAGTTGGTATAGAGCTTCGGGACAATCCATTGGAGCAGGTAAACGATAACCCTTTTCAATACTTTTTATTACATCCTTAAGACAACACAGAATATTTATATATTATTTTAATAGTACTAAATCAAGAATGTACAAACCTGATTTGACCAGTTCCAATAAGGTCGTTCTCCATAAGACATAACTTCCCATAAAACGACTCCATACGACCATACGTCTGATGCTGATGTAAATTTACGAAAAGCTATTGCTTCTGGTGCGGTCCAACGAACAGGAATTTTTCCGCCCTACCAGAGACAATATTGTTATACATATAAGTACAGTATAATATCGACAACTAGAACTACTTCTTCTTTATATATTAGATTTTAAAATTTGAATTACTATACAAGATTTTTATGTATCTTAATTAAACAAACTCCGGATATTAAAAACACATTAAATAAGTCATCGTATAGCTGCCATATCCATAACTAAAAAAAATTGCTTTTTTTTAAACACCTGTTAGTACCATATTAAAACTGAGTAACGGGTGTCCTGAAGATTCGTGATATTTTTTGTATGATAAACCTTTTAATATACTGTCTTTGCATAGAGTTTTATTATAACGTATAGCTTATATACACATGGTACTTACCCGTGTCGTATACGCATCGCTGGCATTTTCAATTTCACGAGATAATCCAAAATCGGCAATCTTGCAAATGAGTTGGGCATCAACAAGTACATTTCTAGCTGCCAAATCACGATGAACGTAATTCATGTCACTCAAATATGACATTCCACTAGCGATGCCGCGAAGCATCACAATCAACTGAAGTGTTTGAAATTTACCATCATTGACACGCAGGAAGGTGTCTAAGCTACCGTTTTCCATGTACTCAGTTATAATCATCACGGGATTGGATCGCGTGACAACTCCTTGGAGATAAATTACGTTCGGATGATCGAACTGACCCATTATGGAAGCTTCGGTCAGGAAATCACATCGTGCTTTTTCCGAAGAACCTTTCAAAAATTAAAAAAAAAAATTGAAATTAAACAAACATAACCACGAAACATTTAGGTTCAGGTATAGTCCTTCAGTGTTTAATTTAAATATATAACGCAAAAAATAATACCTGGCTTTAAAGTCTTAATGGCAACGTCAATATCCTGTACAAAATTCGGCGGAATCTTTAGGCGTCCGCGACATACATCTCCAAATTCTCCGCCGCCTAAATTAAAAATGAAATAATAAAATATGTGATCGCATACATATTAAGAATGTGGTACCAATAATCGCTTCGATAGTAATATAATTAGCATCGATTTCACGGGCAAATTCTCTAATTGCTTGATTGGGATCTTCATATGTGTGAGGATCCACGTAGCTCCGGCTGTTGCCAAATAAAGGGGTCGTCACTGAAAAGGTAATGCAAAAACAAATTATGATATTTTAGATTATTATTAAAATTATGTTTGATAAATTCGTAGTATTTAAAGCATTCGTTTTTTTCTGTTCATAGTTAATCTTACCACTGACAATTATGAATCTTACTTCAAGATGTTCAAATAGCTGTTTTTGATACGTGCAATATGTTAAAAATGTATAAGCCCACACCATAAACATAAACATTAAAAGCAAATAAACAATAAAAATTAAATACCATTGGAATGCAGAGTCTTGACAATTGGAGTTGTATCCATAGCATTAACTAAAAATATAGAAAAAAAATTTTATCGTATATTTATTTTAAGTTGAACAAACCTATATGCAAATAAAAAAAATTAAAATTTAATTTTTGCATTGGCACTTTGCGGAAAATAGTTATTTATGATTATCATTGTTCTTCCCACTTGCATATGGAGTACAAAATATTTAATATGCTTATGTGTGGTTTTGTTTTTGATATAAATAATGAAATTATCAGAGTGCATTTCGAATTTGTGCATGATTTAAAAAAAAAAGTGTTATATTGCTAGATATATTTAATTGAAGTTGATTTTGACAAAAAAAAAAAAAATATTTCATTGAACTTACTATATGTCACAACGAGTCCTTTAAAATATTTTGGTGGTTGGTTCGGTAATGAAGGGATTAGGGGATACAAACAGAGTGATAGAGAGAATGTGATTATTGTCCAAAATGTACAATGAATCTTATTAATTTAGATTTCTGTCTGTTATATTTAAACAATAATTTTTAATGGTCTATGACTATTTAGGTATACACTGTGAGAAATTGTATTTGTTTTAACGAAATTTAGATAATAAGCAGAAGAAGGTATCTTGATCTGCATCACTAGCCATCCGTTATACAGGCTCCGACGCTGACTCTGATTCGAATGTTCCGTATATATTTCCGTGCCTACCACCTGCATTCATTTAATATATTTGTATATATTAGGTGTAATAAAAGGAAGATCATTGTTTTAGTACTTTCGAACTTCAGTGCCCTGTATCTGGCTTAGTGTTTGTTTTATTAATAATACAAAAGATGGCGCTGTAAATATCACAATTAGCACTTAAAAAGCTCCTTTATGCAGTTTTGCTTAAGTTTCGTTTGCGAACGTGTCAAAGGTTCCGATATACAGGCTCCGACACTAATAATTTAAAAAATCGGTCCACAATCAAAGAAAGAACCCTTACAACGGCTTGGAACCATTTCAGTTGTAAAATCTCATGAGCCAAATTTCGCAACAAAATTGACCTCTTTTTTTTGAAGTACATGGTAAATGGTTTTAAAAAATAGATCCCTTTCGAAAACATCATGCGTAAATAATAATGCAATCAGTTTGCCCAAATGGTATCCAAGCTAGGCCTGAACATCAGGAAGATTTTACTGTGTTTTTGGTGGTATTGACAGCGCATCAGCGAGCTTCTTGCAGAACGCCAAACTCTTTATTTTATCGTTTACAGTCAAAAACAAGTAAGAAAGGCTACAGTCGATCGAGCCGACTGTAAAAGACCCCGTACTCCCATAGTAGTGCACATTTGTATTCAACTTGAATTCAAATTTTTAAATAAAATTTAAAAAATTTTAATTTTATATGTACATTTTGAGTTGAATTTTAAAAAAATTGAATTGACAATCCGCATTGCCAGCATTCGAACCTACAACCTCTGACCAATGCGCCGCAATTCTATCAGTTGCACCACGCGCCACTTTTAAGAATTCTCCGATTATCAGCATTTACATATTATTCATACAAACACACATTCGTTTGAAATTATATATATGCACATACGTATGTATGTATGTGTGTATTCGGCGCGGCCAGCGTCTGCCGGCAGAGCTGTCGCCACACAAGCATCGAGAACATTCGAACATGTGTTTGTATGTTTCTGTCTCGCTTTCGCGGGTAAGTGATATTGCAGTTAAAAACACACACTTTGTAAAGTGGATGGCTCTTTTCTTAAAGGTAGTATTTTGATGCCACTTTCAGAATAGTTGAATTACAATACTCTACTATATGAATAAATGCCTTAAAAACGGCATTAAAGTGTAATAGTTTGGTTAACTCTTATGAGAAAAGGGGGCGTGGCAGCTCAAAATTTTTAATAGCATTGCATTGAGGCTGTCTTATTGGTTTTTTGCTTATTGCGGGGGCGGTAAGGGGCGTGGCAAAAATTTGAAATAAACTTAACCTGACTGACTTAATAACGGACTTACATTATAAATTTGGTGGCTCTAGCTTTTGTAGTTTAAAAGATCCAGGTGTTCATACGGACGGACAGACAGACGGACATTGCTATATCGACTCGGCTGTTGATGCTGATCAAGAATATATATACTTTATGGGGTTGGCCACGCCTTCTCTGCCTGTTAAGCACATTTCGCTTCTAACAAACCTAATAGACCCCTCTACTCTTTTTTAGAGTACGGGGTCTAAAAATTAGATAGTCCGAAGAAGGCAATCGCTTAGAAGCTGCCGCGTAATAGACGAGAAGTTGTCTCTCAGTGAAGTTCCGGAAATTGGTTGCAAGGTTCTTTTGCATCCACCATATAATTTATTTTAATTTAATTTGGGAATATTACCTTCATTACTGGCATAGTCCATTGGCAAAGGCTGGTGGTTGGTTGACTTCTTATCAAGCTCATCTTGATGTTTGGACCGCATGAAATAAACCGTTGCAACAATAAAAATCACCAGAAAAAATACTCCCGTTACAATGGCTCCAGCAATAAATCGTATTTGAATTGAATCTTCGTATACTAAAATTTGTGATAAGTAACAAGAAATTATATTATATGTGACATAAATTAAACAATTTGAGAACATTACCTGAACCTACAGACTGATGTGTTTGAGCATATACCATGTTGCTAAACGATCCAAATCCATTGATTGTTTTACATCGAACTTGAAATCCGTATTCGGTGTTATCGATCAAACCACTTATATGAACTTTTGTGTCTTTTGTATTTAAAGCAGTTTTGTTAATAGAATCCAAATCGGATTTGGGAAACCATCGGACTTCATACAACTCAATCGGAGTATCGCCCTGGATGGGTTTATCCCAAGCTAATTCGACATCTTTGCTTGTTATTGAGATAACTCTTAAGTTAAATACTGTCGTAAACATAACCGATTCCGTGGTAAAAACAATTTCAGCAAAATTTGTTTTGATTTCATTCAGATCAAGTTGTTGACCGTTGCTACTCGAAAATGTCGACGCGTTATTATATTGATTATCATTGTTCGAATACGTTTCATTTGTATAAACTCCGCTATCAACCAAAACAGTAATGCCATTTGTTGCATGAATTTGAACTGTATATGTGGTAACTGGATCCAAATTGGTAAGTGTTAGTTTTGTCTCGTTAAATGTGTCTGTGGATGGATTAAGCATGACATTTGAACTACACATTGTGCAGCGTGTTTTATAAACTATATCGCTCCGATATTTTTCCATTCCATTTCCTGCCACAGAGGAATCATCTTTAGCTGGTGGACTCCATGAAATTATAGCACTAGTTTGGTCGACAAATAAGAGCGTTAGATTCATTGGTGCTCCAGGGGGCTTATAACATGGCATATGTCTTCCATCAATGGGGTGCCTGTAGTATCCTTGTTTACATTTACATAGAGGTGAGCCCGTTTTCAAGCTATTCGAGTTTGGTGGACATGGCACGCATTTTCGCACTTCAGCCGATCTAAATGTACCAGCCGGGCATTCTGAAAATTCGAGGCAATATGTCAAAAAACATAATGTAAAACATTTATTCAATCTAGTAAAAATTATTTTCTTTTTTCACTAAATTATGAAGTTAAATCACTTACCTGTACAGGTGTTGTTCACATCATTTGGCTCAAAGCCGACCTTACAACGACAGCCCCCAGTGAGAATTGTCCATTTACCATCACCCTTACATAGATATGTGGGTGTCTCATAGGCTTCTGAGTTCTCAACACACGTTCCATTTTGTTTCTCGATAATGGTTATCTCTCGTCCTGTGGGTGTCTCATTGAAGTGAGCAAAGTTTTCGGTAACCGCTGGACAGGTTATATAGTAAACCTTTACAGCCAGTACACTTATGCAGGCGCCTTGGTCGCGAAAAGCAAAATATACACCCTTCTTGTTAACGGCAATACTCTTAACTTCAGTGTTGATATCAACATCAGAGTTTTGATTAAATCGCCCCTCACCAGCTGCTATACGAGCAATCAGTTTGTAACTATCCGTTTGCCACGGAGGCGGTTCCCGTGTCGCTGCATCGAATTCATAGAACAGCAAACTAAATGTTTCCTTACAGGACAAAGCATTTCCTTTAAGCAAATAAATAAATAATAAACTTGATTTGATTAATACTAAAGCCTTGTTGGCAATCAACACAATAATTACCTGGAAATAATGAGCAATCTCTTATTGTAAATTGAATTTCAATATACAGTCGATTTGCCGGTCCGCGATCAATAAATGGAGACCAGAGCCAGTTGTTAACGTTGTGATAGGCAACATCGCAAACAACGTAACTACGCCAGTTAATGCCTTTTACGAAATCGGTAAACGATTCTTCCACCCACTGTAAAGAAATATAAACAAATATCATAATCTTATTGTTCACAAAGTATGTAAAGATTCACTTTTTTACAAAACTTATTAAAACGTTGGGGTTTGATTTCAAAGAAGCTAAATAATAACGGATGCTAATATAGAAACTTTTATATAGCAGCTATTTTAAAATTTCAAAATCGCCCCAGAGTTATATAATATATATCTAGTGATACAATTTGGCTGATTTCTACATATTATCCTGATGAAGTATGATAGTTCTAATACTAAGAGAGTAGAGTGCCTAGAATCAGAGCGAAAGACCTAAAAGATCCATTTATCATGTGAATTTATAACTTTAAAATTATTTTTATTTATTTTCATGTAATAACACTTACGCCTGGAGTTTGAGCTTGAGGTCCATATGGATATCTAGTCCATTCCAAAGTTGCTTCTCTTGTTGTGTCCAATAATACAACTAAGAACGGTGTAATAACACAATTTTTTAAAATAATTTAAAAATATTTCTTATAGGTTTTTAAAAAGACAGTAATTGGTCTGAGTTTAATTTTATTGAATAATTTACATACCTTGGTCGGCTCCAGCGTTGTTTAAATTATAAATTATCGCAATCGTAATTGAACAGATTAAATGTAAAATGGACAATTTGCTGCAAGACGACATCGACACAGATTTATATCGAAAATCTGTGTTGATTTGTGTGGAAGCCATTTTGTGTGGGAAAGAATAAGTACCATAACTATCCTTTTTTATTAGAGTACATTTAAACTGTAATAAATCCCAATGCCTTCGTTGCATTACTTATTTCAGAAAACCTTTTTGTATTTCTAAATTAATTTTTATATTGCATATCTGATAATCTTCCACGGAAAACTTATTTTCATCTTTCGAGCATTTCAATAGCTGTAATTAAACAATACAATACATTAGAATTTATTTAGGACATAGAAGATCCAATTACATTTTCTTATAATTAAACTGAATACACAAGTTTTTATTTAATGTTCATAAACAAATATTTATTGTTGTAAAGTTTAAGTGAAAAACGCAGAGCCTGACCCCCACCCCAACTATACACACACACGCGCATCCTTGTCAAGCCCTTATGCGTCTTTTACCTTAGCTGATATTACTATTGACAAGCGGTCATTTTATTACCTACAAAGAAATTCTGTTTGTAATTTTTTTAACTTTGTTTTTCATGAAAATATTTATTTTGTGTACTTTAATAATTTAACGATTATTGTTCGCCATATGTAAATATCTGTGTGTACAACAGAAGCGTATAGTCACAAACATATGTGTGTGTGTGTGTGTTCATGCATTCATTCTTGTTCACATGCACATGTACACATTTATACGCACAAGTATATACATTACAAAATACTAAAGTTTTACCGTTTAAATTCATATATTTTTTTTAAATCATCTGCACTAATTTTGCTTTGCGGCTGTGATTGTCAAAGTAGCATAGTATATAAATTTACGACATTGGTAAACGGCTATGGATTCAATTATTTATTGATGCACTTTTGACATACGAACACACATACACAAATATGTACCACTATACATTTAGATAAATGCATTTAATTTTCTATCATATCATGTAATGACACAGTTAAGATTTATTGCTTTTCAGTTTACGATTAATAAAAACACCACATTTACACTAATTATCACATTATCCATTGATCTTTTCAGTTTACGTATAATTATTTTAATTTTCCTTAGGTATACAGGTATATGTATACATTTTCAAAGTAAATCGACAGCGTTGCCACACAATACTATATTTTACCAGTGTTAAGTGGCGCACATTTGACAGTTTCCAACACTTCTTGTATTGTAGCAGTGTCTCGTGCTCACGAGTAACTATGCAGTGTGGATTGTTTTAAATCTGCCAATTTAAATTCTCTTTTTAGCAATCGTTATTATTGATTACATTTTTGATGAAGAAATAATATTCTTTGTGAACTCAATTGAAACTGTGAAATAAAATATATTTGCATCCAAAGTTAACGGAGAGTTGACAACGCAGCAAGCGTTAGACCAAATAATGCATAATAATCGATCCTAAAAATAAATTTATCAGTTTTCATTTTCATAATACGATTGACTTTTTTTACCTTAATTATTATGTTTCCTATATGTATAAGTTTTCGTTCACTTTGCAGCAAACAAAATAAAAATAGTGTGACCAAACATTACTAGTCGAATATATACTGCAGAATTCTACCCGGGCTTGAAAAATCAATATAGTTTACTTTACAATATCAAAGTGAATCGTATGGTTCGTATACAAATTGAATTTGAAATCGAGTCATCAAACATGTTATAAAGTCTTAAAGCTTCGCTAATGTTTAATCGACCTTTGATTGGAAAAGCAACTTCAAACCGTGATTTGTGTAAGTAACGACGACGCATATAAGTAACTTATACTGAAAATGCATTATATGTATATAAAATATATTGCTCTGTACATTTATATATATTATTGTATGTATATATACGTAATGTATACATAAGTACACGTATGGCCCACACTATTATGGTTATACAAATTGCTAATACATTTCTATAGACAGTGTTTAAATATTCATGCATTTAAGCTTTGTTTTAACATTCAAAGACGTGTGGAATTGTGTATATAAATACATTCGCATTTAGTCATGTAGTTGTGGACAATTGTTAGTATGCTGCAAATATAAATGTGCTTGTCATGTTAAATGTATTTACCGTGTTGCAATTAACTAAGATTCCTTAAAGTAAAGTGACACTGAAACGAACAAAATCAACAATATGTGTTGCGATTTATACAACATATAAACATATGTATATGCTGAATAAATTTCTGCATTGCCAACATCGCAGCTTTACATACGAATGTATGTATGTACATTAAATGTGAATTTGTGTATTTGTAATCTTTGAATATTTAAAAACAAACACAGCAAAGATACGGTCAGTTTTGTAAGCGATTTCACAAAATAGCAGAGTCAGGTATGAGCTTTCCATAAAGACGTCACGTGAAAAACGTTCGATAAAGAAAAGGAAAACAAAATTTTTAAGCTTTAAATAAACTTTTAAACACTTTCTTTAAAACGCCAAATAGCTATAATATAGACAAATTGGTAATAACTTTGAGCCATGAAACTGCAAATTCCAAAGTAAAAGACCCCGTACTTATTCTAGTCCTTAGTCTTCCGGACAAGTAAGGAGGCTAGAGGACATAGTTGTGCGATACATACCAAACTTGATGAGTAACATTACGTATCTTTACACAAATTTATTTTGTCCAACCGATTTGTTCTATGGGAGCATGTTGTACAAATACGGATTAAACTTAGTATGATAATTTTAATGGTAAAAAACCGATTATTCCTATGCGAGATATATAATATTGTCATCCGATCCGCCATTCATCCGAAAGTCGCGAGGTGACTATAGCATTCTTCTTGTTTCACATTGGGTGGTATCAAAGCTATACTTTACATTTTTCGCATTTGCAGACAACAAGAGTACAATATTTTAAAGAGAATGAGATTTTTCAGGTGCAGGTATGATGTTGAAATATAAATTAGTGAACCCATTTTTTCTTGTTTTTTTTTTCTGTTTTGCGATAAGATGGAAACGGAATAATTTCACTCTATCCTATTGCAAAGAAATGTTAGTGACTTTTATGGTGTTCTATTATTTCGTATTTTTTGTGATTAACTTTCAAAGCGAAATGTCTAATTTGGTAAGACAATTACTAAATATATTTATATACACATACATATATATATGAATTATGTACAAATTATAAAAAAAAAGTGCATATTTCTTATCATGGAATTGTATGTATACAATTTGTTATCAGTTGTTAAATAACCTTTAGCTGCTAAAATAAATATATATATTTTACTAAGAGCTTATGTATGTATGTATGTAAGAATGTATGTGTGTGTATATGTGGCATGTACTCACATATGAAATATTTGTATTTATAAAGTAAAAGTCATACCTCATAACCTCATTAATATTGCAACAATAAATCTAAATGCGTTTCATCACAACGAAATGAAGCTATTTATTTTTAAACAAAGCTTCAATGTATTTCATAAAATATAAACATTTATTGTGTGACTGCAATTTTTATACTGATAATAATGACTTTATTTGTTGGATATTTTTTTATTATTGTATTATTGTATAGATAAATAGATAGAAATACGGAAGAATAGATAGATAAATTATAAAATTAAATGGGGTATATTTGTATGTATTCCGAATGTGAAGGTATACAAATAGTTTTTTCTATTTAGGTGTTTCCATTATTTGTTTTAAAAATGGGCGTCTTGTTTAAAAGATATCGCAGGGCTGTTGAAATACTATAATTATAGACAAATTTTGAACATTTGCAAAGGGTATTTAAGAATTCTGCCAATATTTTGCTTATTAATTTTAAAAATATTAAATTTATTACAAATATCATATGTCAATTCAGGGAGTGGAAATAAAAAAGAAATAATTAATTATAAATCTGTCTCACTTGTATACTAGAAAATTAAATAGGGGCAATCTGAAAGGGTACTTTATTTTCGGCTTCTGAGTTACTTAGGCTGTTATTGTTTATAATAAATTTTGTGTTCATGCTGTTCACGCACACATACGCACGCACTTAAAAACAAAGGTGATATGGTTGCCCACATTCAGATGTGCTGTGAAAATATTTGAAAGAAAGTAATATAATTATTCGAGTGTTGTTGGTCCATTTCGTTAGTTGTGTTAGTTCTGTGCGATCTGATAGTTCCGTAAAGAGGTTAAAGGCTTTAAAAAATACATATATGTTAGCTAAGAAGAGGTTTAATTTATATAATTACATAAAAGCAATATAATAATCATATAAAAATACGATTTTTTATGTGTCAGAACTATAGATGATTAATCTGTTAAAAGATCAAAATCAAGTCTAAAGCGATGCCACTCTTTGGCAAAAAGGACTCTGGCAAGAAGGCCAAGTCAAAGGACACAAAGGAGCTGAACAAACAAGTTTCAATCGAAGAAAAATACAATCTACATGGACTCTTGGGAACGTGAGTAACATAATTTTAATATATCGTACTTCATGTATTTGTAAATATTCATATATATATACAAAAAAGTACAAATATTTATCAATTCTATGAATGAATAAATATTCTTTACAAATATTTTGATTTCAATTCCAACCAGGGGAGCATTTTCTGAAGTGCGTTTGGCTGAAAGTAAGGACACACCCGGAGATCATTTTGCAGTTAAAATAATTGATAAAAAAGCTCTAAAGGGCAAAGAAGAGTCTTTGGAAAACGAGATACGAGTGCTTAGAAGGTAAGATCTTCATTTCAATATACCAAATACTTAAAACTAATAAGTTTTCTAAAATTATAAAATTTTTTTGTTTGGTGTTCTTTTAAGAAATGCAAATGTGATTAGTCGCAATTCTTGTGTTTATTGTTGTGCCTCTGCCTCTGACTCCGCCTCAGCCTCCTACTCCTCCTTCACTCAGAAACGTCAGGTCAAAGTTATCACCATGGTTTATGTATGTGTGTGTGTGTACATGAATGTATTTACTACTGTAACTACTGCTTATTTGTGTACGTGTACTTTTATGTGTATAGGTGTAAGCTTATGGCTACATACTATTCGTATTATCCATCCTAGCATTTTTTATTTTCGTGGCCCTTTATCCAAGGTGGTTGCAAGTAGAATCCCATCTATCCAGCTGGGTTACTCCAACAATACTGCCATTTATATATGTACATGTAGGTAGGCTAGGACTTTAAAATTCCCGGGAATAATTTACTTGATTTAGATTCGTCTATTTACTGTTTAGTTTTTTTTACTTTAATTTATTGTTTGATTATTTTTTAGAACTTTTTTTTATAATTGTGTTTTGTTTGAAATCTGTGTGTGCATGCAAAATAGTTGATACGGTAATACCCACTTCTGCACAGACCCTTTAAATTTACCCTTGACTATTAGATAATAGTACAATACATAACTGTAATTTATTTAATTTGACTGAAGAGCGCAGATATGTATGTTTGTTTTTTTTTTCATATAATTATTGTTTACTGTATAATTTTGAAGAGTTTCTTAGTTTAATTTGCTTTCTTTCTATGTAGGTTCAGTGCAAATCATTTCGATGGCAACAGTCCGAATGGAACGCGGTGAGTTTTGACCCTCGATCCCAAAAATACCGCCTTGGAGTACTTAAGTATATAACTTAGAAATTAGTCAAATATCGTGCCAAAGTATTGCGGGAATTGAGAACCATCAAAGTAGAATGTGAGAAGTTTGAATGATTGTGTGGCCCCTTAATCTTATGTGTATATAATTGAAATAAGTACACAGTGTTGTATTTTATAAGTGTTATTTCCTTTTTAATTGTATTTACAGGCTAACGCATCCAAATATTGTGCAACTTCTTGAAACGTACGAAGATAAAGCAAAAGTGTATTTGGTCATGGAATTGTACGTGTTTATTTTCCACTTATATAGTATAAATATTAAAATTTTTTGAAATACTCTCTATTAAGGGTAACTGGTGGGGAATTATTTGATCGCATTGTGGAAAAAGGATCGTATACCGAAAAGGATGCTTCTCACTTGATAAGGCAAATCTTAGAGGCTGTAGACTATATGCATGAACAGGGCGTTGTACATAGGGATCTTAAGGTAATTTTTAGTGATATAAATAAAGACCAAAGATATAATAAACAATCAAACTAAAAATGCAAAAATCTGAGAAAACATCAATTTTTTACAAACATTATGTCAATATCAGAGAATTAATATTAAGTTTTGAATGTTTGATTTTTTAAAGATCTCATTACAAATTGAATTTTTAAGAACTTTTTTTCGTTTTTGAGTCAGGTTAACTTTCGAGTGAAATCGTTTTATTAATATTATTTGCATTAAAAAAATGTAATGACCTTGACCCTAGACACTGTTTTCTATTAGTGGAGTCCGTCTGTCCGTAATAACAAATGTATCTCAGAGATTAAAAGGGATAGACTCACCGAATTTGGAATGAAAGTCCGTACATGTCTAAGACAAATCAATGGCTCGCTCTTCATTCTTACTAGTTTTTCGCCAAGAAGCTGATATTTGCATAAAGTAAAATCGATGTATTTTCACAACACTACTTTAGATTAGATCTAGTACAATGACATATTGATGCACTCCCAATTTACACTTTAACTTTGCTTTAGCCCGAAAACCTATTATACTATAGTCCAGATGATGATAGTAAAATAATGATCAGCGATTTTGGATTATCAAAAATGGAAGATTCTGGCATAATGGCAACTGCTTGTGGAACTCCCGGATATGTTGCACCAGAAGTGCTAGCCCAAAAACCATATGGTAAGGCCGTTGATGTTTGGAGTATAGGCGTTATATCCTACATTCTTCTTTGTGGGTATCCTCCTTTCTATGATGAAAATGACGCCAATTTATTTGCACAAATTCTAAAAGGTAATTGGCTTAATAACAATTTATTTCGCAAAATATTTATTATTTATTTTGGGTTTTAGGTGAATTTGAATTCGATTCACCGTATTGGGATGAAATTAGTGAATCAGCCAAGCAATTTATAAGAAATCTAATGTGTGTTACCGTTGAAAAGCGATATACATGTAAGGAAGCATTGAATCATCCCTGGTGAGTAACAATTGAATTTTTCGTCGAATTGAAGCTTAATTTCGTTTTGATTTATATTTAATTTTTTTAGGATATCTGGCAATGAGGCTAGTAGCAAAAACATTCATGGCACAGTTTCCGAGCAACTTAAGAAAAACTTTGCAAAGTCTCGATGGAAGGTATGCTTTTTAGTGCTGTTTCTTGATGTTTACAATAATATTAAACTATCCGTATACCTGATCCCAGGTTTAGTTGGATTGATTTGGTTGTACTATACTCTCTGCAAGAGTATATTGCGTTTGTGCAAAACATATGTGCATACATATAATGTCAAACGTCAACAAACAAATGTATGTTTGTTTGACTTGTTTTTTTTTGTTTTAACGTGTTCTAATACATGCACTATACATTGTAATAAGGAAAAATGCAGAGTGTATTATACGGTCGGGCGTGCTCGACCGTACTTTTCTTTATTGCTTTAATATAGTTTATTTGATATGGTTGAGATAAATTGTAATGTTAATGATAACTATTCTATATTTTTTAGCAAGCTTATTACGCCGCCACAGTAATCAGACAAATGCAGAGAATGGCGCTGAGTAGTAATAGCAGCGCAAACGTTGTTGATGGCACATCCACTTTGAACGCATCTTCTACCGGTAATGGAACCGGTAACGATCGAAGCTCTAGCGCTTTCGAGACGACGGAAAGAGCAACATCCTCCCAAAACCCGAATGTGACGCAATTAATCTCCAGCTCGTCCTCATCTACCGATTTGCATGAAGTAGTGCAACAATCAAACCCAAGTTTGGACATAAATAATCACCAAAGAATCTCGCCAAATTGTAGTTTCCGTGGCCAAACGAACTAAGTTCGTCGATACAGAAAAATATAACAGATTCACAACATAGACCACTAAAAATTCCTCGAACGGACGCTACAATGCTTTTCAATTTTGTGCTATTCAATACATACTTACTTGTAATGCAATATTAAAATATATTAATCACAGGTATATTAATGCCACGTCCATGATACCCTAGATAGCGAATTGAGCTGAACTTTCTTCACATTCAACTATATACTGTTTTTAGTAAGGACTTCATCTTTATCCGGGTTTATCAATATACATATAAATACATATGTATATTCTTGCAAATATTTGTACATCTGTTTTTCTCAAAGTTTCTGTATTTAGTTATAATAAGATTAGCTTGATAAATATGTTTAGCATTAAGCTAAATAATTTTCGAGCCTAAAAATCATTGCTTGAGCGAAAAAAAAATCTTTCATTGTATTTATTCAAATAAATTGTTTCGTTAGAGAAATTATTTTATCTCATTTGTAATATCAGTACTTGGGAGTTCAGTAACTTAAAACAAAGTGTCGTGGGTCTTATATATACACTATATTCATGACTTCTTTTGAAAGTCTCTATCAACCGGAAAGTTGCTTAACTTTGTGAAACGGAGTCTTATAATCGCTCACGTTGCAACTGTATTTAACATACTTCCCCATCTCTTATTATTTTTGTTATTTTAATAATATACATTGATTACAAGGGTTTTGGAAATTTCGTTTCATTTTGGAGAAAGGCTATTGTCAAACGAGCCGACTGAAAAATTCTCCGTTCTCATTCTAGTGCGCATTTTTATACCCTTGCAGATGGTATATTTTTTTTTGTCACGAAGTTTGTAACGCATTGAAGGAGGCGTTTCCGACAACATAAAGTATATAAATTCTTGATCAGCATCAACAGCCGAGTCGATATAGCCATGTCCGCCTGTCCGTCTGTTTCTATGCGAATTCATATGTTAAAGTCGGCCAGATCGGACCACTATATGATATAGCTTCCATAGGAACAATCGGTTGAAAATGCTTAGTATGAAAATTTTCGGTGTCTATTGACCGTTTTGAATTCACGCAGAATAAATTTCTAATTGTGTCCCATCTGTTCACCAAATTTCATCCAAATCGGACTTCTAAATCATATAAATACCATAGAAATAATTGGTTGTTGAAGCCAAATTAATGCAATAATCATGACTGCAAGGGTATTTAATCTTCCGCTTTCCGAAGATAACCGTTTTTTCTTGTTCACTACAAATTGGCACCACACCATATAGATAATGTGTGAATTTGGTATTCCTACGGACATCGTTATATCAACTCGGCTGTTGATGATGATCAGTAAAAAAAACCTGCTTCTACCTGGTATGCATATTTTACTTCTGACAAACCTAGAACACCCCTGTACTCTTTTAAGGGGTTTAACAATCGACTAATTTATAAATCTTATAATTCTATATACATTTAATCCTACTCATATTTTTTGAAACGTATAAAAAGTTTTATTATCTCAGTCGATTTTCTGCAGAGCTGCTTTAGCCTAATTTATATTCTAGAAATATTCTAAATATTTGCTAAACAAGAAAAAACGTTTATATTCGGTTATATTAAATTATTTTATAATGGACTGCCATTCCAAATTTGGTGTCTCTAGCTTTTGTACTTTAAAAGAAAAGGACAGACGGACATGGCTAAATCGACTCGGCTGTTGATGCTGATCAAGAATATATAAACTTTATGAGGTCGGCCACGCCTCCTTCTGCCTGTTACGCACATTTCGGTTCGGACAAACTTAATAGACTCCTCTACTCTTTTTTAGAGTACGGGGTCTAAAAATAATAATGATTTAACGTAGTTAATAATTATGACAGTTGTGTTGTTTAGAACATTCTATATTTAATAACAATTACAGCGATTACATTTTATATGTTGATTGGATCAGTGATTGACTTTGTCTTATAATTAACATTCATATATATAACGACCTTTACTTAATAGCAAAATGTGCTTAAAGACTTCTGTGCTAAATAACATTGATAAATATGATTAACTTTAAATATTTGGATTTGACAAAACTTCAGGTGCATTGTTATTTTGAATTTTCTCTTTTTTGTTTGTTAGTTTTAATCGATTTATATTATAGTTTTAAAAATTGATTTACTCAATAATTCGTAATTAAAATATTATTTGTAACATTTTACGTGCATGTGTTTGACAAGTGATCTAAATAACTATCTTATTACTTTTATTTAGGTACTCCATATTCAGATTTAAGAAACTTTAAATCAGAAATTTTAAAAAATATATATACAAATATATGAATATTCACACTAAATGAATTTGATGCAAAAATCATAAATAATAATAGAAATATAATGATAAGAAAAGCTTACACCTTAATAAAAATGAATCTCTAATGGATCAAATGGAAAATAGGAACAAGCCTGAAGTTTTCTCACAACCAAGTTGGTATAGTTTCAAGTGGAGAAAAGTATTTTGCGTCAGTGCATATTTAAATATGTTCGGAGGAGTTATCAATTATTTTATGAATCTAAACAACATTATATTAAATTAACATATGTAAGCTAAGGATCATTTAATTACCGTATAGTGTAGCAGATCCCACAAACAGACAAAATACTAATAATTCTACTAATTAATGATCTTCTCTGATATGGTAAAAATAAATTGGCACTACAGAATTGCTTGCTTAGGCCTTAAACGTAAGTATGCTCTTATTTTTAGCACCACTGCTTCATATTTAACAAACTAATTATTAAATGAACTTAGGAGGCGAAGAGCACGTGCCCTGTTGGTGGCGATTAGGTAACGCCAGGTAACGGGAATCTACATATATAACAATCTAAAATTTTCCGTTTTTTTTTAGCAGCAACGTAGTGTCCGACTTAAACGGAGGATGTGGCATTTCTTCCACTATCGATGGTAAGGCTGGAGGCCCGCATACTTAGGGAAGCCAGAGAGAGATTGCTTCGGTAAAGAGCCTTTGGTGAGGCACTTGAAGCTAGAAGCAGTGCTGTACTCTCGATACTGGGCATGGACTTATTTTTAAGGCCATTGCAAAACACAGCCGATTCATTTGCGGATCGAGCTGATAATGTCATTGGTAATTGCAGTGCGGACTCCTCTGTGTTGAGAGACATAAATCCATCCATAGCTAATCCATTCGCATTTAGCGTAACTGTCGTAACACTGCTCCCATCAAAATTCTCGTTTTCAGTGGCACTACCGCTTCCACAAAGATGTAGGCGGGAATTAAGCAGTTTGTGACACGCCGGACATGATCGGGCTGGAGTATTTTTATCCCGCCGTCGCCAGATTTCATGAGCACATCTACAAGGATTAAAATAAAAGAAGAAATTATTGTGTATTTGTGATGAATTTATAAAAAAAACAGTATTAAATTTAATTTATAAAAAACAAAAAAATGTAAAACCATTTTCTTAATTTAAGTCACTTTTCAATGTTATTAACATTTTCTTAATGCACATTAAAAAATATATATGCTTGCATACAAAAAAGTGTTCTAAAATCGAAGACAAAACTATTTTTATATAAAGACAAATATTAAAACAAGTTTTTATTAAAAATAGAAATAAACAGTGCTTATACATAAAAAATAAATAATTTTTGTTTAGTTTAGGGACTTGTTTTTGTGCTGACTAAATCAGGGACCAGAACTTAATGTCAATTTCATGGCAGAATTATAAGTGTCAAAATGTAAAAATATTTCAGTAAGAATACTCATTGTTATACTTAAGTTCTTTTGCATTATAGTTCATAAATTTAGTTCTTGGTTTATAACATGTTTTTTTTAACAGAGTATTTACCTGGCGTGAAGTATATGGGCGCATGGTAGTGCTTCCAGGTTGGCAGGCTGAAGGCCAAAAACCTCTCCACAAGCACCACAACTTAGACCTAGGGCCGCGTCGGTCTGATCGGCTAGACGTAGATGAGTATTGCATTGATCCTCATCGCCCAATGCCCGGTATATAAGTGCTAATCGACTTCGTATTTTTCTAACCAAAAGCTAAATCCAATTTGTAAATACGTTTTTAAAATCAGATAGAATTAGTTAGTAGATATTACTACTGTCGATCGAGCCGACACTAAAATCCCAAATTTTTGCGGGTCTAATTTTTATATACGCTGAGACCCATATTTGAGTACAGTGTTTAAAAATACTGGAACTCTTTCAAATGTGTCTTCTTGATTGCAGAAGGGAAAGTTACGTACCTTGGCACCAATCGAACTGGCTACCTCCAACAAGCGTGTGTTGAACTCTAGAGGTCGACAATTGCAGATCTTACTTTGTAGGCGTAGAGTCTCCAGACATCGAGCAGCACCATCCATAGCCTCCATCTGGGCCATGCGGTCGCCCAGAGTTGCCGAGGTACCCATAGCCTGCTCGTATTGTCGAAATGCTCGCTAGTTTTGTTTCGAGTTTTAGTTGTTCGAAAAGTACGAAGAGTTTGAAAAGTACTTACATCAATATCCATCTTTTTGCGGTAAATATCGCCCATAACTCGAATACTACGCATATACGTGGCCTGATCTCCGGAAATTAGTGACAACCTCGTGGCTTCCTTTAAAAAAGTAATGTAACATTTATGTCTCATCTATACACTCCTCCACTTACCTCAAAGATAGAAATCAATACAACTGAATATTCAATAACACAGATATGTTAGCACAATGTGGAAGGATGGTACTGAATAACACAGATATGTTTGCACAATGTGGAAGGATGGTACATTGTGCTAACATATCTGTGTTATTGTATTTTATAAATATTTCGATAAAAGAAACTTGAAGCAAATAATCTGATAACATTTTGTAACCTTTTGGAGTTCGAAACAAGCAAGCTGCTAAATATCCTTACAGAGCGCTCCAACCATGTCCTTACTCATTTTTCACACTGCTATCGTATGATGTGATCCTACAGATTTTCAATAATGTGGAAACCAAGACTTTGTTTTCGAGAATTTAACGTATTTGCGCCAATATCGTTCCAAAAATGCCAGACATGGCAAGATATGTAGCTATGGAGACTGATCGTCGTCTTATGCTGCATCAATTTTAAATAAAACCGTCAGACACGTCCAAAACAGTTACCAGAGAGCTTGGATATTTCCAAGGATTTCATTCGTAGCTTGGTTGATTCAATCTCCAGAAGGTTACAAATTGTTGTTATTGCTAAGGGCAGCATACATTTTTTATGGAGGTTTAATAAGTTATCAACACATTTGCTTCCCACTTCTTTTGTGAAAATAATTATGCCGACTGGTGTACAATATTGCTAAAGGACCAGTTAGATTAACTTTAAATTAACAGCTTTTATAATAGACTTTAGTACTTTCATAAAATCAGGCGAAATAACCATTTTCCCTATTTCACTGGGCTCCTCAGCACTTACCATGCAATAATCGTGAGCATCTCCAAGATCACCCTGTTTACGCAGTGAGGCTGCCATTCTTAGTAGTGCCGCACGATGATGGCACGAGTTAAGATCCCCCAGCTGCAGGGATCGGGATAAATCGTATGCTTTGGATGCGTATGTTGCGCTTTTGTCGTTGTCCTGAAGACGGCCAAAGAGTTCCGAGAGCGCTACGTACACCTGCAGCTCCAGGGAAGGATCGCCGATTGCAGTCGCTATCTTGTGGGCTCCCTGAAGGCCTTCTAATGCTCTCGAAAAACCACCCATTTCCAGATAGACTCTTGCTACAGTTAAGTGCACCATTCCACTGCGACACTTTGTTCCAGATTCATTATAAAGCGAGTGTCGAGCATAGGCTAAGGCCCGCTCTAATCCGCCAAGACTCGCATGGGCCCTGCTCAAGTTCAGGTAAGTTTCGGCCCTCATATTTGGGGAGTCTAGCTCCTCAGAAATGCCCAGTTGCTGATGACCAAAGTCGATGGCATCCCGATACTTTCCCCAGTCCATATGCGCCTGGTATAGGTAACCTAACAGCTGGAAGCAATCCTCCCGTTGACAGGTACCCTTTAAAGCACTCCGCCATGTGCGGACAGCCGCTGTTTGATTATGTTGTTCATAAAGGCGAAGACCCCTTTCAATCTAAACATTTAAAAAAAAAAACATCATTTTTAAATTTGTGCATAACATCAAATGAATACATAGGTAATTACCTTTCGCTTCGCTATGTACTGCCGCAGGCTTCTCTGGCATGCCCAAAAACAGCTGATGACAGTATTGGCCTGCCTAGAGCTATTAAAGCCGTGTCGTACCCATAGTGAGCGGGATCCTCCGTCTTCAGGACTAGACCCATAACCGGCAACCCTCGAGTAGTTCTCGTCAAATTGGCACAAATCTATAATTTTAAAATATTGGTTACCCTTTAAAAATTTTTCGAAAACTAAAAAAAAATTCGGCGTATTCATAAAGGCCAGCTATAGGTATAATATTTTAGGAATATTTTATAGACTTTAAGTCTAGAGTCGTGGGTTTCATTTGAGGACCACAAATTTTATGGCTTTTTTTAATTTGAAACAAATTTTATATGCGTATAAATACATATATTGTTAAACAAACCATTTGAATGCTCTAGTAAGTATCGTGATCCATCGGGAGAAGCCAGTAAATGTGTTGCTGATAAATTATGACTTTGGGGTATGCTATAAAAATATAAAATAGTTGTAGGTAAGTTAATTACTAAGTAGTTTATAATTAAACAGTGGTCTTTACCTAAGCAAGTCCTTTGAAGCAATACTCTCCCATGACATGATTTCCTTTTTTATAAACTAAAGAGAATATGTTTTGTAGAAAAGTGAGGGTTAATCAATTTTTCTTTGTTTTTTTTTAATATGTTGGTTTCTACAATAAATCTCGAGGATGGCTTTTATAATCTTTATTAATAAATTTGTATAATTTAAAGAGTCTGCTAAGTCGCACCTCCTTTAGGAGTTTCTAGTTTGTGTGGAAATAAATGTACAAATCGACCACTAAACTGAATAAATACTTAATAATTAACATAAACTAACGTACAAAAAAAGAGAGACTTCTTTCCTCTCTCACGGAAACTGTCGTGTGAAGTTAAAGTGCACGTGACCTTGTGCAAATTATAAATCACAAATTACTGCACTATGAGTGCCCCTTCACGAATAGCCTTGGTGACTGCTCAGCCCCAACTGCATAGCTGTGCATTTTTGTATGCAGAGCACACAGCCATACTAAGCTCTCTGTAAAGCTCAAACGAATTATATTGTACACAAAATAATATATTAGTTATTATGTTTATGTTTTATAAAATACTTTACAATATTAGGATTGAAATAAAACAATTATTTCTTGACTTTTGTTTCCTCTAAACTTAATAAGCTTATTCCTTATAGAAGCTTGTTTTTAACACAATGTCACTCCTGCTAGCTAACAAATGCACATTGAACAATCTCTTAGGGTGGTTTTACTTCTCTCGCAGTTGCTTTCGTTTTCCACATCGACACTCTTACACGAGAGAAGGTGCTTTAGATGATGCCACATTTTCTTATTGGGGATGCTATTGTGGAATTTGGAACTAGAACTTGTTCGCTCTGTTCAATCTGCTGCGAAGTCAAATAGAGAATTCGTTGCTCCGAAATTTCCCACGTTTCGCTCAAAAGCAGAATACATATATTGAAGAATTATACAAATATTATATTGGCTTAAAAAATACTTTAGAACAAATTACAAGAGGCGGTATATTCGAGTAAATTTTTTTTTTTTTTCATTTTTAACAAAGCGCTTCCCCATATCTTCTTATGGGACAGCTAAACTTTATGCTCGATTTTCTCACAAACGGCTGATAAGTCAAATTTGTACGCAGGCTTTTACACTAGAGTATAACTAAAGTTTTTCTTATTTTTATCAAATACTTTTTTTTAACACAATTTAAGTCCAAAATTTTGGGAAAAATAATTGAATTTGATGTTTGTCAAAAACATTTTTTTATACTCTCTGCAAGAGTATATTGGGTTTGTGCAAAGTATGTAACAGACCAAAGGAGGCGTGGCAGACCCCATAAAGTATATATATATTCTTGATCAGCATCACAAGCCGAGTCGAGCCATGTCCGTCTGTCTGTCTGCCCGTATGAACAAACAAATTTCAGAGATGGTAAGAGCTACAAGTTCGAGCTTGATGTCAATCGATCACATATTTAGTCAGTCAATAGAAGAATCTTTTTTTTTTCGATTGCAAGCCCCTTTCTCGCATAACGAGCAAAAAACTGGACACACCTCGGAAATAATCGGTGTTTTCAGCGAATATCTCAGTAGCTATGGCACCTAGGATCACCAATTTTGGTACGGAAGTTCCAACCAACAGCAGTAATGCATTGCCATTTAAAACTTTGGACTGCCCCATGCCCCCTTTTTACACAATTAATAAAATAATCTATATTCTCAGTAAGAATTTTACGTTTTACAAGTGAGAATTTCCCGCTGCTCTGGTCAGCGAGCAATTCACACTTTTCTGATACTTTTTTTGATTTGGCTGTTGGTTTTGCTGCTCAGAACTTGTTGACGCCTAGAAAAAAATTCCTCGTGCATTTCTCGCGCAAATTCCCCTACTGGGACATGTTCGAAGTTTGAACGTATTCGCTGCCTGTGTGGCGCCAGCGCTGCCTGCGGACGCTGGCCGCGCCGAATACACACATACATACATATGTTTGCATCATTGTAACGTGATAGCTCTTTTGTTAAAAGTGATTTTGATGTCACTTTCAGGATGTTAAATTACAACACCGTACTAGGAACCTGCATACCAAAATTGGTGCTTCTAAGTGCCATAGTTACTGAGATATTCGCCTAAGACATCAATTTTTCAGAGGTGTGTCTAAATTTGGTGTCTCTAGCTGCGGACGGACGGACAGACAGGTGGACGGACGGACATTCCTATACCGACTCGGCTGTTGATGCTGATCAAGAATATATACACTTTATGGGGTCGGCCACGCCTCCTTCTGGCTGTTACGCACATTTCGCTTCGGACAAATTTAATGGACCACTCTACTCTTTTTTAGAATACGGGTTCTACAAATTTCCAAATACTCCTCAAAGTTACTTCTATATGTGTTCAAATGATTAAAATAATTAATTTAAAATTTTTCTTTGAAAAATTGTAAGCCCTTAATTATTGGACGAGTAACAGGACTAATATTTATTTAATTGTTGTCAATGTCTGACATTTATAATAATTGTCGTAGCATTTTTATATAATTTGTATTATAGAGTTATTCAAATACCCTTTAATCGTGTTATAAAAGTAAAGCACTCACTATTTAATTTCGGACTATTGATTCTCATTAAATGGCCATTGTTCTGCGAAAGAATAGATATTTTGGCCACAAGTTTACAATATTTTTATACAAAACTTTTAAGTCAATCGATAGTTCTAAAAATGATTTTCCATTCAAATATTAGATATCCAAGTCAAAAAATAATAAAAATGCCAAACTGTGTCTGATTAAAGTCAGTTTGGGTAAATAAAAGATAGACCTCCAAGTAGAGGAACTGTGATAAAATTATAAATCTGGTTCCATAACCCAACCCGTAAATGAAAGACCACAAAAGTTGAAAATTCAAATGTTTTTTTTTTATTTGCATTGATACATTTGTCATTACTCCACTCATTCGTGCTGTTATTCGTGATTTCATAATACACACATTCATACATACAAATTATGTATGTAGTTTCATTTGCTTTGAATGCATTTGCTTATTTTACACCTTAAATGGTATAAGTATATGTAAATATGCTGTGCTACAGTTAAAAACTACAATTTAGTCATTTTCTTCACTCCATCCGATCTCTCTTTTATCAGCCTACATTTAAACCTTTTCATTTGCTTATGTATGTTCTGAAATTACACGAATCTATGTGTGTTCGTCAGCATGTGTGTGCTTGTGAGTGTGTTTGCGTTATACAGTTAGTAAAGGAGAGACTAGTGTGCTCTTCGTTTCTCTACTCTTCTTTTCTCGGCGGTGTTCAAAATACATGTGTATGTCAAAATTTCCCATTTGATGCTCTCTATAAATAATTTAATTACACATAATAAATAATGTAATGAAATAAGTGGGGGCATGGCATACAATCAAAATCCCATATAAATACGTATATTTGAATAGGCACGTGTGTATTATAACAACACTTTGTTCTGTACATACGTATAGTATTGTATAGTATATAATATAGTATACTTATACACACACACACATGTCAGATGTTATGATCACATTTATTGTTTTTGTTCTTTTTTTATTTTTAATGTCATCTCTAAACTGTCAAATTCAAATGCAAATTACAAAGACGCTGTTACTCAATTGGAAAAACATCTGATCATTTTCGAACACAATTGTTTTATACAAGTCTTCTTATCATAAATAATTTTATTGTTCTTCCAAATAATCTTCCAGATAAAGAAGAAATTAGTATGTGTTTAGTACTGAGTAAAAACTAGAGAGAAATAAATTTGATAACACACAAAAGTAATTTATGATTCAACTGTCACTTTAATAATTAATTAAAATTCTATTCAAGCATGAGTAATGTATTGTATTGTATTGAATGTTTTGCATTATATTATTATCCTCTCAATGCTATTGTAGCTGTATAAATATACACGCATTTAAGTACTTCTTCTAGAACAAAGTGGTGGTTAGATAGATAGAATTTTCGTATCCTAAGAATCCTGTCTGCATCATTATCTAGAGATTATTTGCTGCTTTGCGTTCGATGCATACACTGCAAGCAAGCTCTTCCTCTCTTTAACTTACAATGAAAGAAAGACGTCCCGAAGACTATATGATGTTTTGCGTGTGCTATGGCTTCACAGCTTTAGAGTGTGGTATCACTAACCATGGACATACCGCAAGTATGTATGTGGTTAGTGGTGGTATACTAGAGTAAGAAGCATGTGCGAAGCATTTGGTAAATCATTTTAGTTTATTTTGAACTGGTTCCTTTTGGGTTCAATTGGGCCGTTGGATGATATAAATTCGGTTTAGTCGTAAGTTAGTTAGGTTAGGTTATTGAAATGGCGTTTTGCTATTGCGTGATATCAAAGTACCGGGATTGAGTGCGATTGAGATTGAGATTAAGTGGTGTCCGCCAACAAGATAATTGTGTGTTTATTGTATATTTAACTGCTATATGTATGCTATGTATGTATGTATGGCATGTAGTGTAAGGTATGTATATGTGTGTACGTGTTATATGGTGTGGATGTGATAATGTGTGCTTGTTTGCAAAATCGTCAAAACATGATTATAATGCAGTGAAATTGTTTTGGCCTTAAATGTGATCATCCGAGTTAGGCATGTACATGTAGTTTCACTGATTTATGTATGGTTTCGAGTGTGCAAATTTGTTGTATGCAATTATGGATTTATGTATGTGTATGAATAATTGCTTATATGGTAAATGTATATAAATATTTGACAGTTTTAAATTTCTTAAATTTTTTTGAATGGAGCGAATGTGCATCAATACATGATTTGCAAATGAGCTTTACATTTCTTATATTTTTTTATTATTATTATTAAATATACAATCAATTTCACCTAAATTTTGTTGTGTCGTTTCACATATATAAGTATAATTTGTCACGTAATTTATATGTATATATAGTATATATACTGCGTTGGTTCATTTACAAAATAATAAAATTAATAAACTAACAAAATAAAACAGAAACAAAAAGCACTTAATAAAGAACATAAAACTTACAGTTGAGTTCTTTGAATTTCACCTTTCCCATATTCGAAATACTTAATACGAATATATGTACTATATCATTTAAATGTAATTGTTATTTAAGAGTAAATATAAATGCATACGAAACATACATTCTAACAAACGATACACACATTGGTTCGTCTATTCTTTCTGTCTTCGATACTTTCATTCACTTTCGCTCGTTTGGTTTTTCGTTTTATGGTAACCATTTCCACATTTTGTGATCGCATGGTTCTTCTGTTCTTTAGAGCATTTTTCGAATATGTTTCCATTTGCTCTCCAGCTGCCTTTTAATTCACTTAACTGCTAATTTCCTATACGTTTTCTATGTAAATGTACGCTAACACATATATATTTTTAATTTTTTCAGTCAAAACTTCGTCTTCGTACAGTAGTACACATGCCGTATATTCTATTCTTCATGTGTTTGGATTTGTGTTTTTTTTTTTGGATTGAGTTATCAAAACTGGTCAGATCGTCACTGTGAGAAATTAATTGTTTTGTTCAATTTTTCTTCATTTTTCGATTTTCACATACATACATATTGATATTATTATTTTGTCATTATGTCAAATTTAAATAGTGTAAGAAAATCAAGATTTAAGATGCATGTAATATGGTTGAAAGAAAAGTTTCCTACCACTGTATTTATGTCTCGATAGATACGTTATTATTTTTTAATAATAATTATTTTCGACTTGAGTTTTACCACTATTGCTTAACAATTGAACTGAAGAAAATTTAAAATACATTTATAATTTAATCAAATACTGAATTTATATGGGACGAAAATAAACACAGCGGTAGTAAGTTTATATAGATTAATATATAAGTAATTTCAATAAAATCGCGATCATGAGTTTTGGGAATTGAGTTGGGGGTGGTGGACTTTTGAGTTCTATTGATTCGATTTGTCTAATCTGCAAACTGTAATCTATGTATTCTATAATCGGCGTGCGGCCTTTTTTTTGTTCTCTTAAATTAATTAAATTAAATCTATGTTGCTATAAACTATGGTTTAATGCGCTTTAAATATGCAAACGCTTATTACTTATTTATTCTATTTTCACCTTTCTCCTTCTTTTCTACTACCCTTAAATCGCATTGGTTTTTGCATCAATTTCGATATATATTCAGATCGATTGATTGATTCTACGAAAAAACGCCTTCAGAGAATCGATCACTTTCAAAATTATTATCTATGTATACGTAGTTCCACCAATACGAATTGTGTTATTTAATGGCCCTCAAAATGTCGAAGTATCCATCTGGAATTCACCGATCAGCAGCCTCTTCCACACATTTTTTACGGCAAGAACGATTTAGTTGCATTGCTTTACCGGTCTCAGCTACAATTGTGTCAAAGAGGTAATTATATAAAATTACCACAATGATAGCAATCAAGATGTTTGAATTAACGCAAGCAGATGATGATAGACCCATCCAAATCCAGATATATCCTTTTCTTTGACCCGTGCTCCATGTTCGCGTCGATCCACTATTGTAGGTGAGTTCCTCATTCTTAACTACCTCATTTGGATGTTTATCATAACCATTATGGTCATCTGTAATTTAAGATAGTTTAATGAGGGCTAAGTAATAAAGTAGATAATATTATGTAAGAAAGTGATCTTACATACATGGGAAGTTGGTTGGCTTTGACGGGTTCCAAAAAAGAAATACCGCCGGTTAACGCTTAGTATCGAAATAAATGAGCTAATAAAGTTCAGGAGGGTAAACTTGAGCTATAAATATGATCGAAGAACACGGTAAAAGCGTGAAATGCAATTACAATTGTTCATGCTTATCTAACAGTTTATTGCTTAAAATTAAGCAAGTACTTCCTAAGCATCACGAATAAAGAGTATAATCTATTTGCTGAATCAGATCCACGGAAATAGGATCAAATTGTATTCGCTTATTTGCCACGCCTCCTTCACTGAGTAAAAATGTATTGTAACAAAATTATAACTGGATATAAATAGAAAAAATTATAAGTTTTACAATTTAATCTGATGGTATATGTGTAACAGAGATATCACCGTAGGGTACAGTTATGTTTTTTCAGGATAGTGGGTGAATGGGCGAATGCAGATTCTAGATTTTCTAGAAGTTCTACTTACTTTTCATCTTTTTATTACCAAGATGTGTTGTTGGATTGTGGGACGATGGTGTGTAATTGCTAATAATTGTTATGTTCTGACTGTTTATATGTTTTGGATAGATTTGGATAGCAAATTGTTTGCTACTATTATTATTATTAATTAAATTAGATGTAGATGAATTTGATAAAGTTGTATTTGTGTCCGTGCTTGTTAATGTTGTTAATGGCCAGTTCATGGTGCTCTGTACAATATTGCTGTGATTTGTGTCTACAGCTGATGGCAGAATATAATGACCATTAATGCCATGAATTAAACCGGTGCCAACTTGTTCTTCTTGTATGTGGTATTGATCAGATTCAGAAGAATGCTTATTTAATGTATCCTTACCATTCGTGTTAACATTGTTATTGCCCTTATGGTGCGGATGCTGATTATTCTGCGTTGGCACATTATTTATCCGTATGCCCGTTTGTATATGATGATGGCCGGGATAAGCCAAATGACCACCACCACGCCCCGGTGGCAACATATTGATACTGCCATGGCCAGGTGTTAACATTATGCCACCAGTGCCACTAATTCCAGGTCCAACTCCAGATCCACCAATATTGTTGCCAATGATATTGGGTTGCAGAGGCACTCGATTGAACTGATCAATGTTTGAATTGATCGAAGTGGCTCCCAAACCATTATTGATCGGCTTTAATTGTATGCCACCACCAGCTCCATTGCCAGGTGATGGGACTATTAAACCAGTATTGACACCACTTATACCAATTGTATTCACAACATTGTGTCCGCCCTGACCATGGTTATTATTTATATTTGGATTATGGTTTTGATTCAAGTTCTGATTTAGATCAACATTGTCAACGCCATTTCCACTCTCCGCGCCCGTTGTCTCTGCCACTGTTTTATTTTTCTCTTCGGCCGCACAACAGACTTTGAAGACAACTTTCATATTATTTGTTGAACATCTTCCGCCAATTCGACGGTATAAATCGTCCTTCGATGAAGTAGCTATGCGATATAAAATACTATTAGCTATTGGATTAATAAAAATCTAACAAAACTCACAAATAAAGTAGTAATCATTTCCAGGCAGGAACTCTAAACCACCTGGCTGCGGTGTAAATGGCCGGAAAGTTATTGTAAAGAACATTAATTTCTGGGGCTTATCACATATAGCTATTACTCGCGGATCGGCGTTTGTTATGCGACATGTTTCGTACTCCACTTTGGACACATTGTATATTATATACTTCTCGGTTTCATTTTCATATGTCCCAGGCTCATAAACTGGACATATTATGTGCACCTGATCGAACTCAAAGGCCAAATTTCCCTTATTAACATCAATAATATGATCAGTGTTATCGATCCGAAATCTAAATTCAATAAAAAAAAAATATTATTAACTGGTAAGGATAATGATATTCATAATATTATTATTATTATTAAATTAAAACATTTTTTCATTTAAACGACCAATTTCCGACCAAATCGTCCTGTGAGACCTATAGGATATAATGGTCCGATCTTAACCGATTATGTTAAGAGTAGTAATAATGTTACCATGCACATAATGTGTAAATTTAGTAACGATAGCTCCAGTAGTTTTTAGTAGTGTGGTGATGATTCTTCATCTGCGAAGATCATAGACGAACTTTTATTCCAAATTTGGTGGTTCTAGCTCGTAGAGTTTTTGGGATCCAGGTGATCATATCACATCGATATATCGACTATGTTGATAATGGGATAGGAGACTATTGTGACTGTTCAGCACATTACGATTATGACAAACCTAATAGACCCCTGTACTCCATTTAAGTAAAAAAATTTTAAAATTTAATCAGAAAACAAATTTGGAATTTAGAAGTATACGGAAAATTATGAAGGGTGTAAGTTACCAAAGTATGCAGAATTGAAAACATGCAAATCGGAGAAGCGTATGAGGAAAGCTGATTTCTGAAACTTTAAATCCCGACACGGAGCTAGGTAAGGCTGAAATCTTTCCTCATCCCCTTGTATCCCGTGTCTCACACCCTCACACAAAACGTACGCACTTATGGCCTGCAACTGGCCCCTGTTCCCTGTCCCCTGTTCAACATCATTGTTACCTTGGTTTTCTTATGCCCTTCCAAGTTCTTTCTTTGTTCTTCTTTTTAAGTACAGCTTTGTAAATCAAAAATCACCCCTAATGATGAAACACGCATATTTTACATGTTCGCTTTGGCGACACACATACACACACACACACACACACACACAATTGTATAAATGACAGCAAAAACATATAAAATACTGCGGGCTGCTTATAAAATACGCATTTTATTAAACTCGGTTACATAACTAAATGTTTATAAATAAATCTATTTTATTTTTAGACGTTTACGATTAAATAGAACCATGTCTTGGTCAAAGAGTGGTTTTAACCAAATTAAATCGATTTACCAAATTAACTTCCCGATCTTGACATATTCCCAATTGAATCAGTTTTTTTTATTAAATATTATTAAGACTAAGCAAAAATAACAGCCAAAAAGGATACATTTTTGATGTTAGAAGAATATGTTTTTTGAAAATGAAAGAAAACATTTTTAAAATAATAAAAATGAAAAAAAAATTTATATTTAAAAAAAAATTTAGCAAATAATTTTAAATTTACCTAAATTTTTTTTTATATACATTTACATTTTATTTATAGCTATTATTAAAAATATATATTTGTTGAAATTTACACAATACACCCCTCGTATATATATGCATCCATTGCAACCCCGCACATTGCGAAAAGACCAGAAAAAGGCGACAACTAAAACCAGTAAAAGAGATGCAACCAAGAGTGCAATTGACTATAAATACCCTTTGACCAGCTCTAGGATACCCTAAGTATTAACAAGAAAAAAAATGCTTTAAGAATGAATTTTTGTGCCCCTCGTAGCCTAAGCTTATATTTCTTACAGCGTCGCGACCGACACGACGCTGGGGATCGGTCGCAGTGCAATGCACTTTGCACCGCAACTTCGCAGCAACAACGGTCCTGGCAGGACACACACCACATAAAGATCGTTGTATGCGTCATTTTAAATTAATGTTTTCGAAGTCAACTTAAAAGCGTCATAGTAGCAGCGAAATTCTCTAATATAATATTGGGTGGTATGTGTATGCGTTTGTGTGGGCACTACTGGTTTAACCCATTTACAATATGTACAGGGTAAAAGTGGTGGCAGCTCACGTTTACTTTCGCCAGACCTTTGCGTAAAAAGACACTGAATGATTCTTTTAGTTACCTGAACAAGCCACGGGTCCCAGCAGGCCAAGCTGAAGGTGACGTGGAGAGAGTAAGAGAGAAGGGGCAAACGGGAAGGCCTGAGTTGCAAAACAGGGGTGGTAAGTGTGGTAGAGGGTGTATTTTACTGTCTGTAAGTGCGTGCACATTTTCTTTTGTAAATCTCCCTGTTGCAATTGAAGTGCGTTGCGATGCGTATCCATTGCATTAACTTACAAATTCATATATGCGTGTGTATATTACATGTATATGCCTATGTATATGAACATGTATGCATACCACGGAAAGCAAAGTTGTTCTTAAAAAAATTTAAGCCTACGCGCGACTTTACGATACCCTCGCCTCAGTTTTGTATGGACTGGCTTTCGATTGATTTGTGATAATGAATTTGCTGCAAACAATAATAAAGATTCATTTTTTATCCTACAATAACTAAGTAACTATCAGGTACTCATCCGCCGCTCTCCATATCATCATTAATTTCAATTTGAGCGTTCTCTGAGATCAGATGGTACCGAGGTCTTCCCGGAAAAGCTAAATTGATAATAGTGGGACAGCTCAATAACCTATATCTTTAAGGGTCAAACTAAGTAACTAAGTAACTAAGTAAGTATGTGTATAAACTGAAACTGCAAACTTGTGTCAATTTAAAGAAAGTGTCAAATTGTACAATGTGAAAATAATAAGGAAGAACAAATACTTACATGCTGTTTGATGTGTTCCAGTGCATATAGAATGTCTTAGCACAGCTTGACATGGTCGAAAGTAAAACGGTTTCAATGCAGATTACCGTTAGAAATGTAACAAATGATGTGGCGCCCAATGTGGGCAACGGAACTAACATTTTAAATCTCATTGCCGAACTGCTCTTCTTCTTGTGTTTTTTACCGCTATTGCCGCTGCTGGCGCTGCTACTGATGTTACTCATTCTCGAGCTGTTCTTGTTATTGTTATTATTCTTGAAATCTAATTCTATCATTCTAGATACTGTTGTAATTGCTGCCGTTGCTGTTTCAAGTATACTATGCGGCCGGGACTGAAGCTGGGACTCGGATTGCGCTCTGGAGTGCACGGAGGGCTTACACTGATCATCGCAACGCCTACAGTTTTGAGCTGCAATTGTGGGCATAGTCTTACTTTTGCTCTTAAACTTTCGATGCATTGTTGGATTTACGTGTGTCGTTGTAGTTTCATTTCTATTTCGAACTCGATTGCGAACTTTTGGCATCGCGATCAGCTGAGTTATTGTTTTAGCGCTTCCAGCCCCAATCTCAGACTCCTGAGACTCCTGTTGCTTCCAAGCAGTTGAGGACTTTTCATTCCGTTTGCTTTCAGTTGACTTTTCCACCGAGTTGTTACACTCGTTACAAAAACACGGCGATTGGGCTGAAGATCCCTCTCCATCATCTTCCGTCGGCATTGGCATAGATAGATTTTCGATTTTGGTAGCTAGGTGCTACCTCACTTGCTGCTAAATTGCTTTGAAAAAAAAAAACAACTGAGTCTCAAGCGACAGATACAATTAAGTTCTGTTGGACATTATTGATATCATCGTCACTTCCAATAAAAAAAGTGCAGAAGCTTCAGCCCCGGCTCTGTCCTCGAAACTTGTTGCTTTTTTTCTGAATCTGTGTAAATCTGTTGTGACTTTTTGCTCCTTTTGCTGCTTCTGTTATGGTTGTGGTTGTTATTGCTGAGGTCAAATCTTTAATAATATCCAAGCGGTGGCAGTTGACCCAATTCTTGCAGTTGCTTGTTTCTGGCAAAATTATTGTAGAGTCCGGCAACATGCCGATGTATCTCTGTGAATACAATTAAGATAGGTTTTTTATGTTATTCGACAATTGCCTACAGCTAGCTGTTTTCAATAATTTTATAAGTATTTATAACAAATAAAAATTATTTTTAAAATTACAAAATACAAAATTAAGATCGACTTGAACCCTGACTTCAGCCGATCTTGAAGCACTCTCCCATCTAGATCATGAGTCTGCTTTGAAACACAAATATCTAGTTGCACATTTATAACATGTATGTATGTATGTATTAAATAATCCACAAAACGCATTTGTTTGTGTGCGTGTGTGCTTTGGTATTGAGAAGTGTGTTAATTTATTTACTATCTCACTTAATGTATCAGCTGAATGTTAGTAATTTTGTTAAGTGTACAGGCTTAAATCAAAATTTTAATTATTGCTGCCCGTTTAACAACACAAAACGTAATCACATTACATTCAAACACGCACACGTTCACATATAATTATTTAATACAGTGTTGTTTTTCTATGTTCTTTCTACAATATTAAGCTTGTTAATGTAATGTCCAAACATATACATATGTACATGTGCAGATAAGTGCAATAATGATATTTATGTGCGTTTGAATTAATCCTCACATAATTGTCTGAAGTTTATAAATGCAATTACTGTTCCATGCAGGACTTTTATGGCTTGTTTTGGCAGAACAAATAATATTGTTTTTAGTTTACACTGAGAGAGCGAGAAAGCGTTCACTTGCATTTTTTTATTTTCTCACTCACTCTCTCTTTTCTTCCCCCTAAAAGCAGACTCAACTACGAAAACATCGAACGCGACGATTTTCTGTATACACACATCATATCACACATATTCATCCACACATATGGGTACGTCTATACGCCACACAATTACAGAAACCCATTTCCGATTTAAAATAAAATTAAAACGAGACAAGCATGAACCGTTTTAATTGCTTAGTTTACAATATACGCATAAAGCATTATTGAATTGCATTTATTTCCAAAATTTTACAACACACAATAGACACATTATACACACACAAGCATATTGATAGTTTTTTTTATGTATGTATGCGTAGGTACATTTTGAAATTTTTATTAGGTTTCACAGCGAATCACATAATTCATTGATATTGTTTAAGAAACGTCAAGTCGAAACGATCACATTTACATTATTATATACTTTAGTTAGTAATAATTTAAAAATAAGTACATTTATGTGAAATTTAATGAGCTATGCTAAGCGTAAAAAGAATAATACGGAACTTACAGTGTGGCAGTATGTAAGAAATGTATCTGTATCTCAGAATTATTTTTATAGGAAGTACTTTTCAGTTACAGCTCAGTATTTATTTAGTCGTGAGTCTCAAAAAAAGTGAAAAGTTATTTATTTTGACTTTAAATCATTTATTTATTAATTATATTAAATCACTTTAATAGAAAGTAACTATACTTCAATAGTTTCCAGATTTGTTGTTAGATTCAATTGGTAAAGACAGGAAATCATCAATTTAAGGAATTGGTAGACCTATCGATAAATTCATCCATTATGATGACGATAGATGTTGAGTGTTTAAGACACCCACCACTTTTCTTGAAAGCAACAGCTGATTGGCCATCAAATTTTGCGTTGACAGTTCTGTTTGGCTGTAAAAAAACGCAAATAACTTTGTTAAGAATCGAAAATGTTTAGCAACGTTGTGAGGCGGTCAGTGCGCGCAGGAGTGCACATTTTTAAATCACAGCCGTCACCAATTGCATCTGCTGGTGGTCAATTACTAAGGTAAACAGAACAAATAAGTGATGCCGACACTTACATAATCAGTGACTTACAGCTGCATTATATATACATAAATATATTTATTATTAAAATGTAATTACATTAAAATTATATTTTAGTACGAATCAACATCGAGGAGCTGCGAAATGGTATCCCGATCCAGAATTTATGAAGCAATTCAGTGGCCCTGTAATGTATCCAGATGAAGTTACCTCCTTGTGGCAAGTGCCTCCATGGAACAGTATGTATATAGTACTTTAGAGTATGCCAAGTAGTTGTTCGCAAAAAGCATTTTTGTTCAAAAAAAAAAAAAAAGAAAAATGCTTTTTTTGATACCATGGGATTGTTTTAAATTAATTTCGAAATAATTGAAGATATTTATACTTTGCTTTTGTTTTAATTTTATCATTTCCTTAAACAGGCAAAGTGGAACCTGTTGAAAAATCTGTGCGAAATTTAACCCTGAATTTTGGACCTCAGCATCCCGCTGCCCACGGTGTGCTGCGTCTTGTGCTGGAACTTGATGGCGAGGTAATTTTCAAAACCATTCAATTTTTAGAACAATCGTTGCTATTGGAAATTTTATGAGTGCAGGAGTTTGGTCTGTCAAAAAAATTACCGTTTAAAGCAGAAGGGATAGGTGGCCGACTCAATAAAGTAAAATATAAATATTGTTGATCAGAGCTAAAAGTTGAGTCGAAACAACGTCTGACGGTTTGATCACTGTTAAATATGTAGCCAAAAAAATTAGAATACGTCAAGCAGGTCAAGGTTATTTAAATATTTGACACGCCCCATGCCGACCGCTCAAATTGTAAGAACCGTTTTCAATACAAGCAGCTATCTTAAAACGCAAATTGTTAAATTTGATAGGAATCAAATACCTTTATCTAAAATATGTAGGAACATTAAGTCTACATTGATTGTTTCCCACTAGTCTGTGCTTAAAATAAGCGTGTTGTTACTGCATTTTGATTAAAGTGATGTATGCTTTGTTTTTAGACTGTAATGAGAGCTGATCCACACATCGGACTTCTTCATCGTGGCACCGAGAAACTTATCGAATACAAGACTTACACTCAAGCTCTGCCTTACTTTGATCGTTTGGACTACGTGTCAATGATGTGCAATGAACAGTGTTATTCCCTGGCCGTTGAAAAGCTTCTCAATATCGATGTACCACTGCGGGCCAAGTATATAAGAAGTATGTATTTGAAATGTAAATTTATTCGAAAACCGGTTTAAAAAATGGAAATACAAAAACCTTTGCTCTATAGTAGCATACACGGTAATATAACATTTTTAGACCCCGTACTCTAAAAAAGAGTAGAGGGATCTATTAAGTTTGTCTTAAGCGAAATGTGCGTAACAGGCAGAAGGAGGCTTCGCAGACCCCATAAAGTATATATATTATTGATCAGCATCGAAAGACGAATCGATATAGCCATGTCCGTATGTCCGTATGAACACCTGGATCTTTTAAGCTACAAAAGCTAAAACCACCAAATTTGGAATGAAAGTCCGTTATTATGTCAGGCAGATTAAGTTTATTTAAAAAAAAATTTTAGTTTTAGGCCAATAACTCAGTAACTATGGCACCTAAGAACACCATTTCTAGTATGTAGGTTGCTAGAGACAGCCTTAATGTAATGTCATTAAAAATTTGCTGCGATGCACCCTTTTCGCATAAGAGCTAAAAAACTTTAAAAATTCAATGCCGTTTTTCACGCATTTATTCACATAGTACAGTGTTGTACAGTGGTAGAGTTGCGGCGCGTTTGTCTGATGTTCTAAGTTCGAATGCTGACAATGAGAATTGTTAATTTCATTTTTTTTAAATTTCAATTCAAAATGTACTTTGAAAATTAAAATTTTTAATTTTCATTTGAAAATTTGAATTCAAATCGAATACAAATGCGCACTACTATGGGAGAACAGGGTCTTTTACAGTCGGCTCGATCGACTGTAGCCTTTCTTACTTGTTTGTTTAGCACTCTTTGCGGAACTAACACGCATTCTTAACCACATTATGGCCATTGGTACCCATGCCCTGGATGTGGGTGCATTGACTCCATTCTTTTGGCTTTTCGAGGAGCGTGAGAAAATGATGGAGTTTTATGAACGCGTCTCTGGAGCCCGCATGCACGCGGCCTACATCCGACCAGGCGGCGTCTCCCTGGTAATTATCAGTACTTGATGAAAGTATAAAGGAAAAGGCTAATTTTTGTTATATATTATACAGGATATGCCATTGGGTCTAATGGATGACATCTATGAGTTTGCATCAAAATTCTCAGAACGTTTGGATGAGGTGGAGGATGTGCTAACCACAAATCGCATTTGGGTGCAAAGAACCGAAGACATTGGCATTGTCTCTGCCGAGGAAGCACTTAATTATGGCTTCAGTGGTGTTATGCTAAGAGGCTCTGGAATAAAATGGGATTTGAGAAAGCAGCAGCCCTATGATGCATACCATCTTGTGGACTTCGATGTCCCGATTGGCACCAAAGGCGATTGCTACGATCGTTATCTGTGTCGTATTGAGGAAATGCGTCAATCCTTACGTATCATTGATCAGTGTCTAAATCAAATGCCAGCTGGTGAAATTAAAACGGATGATGCCAAAGTAACGCCGCCAACGCGATCTGAAATGAAGACATCAATGGAGGCACTGATACATCATTTTAAGCTGTTTACTCAGGGCTATCAGGTGCCACCAGGTGCTACTTATGCGGCCATTGAGGCGCCAAAGGGTGAATTTGGTGTATACCTGGTCTCAGATGGCTCGAGTCGTCCATATCGCTGCAAGATTAAGGCACCTGGATTTGCACATTTAGCTGCTCTGGAGAAGATTGGCAAGCAACACATGTTGGCCGATGTTGTTGCCATAATTGGAACCTTGGACGTTGTCTTTGGCGAAATCGATCGATAAGACGATCTACAATCGGTAGATACCAGATAGTTTGTACAACTTGTTCTGCGTTGCAAATATAAATAAATAATGAAATGAAAATCATAGTCTTTTCATTGCAAACACTTTTGTTTGGCGTAATTCAGCTATTGAGAATTGAATAAAATCAAACTGTTATATTTTGAATTAACATGATGATATTTAGGAGTTAATGATTGTGGAAGTTCGGATCTACATTAATTGACAAACAAAAGATTCATAAATATTTTTAGGGAACTCTAAGGCGCAACAAATCAAGTTTATTTAAAACATTTGAGATAGTTTTTCCGTTCACCTAGGTCGACGATGATTTCGTAATTACAACAGAATGTTTTCACCGACTTATGTTAAAAAAAAATATATATAAAACTTGATCATCGAAATGGTGCGGCATTGCCATTTTAATATATTAGTTAAGTATTATGTTAAGATCTTGTTCACATTCTTAAAATAAAGAATTATGCTTTTTAATCAACATCAAAGATAAGTTCGGTATTTTGTCAAATATTATATGATGAAGTTGTTGTTGGTTTTGTAAACAAAATTTCCTTACTATATGTTCTAAAACTTCTATATTCCTTTAAGTCCAACTCAACATAAAAGCACAAGATCAATATAATCCAATCCATTGCACAATTGTTAAGATACATGCATACAAACACTGGGCGAATGAGTAATGAAAATAGTGCTCGTTTTCCGATTTCATCATTTTGATTAAAGATATAGATCTCTATATATGATTTATCAATTTTTATTAGGCTGAACTTTGATATTAAGTTAACACTAAAGAATATACATACACACACATAAATATATTTATGTTATATGTGTATATATACAGTGTTTTCCTTTGGTATGTATGTTTAAATTAATATACACACACTCATGCTATTTTTTATATTAATTTGCTATGCATTTTTTTCATCGTACCTATTACGTTTTTTTATTCTACGTGATCACATTGAAACTTTTGTTTTATAAACGTTTTAGTAATTATTTTTAAGAAATTTTTTGTAATTTGTAACATATTTTCTAAAAGCTTTAACAATTTTTAACATACATATTTACGATGATTTTTTTATATATCTTTTCTATTTTAAGTTACATCAACTGGATATATGTTATGACAAAGTTATCCACTTATCCTACAAAAAAAACACCTTAAAGGTGTTGTAGTGTATTTATTTGTTTTTGTTTTCTTTAATCAAATTCAATTTAATTGTATCGAATTAACATCTGGTCGTTTATTTTCCACTCTCTACTTTTTATTTGACCATAAAAGATTTCTTTTGGGATTGTACTTAAATGTTGATTTCTTCAATAATTTAACAATAATAATAAAAATATAAAGCTGATAGTTACAACTGAGTAGTATTAGTAGTATTGCACGACGACACACTGGGCACAATAAGAATATTCACAGAGTATAGAATTATAAATATCATCTTAATATGAGTTAAATAGATTTTATTTTCTAGCTCTATTTACTCTCTGTGATCGTATTATAATTAGTATTAGTATTTGTTCTTTTGAATAAATACATATATATATAGAAATTATATATATATATATTCAATTCTTTCACATATATAAATTTTCTAATATTTCTATCCACATTTTCCATTTCTGACAAGTAACATGTTTAAACTGTGTTAAAGCACACACACAGCGTGTTTCCTTTCATTTATACTATTATATATAATAATATAATATATACATACATATTTTCAAAACTGCTGAATTTACTATCTTTTATATAATTTTAAAACATGTGAAAGCCCTTAGAACTTGCTTTCTTGAATCTATATTATCGTAAATATATTTAGTGTATGAGTGTCTGTGTGTGTGAATGAGTGCTTAATATATAAGTTTTTTCAATAATTACATTATTATTATGCAGTAAATAAATTGAAAGTTTACTTAAATACACAACTAATTGTGTACGTACATTTCAATTTGCTAAATGCTAGTTAAATCAAATGAATCTAAAAGCCTTTTTTTTTTAGTTACCACGATAACATACACATATTTATGGAGAAAACATCACATATGCATATTATAAGCAGTTAGACATAATATTTACATATCGTCATACAATACATAGATTTGGTTTCATGGGTTTCTTCTTCTGCTTGGAGTTTAAATAAATTTGTTTAAAGCACACTTCCTTCTTTTTATACAATAAGTTCATTCAACTCTAAAGCGCGAACGCAAAAAAAAAAAACTAAAAAATATATTTGTAGTTTTTTGAATCTTGAGTTTTTGTTAATTGTTTATATTTAGTGGTGCTCGGGGTTGGATGAATCTTTTATAGCAGCTATTATATAGATGTGTTGCTTGCCAATTATTTAAGACTATTTGTTGTTGTCGGTAGATTATTATCGGCAGTGTTTGAATCGGACGATTTTTTCATTTTGTCGCAATAATCATTAAAAATATCTCGAAATCGTATCCAACACTTTTCCGGAATAGTTATAGAAGTGCGAAAGTTGTTTTTACCTATTGAAAATTTTTTAGAGATTAAGTTATTAAATCAATCAGATAACTCCCATAAAAGTTATTTGAATACCTCACTTATTCGCATATAAACACCACGATTATTTTGGCCAATGTCGAAATAAAAGTTTTTGTTATCCACCTTCATATGACGTTCTTCAGGTAAATCGCCTTTAAAACTGCAAAAAAAAAAAAAAAATCAGCAAAATCTAATTTTTATTAAAATGAAATCAGACAAATGTACCCTCCATCATTGGCTCCAAATTCTTCCAACAAATCTGTAAGTGCATCGCGAAATTCAATCATTCCTTGAGCTGGCAATGCTATTTGAGATCTGGGGCCACCTCGTGTAATTGTTTGTGATACCTAAACCATAATACCAATATAAATTATTATAAAATAAAAAATAAAACGAAGAAAAGAAGAAATAATTAGATTATAATATAAACTTTATAGTTTTAATTATATTCCAATACTCGTAAATATATTCTTATAAAGACTTACACGAAGAAATCTACCGCGAGCGTTCTCCTTTAAGTCCAAATAATATCTCCTATTATCTTTGATCATCATCTCGGACTTTAATTTACCATCCTCTGGTAAGTTGTCAGTATTTGGAGGTCCTGCATGTTGACCATCTTAATATATTATTAATCCAACAAAAAGTAAAATTCTATTAACTAAGAATTCCATACCTAAAGACGCATAGTAGTCACTGAATGCCGATAAATGGTCGCGAAACTCAGCTGCAGTTGATAGTGCCAAATATATTTGACTTCTTCTGCCATCAGCTCCAATCTGTAAGAATTGAATGTGTCAAGTCCCCCATAAAATACATACAAATATATATTTGATTATCATCGACAGCCGATATATGTAGCTAAGTGGTACAAAATATGACGAAAATGGTTGTCTGTGCGGCTGTGAAGACATGACATCGGACAACTATGTCTTATAGCTCTTATAGCGCTTGTATGAGTACAGGTTCCTTTACAGTCGGCTCGCTCGCTTGTTGCCTTTCTTTCTTGTAGTTTATTGAAATAATATATCAAAGAAATTCACACTTATGCACTTATGGACATTCTGAATATACTGACTAATTTTCGATTAGATTTAAATACTATTGCATTTGACTGTCAAGAGGGTTAAACCACAAAATTCTGCACCTTCATCATACAACTGAATACTAAATACAAGTGGAAATCTGTCTATCGAAAATCTAATCTGTAGGGTATTGCATCTTAGGCATGCTAAATCTAAATGTTAATAACTAACACACTTATCTCAAAGAATTACCTCCGCCACTTTTATGAACCGTCCACGACGATTTTGCTTCACATCCAAGTAAAATCGTTTTGATTGAATTTGAAGCATTTTCGTAGCCAATTCCTGCTCGACTGCACTGCCAGCTAGAATAAAAGATACATATTTTAATATTAAATATAATGTTAAATTTCTGTTACTTTGACGCTTCTACCCTAAAAGTACAAACACATATACACTAATTTATTTTTATACCCTTGCAGAGGGTATTATGTTTTTGTCACGAAGTTTGTAACGCATTGAAGGAGGGGTTTCCGACCACATAAAGTATATATATTCTTGATCAGCATCAACAGCCGAGTCGACATAGCCATGTCCGTCTGTCTGTCCGTCTGTTTTAAAGCTATCTTGATGGAATTTGGTACAGATCTGTATTCTCTCTGCACGCAGTTCATATGTTAAAATCAGCCAGATCGGACCACTATATCATATAGCTCCCATAGGAACAATCGCTTAAAAATGCTTAGTATGAACATTTTCGGTGTCTATTGACTGATTTCAACGAAATTCACGGAGAATGCATTTCTCATTGTCTTTCATGTGTTGACCAAATTTCATCCAAATCGGACTTCTAAATCATATAACTACCATAGAAATAATTGGTTATTAAAACCAAATTAATGCAATATTCATGACTGCAAGGGTATTTAATCTTCGGCGAGCCGAAGATAACCGTTTTTTTGTTGTTATTTATGTAAATTGTATAGAAATTTGGTGAAATTAGCACGAAACATAGGAAAATTGTTTGCACTTGAGTTTTTTAAATTTTATCTCTCATACTTTTGCCAGATAACTCAAAATCATTTCGGTTCAAAGATCCCTCCATGTTATTTGCATTGTATTCTGCAATAAAAGAAAAATTAAAATATTATTAACAAGACCCCATACAATAGATTTACATAATTTTACCCTAAAAATTACTATTTTTATGTGGTTATTTCAATTAAATAGGTTTTTTAGTTTGAAAATAACTTACTTGACCCTGAGATGCCTTCGTCTCCACTTCCGAGATCAGACATAACGAAATGCAATATTTAAATAACGTCCTGATCCTTTTTCTTCCTCAATCTCAGACCTCTGAGTCCTTCTCCAACTTCCAAAGTATCCCAAGCGTTGTAGCCGGAGCACAGCTCAGCACTTATGCACCTGCAAACAAATTCCAAATTTATATATTTATAAAAAAAAAAATATTTTTCATAAATAATGTAATTTCTTAAATTCCCGGATTGTCTATCAAATCTTTATAACATAATATATCCATAAGTATACAAACATAAATGCATTTGGTATACTGCCTGTATAGAGTATATTTAAGCATGTGTATGTGTCTTTTCAGTGAACTACTCTTGCAAAAACCTTGAACGAGTACATGCACACTTGCACTTGCATGTATACATACCTATGGTATGTGTATAAAAGTATTTCATGTTTAGTGTATTAGGTACCTTCTGCACAATACGTTTATATAATTCAAATATTTGTCCAATGAAATGTTATATTTTGTTTAGAATAAAATTGCAGAACTGTTAAGATGCTATTGTTTAATTTTTCCGTATGTACTTTATAGTAACACACACAAACACTATTTTCTGCATAACTTATGTATTACCCATGTCCTTTTAAGCATCTACAAATGAACAAATTATACAATTTTGGAATTCTGTTGTTGGTCACTAAATTTACAATTCATTTGAGGTTTAAAATATATAAATATTTTAACTCTAATTTGCAAAAAAAAAAAAATACGTACACACACATACACAGGTTCACGACGACGCTCAGATTGAGATGACACATGTACACTTTGATATCGATAACAAGATGAAGTAACATTCTTCTAGATTAAAATGTTATATGTAATGTACTTACGTTAGTGAGGCTATTTTAAATGTTTCATTTGTCAATTACACATAAATTTGTGAAATCAGCTGTTAATTTGAAACATATAACACTTAAAATTTATGGAAAATTGTAAAAATACTTATTCGCCAAACAGGGTCGCAAATTTAATTGCTTGATGTATTTTTATAATAAAAATCACTGGTCACACTACGCACTTAAAACAAAACGACTATAAGAACTCGAATAAGTTGAAACCAAAATATTTTTTTTATTTCAACAACATGACATTATTTTGGCATCATAATACCAATAGTATCATAAAAAAAAATTAATGTGGATAAATATCAGCTAAACCAGGTAAATATAATACTACCATATGTACTGTAAACATATTTTCTGCCTGATAGATGGCGCTTTTTCTTTACTCTGTTGTCTTCCTGCAGTTTAACCATAAGTACAGTTTAAACAAGGCATAAGCAATATTGTGTCCGGTAGATGTCGCAAATGATTTTCCCGCTAAAATATCGATATAATTAAAATAATTGGGTGGAAATCCTGTATTTTTAAACCAGCTGTTCATGCCTCAAATATCCAATTCAAAATAAAAAAAATCTATTTATTACTACGATTCTTATTTTCTAACTAATAGGGGAATTTTCGTTAATATAAGAATGCTTGCAATAACTTTTTCATCCTAATAGTATACATTTAGTATTTTAACAGTATTTCTTGGACTACAACATACTCTCTATTTTTGCAATACACTTTTAAATCCAGTTCACAGTTCCAATTGGACTGTTAACAAACTGTTAAAAGAGATTGCACACTTCGACCATACGGTCGTCTATCGCGGACGCCTTTTATACATTTTACGTACTGTATACATAGATTAATATACGTGTGTATGTGTATATTTATACATTATACATGTAGCATGTATATTTATTTTATTTGCGGCACTATTGTTCGGTCGTTCGGTTTGCGGTTGTTGCACACAAAAGCCAACTTTGGTAAATAATGAATTTAACTTGAGAGTTATAAGATTTAATTTGAAATTTCTTATACAAAATTGTGTTTGTGCGCGTCCCCCTCTTTCTTTCTCTTTTTCTCTGCGTCTGTGTGTCTAGAGAATATGTTGTTGTGTAATTGATTTAAAATATTTATATATTTTTAATTGTAAAATTCTAACTAATAAATGACAGACATACCAATACAAACACACGTACTAAATGTCTGTATCATGTGCAAAGTTACAAAGAAAACAATTCGTAATGTGCAATAGAAACCCACAAAAAGATGTGAGTGTCCCATACATTGAAACATTTTCAGAAATACATTGGCGTCAGTGTGAGTGTACGTCCGTGTGGGTGTGTAGATACATATGTACATATATCCATGTCGCATTTGTGTATATATGTCTGTTATATGATTATTCGTATATTTGCTATGTATTCCATGCATATATTTGTGAGCTGCATGCTTCCAACTCTAGCAAAACATGAGCACATAAACATGCATTCGTTTGTACATTTATGCATACATAGACATTTGTTCATATATACAGCATACCTAAATTTTTCGTGTGTATGCATTGTATAAGTATTGGTATTGGTTTCGGTGTTGGTGTTTGTAGTTGTAGTTGTTTTTGTATTTGAATTCACATTCTTCTAAAGCATCTCGCTAAAACCACAAAACAGAAATAATAAGTATGTACATCTGTGTCTTTGAATGTGTGTATGTCTGTACGTATAGCAACAAGCCGATAGAATCTTTATTTTCAAAATCTATCTATATATGTTTTTTTGTTGTATCTAAAAAGACAATTGGCATATACATAAGTATTATATGTATTTATTTATGTACATCTACCTAAAAAATGTATCTGAGCGAATATCTTAAAATGTGCATACATACCCGTATGTACATCTGTATATTACACATATTTTCTTCATTTAACCAAAACAACTTTATAAAGGTTCTCCTAATTTTCATACTTTTATAATTAAACTCATCTGTTGCGCTGAAGTATTCAACAAACGATTTGTGTTTCGGTTTTGGCGCCATAATAAGAACGTTATGTCTTATAGAAATGAAATTTTGATAATTACTATTAATCACAATGAATTTGAATTAATAGTACTTTCCTGTTACCTTTTAAACAGTTTATCAAATTGATTTATGCGTTATAAATTATTTGATATTGATATATAAACATACCCTTTAGATAACTCTATAGCCAGTTAATTAAAATTTTTTATTTATTAAAATTATACTAGTCTAGGTTTTTAAAATGTAGAAAGTGCATATGGATAGTGCGATTAAAAGTTCAATTTAAAGTTTCCGATCATTACTGTAAGACTGTACATTAATGTACTGTATATTTATTAAAATTTAATTTAAAAGTAGAACGAAGTGGTTACAAAATCTGCGGTAGTTTTTCAAAATTGAATGCCAAATACATCGATAATAGATGATGTGGGTGAAAATTGTTTTGGATCATTTATTTTTTAGATTGATATTATTTTTGCACTTGCAATTTATCTGTCGTGTGCGTAATTAGCAGAATTTGATTTTCAATATTGAGATTTTAGCAATATGTCCACCAAAACTTGCTTAACTTTAGTGAAACAAGCAGAAAAAAAGTCTACATGTATACATGCATGCCTGTGTATGTACTATGTATGGAGACACGAACCGGTTGAGTTACATCTACATCCACAGCTTTATATGCATATATATGCCAAGAGTCTGTGCATGTGCGTACGTGTTTGTTTTTACGTTTGTGTACGTATGTATGTACACACACTTATTTGGACAACAGTGCACAGTAGTCTGCGCGGCGACTCTGCTTGGAATAAGCGTGTGGTCAGACGGACTATCGCGGATCTTATGTTCATTGATCTTATAAAAAGTAAAGTGATTTTTATAATTTTTCTTTTAAATTTGAAATTGCACACAATATGCATTTGCATTAGTTAAGTTTTTACTTTTCTGTTAAGGAGTACTGCATAAGAAGGAAGAAAAAAAGCTTTTAAAACAGAAGTCTGAATGATATGTTGGTATCCTAAGTAATCAACTCAAACTTAATTTGAGTTCTACTACTTTTCAAAAATAAATATTTCAGTGCAATCTTGTTTACGGGAAAGACAATTGCTTTGTAGTATTTTTGCTAAAACTATTACTTTAAAAATCTACAAATTTAAACTTTTTCACTTTAAAGCCTAAAGTAATAGTAATTAAAATTAAAAGCTTCTACAATTCAATTCGATATTTTTTTACAAGTATATTTCAAGCAATTGATAAGTGATCTATTTGCTATTTATAGTAAATATAGTTGTCTGCATTCAATTCCCATTCCATTGTCCTATATGCCTAAAATTAATATGTACTGACCAAGCTAACATGCCTGTTGGTCACATAACATTGTGCATTGGGGAATCGCATACATAGGTATATATGTGTGTACGAGCATATGTGAGTTCACATACAAAAAAACCATCTGCGTACGTAAATATGTATTTTTATATGTATGTACAAGTATCCAATTGTTCGAGTATTCACATACATATATATGCACCTTCAATATGTTGTATATATACACGAATATACATACATAAATACATACTAGGTTGCTTTTGGACGTTTTGTACATTGTGCACATTGCACAGTCGCTGATGCGCCAACACCAATTCAGCTCTCCCGTCACGAAAATAAAGTGAGAGAGAGAGAGAGAGAGAGAGAAAGCGAGAGAGGCGGAAAGATAGAGAGAGAGCCAGTTGGTATAGCGCTTTTGGGCCGTGGGCTTAAATTCGAATTTCATTTAAAACTACTAGATTTTCTGTAATGTATAATAATTTCTATTTCAATCCAGAAAGTATCATTATGATGAGTTATTGTTTCTTTTGTTATTGCAATTTAAAAATGTGTTATTCTAGCATTATAAATATTAGACTATAAAAATGTTTATAAATACTAGACTATAATACACTAATAAAAACTGGCAGCAAAAGTATTTAAATTTTTCTTAAATAAAAAAGTATTTTGTTTTACCTGTTCATTAAACTTAACTTGCATCCTGCCCAGTGTGCATTACAGTACGACTGCAGCTGTTCTTCCATGCTTCGATTGTGTATTAGCTTTTAAACGTACTGGATGCAGCTGCTGCTTCTGGGCTTTTTCTCTCTTCTCTTCTCGTGGTCTGACTCAATTTGCTCATTTCTTTTGTATCCGTTCGTTCAAACGAACGCATACAGTGTACATTGAAACATGCATATTTTTGCACTCACACACACACAAGCACACCTTTATATATATAGATATATGTATGCAAGCTCATAACATAGATTATATATGTTTGCACGTATGTACATAAAGGTATGAACAATTGCGGGCATTCTACATACATCTTGTGAATACATTTATTGCCTTAATCGCAAACATGTGTAAGTTTGTATAATATTGAAGACTCAACTTTTATCACATATTTACAATCAAACATACTTACAGCTTCGGCACATATAATACACATGTACTAAGATTTCTATAACCTAGGGCTCATCTGTTCCAAAATTTCAACCAACCGATCAAGAACAACTGATATTTCTAATCAATTGTTTTGCAGTATTCTAATTAAAGTTAGTCACTAATTACAACTCGTAAGTAATCCGTGAAACTATTTCAACGTAGTTTTTCAATAACAGAAGTGAGTTTTCTAAATTAAGAAGTCGATCTGTTAATGCCAATGAAGAAAATCATCGATAAATCGAGCTGATAATTTTCAGATTTTAAAAGTATAACTTCTAGTTTAATTTTATGTTGCAGTTTCTTGAAAAAATGATGTTGGTCTGCTTTTGTTTTGTATATGTTTTTTATTAATGAAAAGTGTAATGTACGGGATATCTAAAAGATAGGTCTTAAAAGCATAAGTGTACATAGATACATCTATATATAAAATAAAACATGTACATAGATATGCATAGTTTTATCTACATGAAAAAGAGCTCGAATGATTTGTCTCCAATGTCCTTTCGGCATGAACAGGAACAGAAGGGATGAAAATCTGAAATAGCAGCAACAGCGACAACAACAATCGGCTCACAGAAAGCACACATAAAAAAACTAATGCACTTGATAGAACTGAACTGAAATTGCATACGTGTGAGCTTTGAATGCGTGTGTGTGTATCTATGCTCTCTCGGTTTGGCGTAGGCTCAGAACAGTTTGAACAGGGCCTGTCTGCTCATTTTAGTGATTGTCGGAGCGTGTTGCATCGATGCATCTCCCTATGGTTAGATTATATGCACTGCATTGATATATGCCATAGACACAATCGCACACACATAGACACACACGCATGCATACATATATACCTTGTGTTCCCATACATAACTGTTAAATTGTTTGTACATATGTGCATTTGTTTATGCTCTCACAATTTATATCCCATAGATTCACACGCATACTATATATGTACATATATACATGTCAATACATACAAACTGCCCATGTATTTATGGTTCTAAAAGTTCATATTCATATATATGTCTGTATGTATAAGTGTTTGTATGTTTCCATGTAACATACAAATAGATCAATACACTGTCTACCAGAAATATTAATTAACGTTCTGTATTTTTTTATTGTTTGGGCATATATGTTGAAACTTTTTAATAAATAATTCTCTGTAATGATAAGATGCTGTCAAGTTTTGAAGAAGAGAGAATACTTTGCTATAAAAAATAAATATAAATAAATTTTTAAAAACAAACATATAAGTGTATATAATAAAAAATGTATTTACTTTTGCAGGTTCGCAATAAATAATAACTCAATGCACTATTTTTAAGGAGAATATGCTTATGTGTGTATTAAATGACAAGCTTATTGAAAAATAGCGGTAAATTCAGCTGAGGATACTCTACACGGTAAAAGATTGCAAATTGAAAGAGGGAAATGCAAGTGGAAAGATTTTTACAGAAAGACATCCCGCTGATAAGTAGTTCCTTCATATTAACACTAGAAACAACGGCAATAACAATAAACAAATATCCCAAACGATCAATTTCAATATATCGACTAAAAACACAACTTATAGATTGCATTTTGAAAGTCTTAAAGGAACGACGGCTGTTTGCTACAGTCTCTGTTCAAGTCACAAATAAAATCACAGTAACTGTGATGGCTTCAATAGTGGAAAACGATGATAATTTGGCAACGGCGAAACTAAGTCCCACGGCAGTAGCCGAGACAAGACCTGCAAAAACAACATCCTCTACAGAATCTTTAACAGCAGAGACTACGTTGCCAGACAGAACAGAGAATAGTGATGTAAAAACAAGCCCTACTGTTGATAACAATAGGCCATACAATAATAACAACAAGAACAAATCCAATAATCCAGATCCAGATGAAACAACTGATCGTAAACGAACAAAATTGTCTAAGGCAATTAACGGAAGTGAAAAAATTACTTTTACTAATGATAGCAAAAACGACGATGACGACGGCGACGACGACGACGAGGATAACGATGGCGACGACGTCGAAGAAGAAGAAAATGAAAGAGAGGAGTGTGACGGTGAAGGTGACACTGACGCGAAAAAGGACAGAGATAACGATGGTGAACAAGATTCCCCTGCAAAGAGTTCGGCGCAAGCACATTGTGATTCACTCAAAGCAATAAACACAAAATCGAACGACAACATGGAGGCGAACGGCGTTGGTTGCAAAGAGGACGATTCAGTTGCTCCGATGTTAGACCGTATGGGCGCTTATATGCCAACGGCATCAACGACGGCACAGTCAACGCCAACGCAGACACAGACGCCGACAGAGACGTACATTGCACCAGAGCAAGCGCTGGTAACAAGTGTAGAACTAGTGGTTCCTGCCCCAGGATCCACAGCGGTGTCTTCTCTAGCTCCAGTGCAGTATACTTCCGATGTGCATTTTAATGCTAATTCGGCTAATTCAAATGATAAAACCAATGGTTGTGAAACAGACTCCTCCTCCTCCAGTTTGAATTTAAGAATTCCTAATAATCTTGCGGGTGATATTTTGACAGCAGATCGTCGTAGCACAGCACCAATCTGGGCACCGCACGCGACCGTAGACGATGAGAGGCAGCGACAGGCGCAGACACAGAGACATCTTCAGCTTGATGATGATGAGAATCTTTACGAAAAACAACAACGATTGCAGCTGAGCAACAGCAACACTGAAACAGATCCATCAAGCTATCAGGCGGATATTTATCACAGCCATCAGCAGCAGCATCACCAGCATCAACAGGATCAACCCCAGCCCGCCGACCTATTGTTGCAAATCGAAAAGGATACGCCTCAAGCTGAGGGCTTTGGGCAACCATTGCTTCCAACATTGCAACATCACCATCATCAACATCATAATTTAACACAACAGCACTATACTCAGGCGCAGCAGCAACTGTCTCAGCACCAGCTGCAACATCAGAATTCATTGCAGAACACGATGTACTCACAAATCTTGCAGCAACAACAACAACAACATCAACACCACCAACAGCAACAACATCCACACCACCAACAGCAACAACAGCAACATCACCACCAACAACAACAACAGCAACAACTCCTCCAACACCAACAACATCTACATCATTTACATCAGCAAAATATTCATGAACAGCAAATCCATTATGCAAATTACAGTCAGCATTATTCTAACGATCAATTATTTGCCATGCATCATACTCATTCAGATCAGTCTCAACAACAACAGCAAATGCATCATCAGGACGAACAGCAACAGCGTCAACACATTGAGTTGCAGGCTCATTTGCAACAGCAACAAAGATTACCTCATTCACAACAACAGCAGCAACAGCACCAACAACAACAAATGCAGGAAGCATATCATGATCTTATGATGGATGAGTTTCATGAGGATCCTAATACAGCTTTTAAACTGTGAGTAAAGTATGAAAATTATAAAGTTATACAAATTACAAAATAAAATTGAAAGCTCGTTCGAGGTGTTGCAAATACTTTGACGTCGTAAAAGACACTTTAAATTTAAAATTTAAAGGTAAACTAATAACACATATTTTTAATTTGAAAAGAAATGCACGAAAGCAAGAACTGTTTATTAACATGAAAGTCAGTGATTGAGAATTACTAATCGACAATAGCTTTTTTTGTATCGTTTACGTGGTTTAAAACTAATCAAACCTTTTGTGGGGATAATTTGAATGTATTTCTAAGAGTCTTTTTTGACAATTTTATAACAGAATTACAAACCTAGTATTTTCAATTATACATGTTATTTAATTGCATTTCAGGAATTTGTCCCCGAACAATGCCAAACCTGAAAACCAAGATGATGGTTATGAGACGAGTGCCGGGGATGTTTTGACACCAAATTCGCATAGTTCATCGATTCATTCGATAACGCCGCAGCATCAAATGCAACATAGTAATAATCTAGCGCTTGTTGTCACCCAAAACAACAACCAAGACGAGCTGATTGCAGCCCAAAATCCAAATTCAAATCAAAACTCGAATTCGAATACAAATATGAATCCTTTACCGATTCAAAGTCAAAACCAAACAGATCCATCCACGTCGAATAATAGTCCACAGTTGCAGGTGCAATCTTCAAATACACAGGATTCACTGTCTCAAATGACAATATCGCGGAGGGATGACAATAATGTTTCCCTGCTGAACAATCCCTATAGTTTTATGGGTGAAGAGATGCATATGCTATCACCAGATAGACCAACAGTTACTCCAAATGTCTCCAACTATGCATCCGCTCCAGTTTCAGGTTTGGTTTCGGAATCTGTAGTAACCACCGCAGTAGCAACAGCACCTGCGGCAGCAACAAGTGATGACCTTAAGCATCAGCAGCAGTTGCTGTTGCAGCCAACTCATCAACGTCAGCAGCAACTACAACATTTGGTCCACAATGAATCCTTTTCGGATTCGCATGACCTGGAGACGAGCAGGCAATCACTTGATGCAGAGAACTCCAACAGCGACAACCTGAATCCAAGATCCGTGCTTTCCGGAACAGGATCTGGGCCAGGATCTGGAACTGGGTCTGGGCCTGGTCCTGGGCCTGGGTGTGGGCCAAAGCGAAGAGGACGAAAAAAAAAGCTTTCCACGGGCAATGGCATGCAAATGTTAAATCCTGCACAGTGGTGAGTAAATACTGATCAAGTAAACTATAATGCGGTCACAATAAACGAAATAAGGATAAGGGGGTCATCCTATGTGACGGCTTGTCTATAAGGTTTTTAAATGCTAAATTACGCACTTGACGCATGACCACCACCATAAGGCATAATTTATTTATTTACTCAAACTAATAGAATTCGCAAGTATTAAGTTTTTTGTCAGTCAATGCAAAAGTGTTTCATACAAAATTATATTTAGATCGTATTTTCGACCGATTCTAAAGAAAAAATTCCATAAATTGTCCGATTTGGATCAAACTTGGTCAGTATATGTACAATCTTAACATGAGTGGATATAGCGTTTTCCGTCATTCCGTCTGTCCGGCTGTCCGTGTGTCCGTCCTCTAAATATAATTTAAATCTAATTTTTTTTTTAGCTTTTTAGACCCCGTACTCTAAAAAAGATTAGAGGGGCCTATTCAGTTTGTCAAAAACCAAATGTGCGTAAAAGGAGTTGCGGTATGATTTGCAACCTACAGTAAATTTTTGTCCATTTACTATTTTAAATTTCAATTGAAAATTTAAATTAAGAATTTCAATTAGTGCGGCTGGTAGGGGATTATAAAACAAGAAATATTTTTACGCAAATATGTATATATAATATGTATGAATGTGTACATATGTATACATATATGTATAAATATGTATATACGGTGTAAGCCGTACGGATAGCCACGGTTCCATTTTTATACTCTCTGCAAGAGTATATTGGGTTTGTGCAAAGTATGTAACAGGCAGAAGGAGGCGTGGCAGACCCCATAAAGTATATATATTCTTGATCAGCATCACAAGCCGAGTCGATATAGCCATGTCCGTCTGTCCGTCTGTCCGTCTGTCTGTCCGTCTGTCTGTCTGTCTGTCTGTCTGTCCGTATGAACAAACAGATTTCAGAGATGGTAAGAGCTACAAGTTCGAGCTTGGTGTCAAACGATCAGATATTTAGTCAGTCAATACAAGAATCTTTTTTTTTTTCGATGCCACGCCCCATTCGCCCACAAAAAGCAAAAAACTGGACACACCTCGGTAAAAATTGGTGTTTTCGGCAAATATCTCAATAACTATGGCACCTAGGATCACCAATTCTGCTACGGGAGTTCCTAGCGACAGCATAGTTGCATTGCCATCTATAAATTTGGACGGCCACGCCCCCTTTTCCCACATTTGATAAAATAGTTTTCCAACTGCAATGCCTTTTTTAGCGATTTTGTTCGTATGGTTATTTATATTTCGTGTGGAGACTAACTATATTAAACTATCCTGAAAGGCGCATTAAAATCGGACTATAAACAAGAAAACTAGAAGCATTACAATATTGTTAATTGAACGCAATACCAACCCATAGGTGCAAGCGAGATAGAAACACACAAGCACATGTTCGAACGTTTTCGCTGCCTGTGTGTCGGCAGCGCTGCCCGCGGTCGCTGGCTGCGCCGAAAACACACATACATACATACATATTTGCATCAACGTATGTGTATTCGAATACAAACAGATGTTTGTTTGATTATGCTTAGATTGTTTTTGTTTCAACGTGTTTTAATGCAAGTAATTCAAATTGTAATATCTCCATACCGATTTTAATAATTTAATCGGGAAAATGCAGAGAGTATTATACGGTCGGGCGCGCTCGACTGTACTTTTCTTTCTTGTTTTGTCTGTAAAATGGAGATTTCCGCCTAAGAAAAATCATGCTAAAAAACTATTAAATTCGTCATGATGTCCGCCTGAGGAAGTTGTCCGGAAAAAAGGTTTCACTGTATTTGTATACACAAATACATATGTATGTTTTAAATATGGATCACTCTGTTTCTTCTTCATGTGTTTGGACAAATACGAACTACATCAGAGTGAAGGACCTTTTTCTTTACTTGTTTAAATTCAAACAGTTTACCGATAACATTGGATTACCATATCATATATGTAGCTGACATATGAATTTAGTTAAATATAATTGAATAAAATTGTTAATTTATTTATTTATTTTTTTAACAGTCCTGACAGCGACTGTGGCACTAGTAATCTAATGACTGCTGAAACGTTGACTATGAAGCCAAAGGAACGAAAAAAACACGATCGATTTAATGGAATGTCCGAGTCGGAGGTTATTAAGCGGACTATACCTGATCATCTATGTGATAATCTAGATATCGTTATAGTGAGTTGTAAATTTCGTATTTGTGTATACTTAATTCAATATAATGAGCTTTGAATTAATTAATTAAAATCTCTAAACCAAATTGGCAGGTTGGCATTAATCCCGGTCTATTCGCTGCCTACAAAGGTCATCATTACGCTGGGCCAGGGAATCACTTCTGGAAGTGCCTGTACTTATCTGGTCTGACGCAAGAGCAAATGAGCGCCGATGATGATCATACATTATTGAAGCATGGAATTGGATTCACCAACATGGTTGCTCGTGCCACGAAAGGATCTGCGGATCTTACTCGCAAGGAGATAAAGGAGGGTAGTCGCATTTTACTAGAGAAGCTTCAGCGTTACAGGCCCAAAGTCGCTGTTTTTAATGGCAAATTGATATTCGAGGTATTCTCCGGCAAAAAGGAGTTTCACTTCGGTCGACAGCCGGATCGTGTTGATGGAACCGATACCGTAAGTTTTTATTTATAAATTTGTAATGTATATCTTTATTCTATACATATTCTATAACCAATATAGAAGATGTTTAGCCAGTATTTGCCTTTTAATATAATTTGTTATTATTTCGTATTTTCAGTATGTTTGGGTAATGCCCTCTTCATCGGCCCGTTGTGCTCAGCTGCCTCGAGCTGCGGACAAAGTGCCGTTTTATGGAGCATTGAAAAAGTTTCGGGACTTTCTAAATGGACAGATTCCGCATATGGATGAATCGGAATGCGTATTTACCGAACAGAGGATAAGGCAATGCTGCGAACAGCAACAACTGCAGCAGCAACAACAGGAGACAACTCATAAGGTTGCGCCTTTGACTAATCCAAAGTCAAATCCCAGTGATGGCGAAAATATTATGGATCAAATGGGCCCAACGGAACAGCAATCTAGTCTTATGTTTGTCGACAATATTGTCGATGGCAGTAATAATGTGAATGGCAGCACGGAATGTTCAAATCATTTTAATACAAGTCAAATCTCGAATGTGATGCCAAGTGATGCGTTTCTCTATGCCGGAGCCAACGAGGAGCCGTTGAGAACTGGCAATATGCTTGGAACAACTCAGCCACAGAATTATTTGTCTGTTTTTGCCCAGCAGCAGCAGCAACAAGCGCCACCAGAAAAAAAGAAACGTGGACGGCCAAAAAAGATAAAAAGATCAGGAAATGTTGGTGCCGGGCGGCAATGGCAGCAGCAACAAGCTGCCGCTTGCTGGGCAGCAAATGCCGCAACATGATTTCAACAATATATTAAATCTATCAATGATTGCAGCAACTGGTGGTAGCAGCAACAGCAGTACCAACGTTGGCGAAACTGCAGCAAAAAAGAAAAGAGGGAGACCAAAGAAGCTAAAGCCAAGCATGGATAATATGCCGAGTACAGCAGCAACAGTGGGGACGGCAACAGTGGCGGCTACAAATGCAACAGCAACTGTTGGTGCTGCCGTAGCGCAGAAGTCTCATGCCACAGCCGATTCTGTTGTACTCTCTTCCGGCGTTGTCGGTGGCTTACATACGCTTTCCATGGAGCACACGGCCTCGCCGCAAGGCAGCCACCAGGCACCGCCAAGTTTGTATAATACACCACCGCCATCACACATATTATATACGGCATCGGCATCGCCAATGGCTTCGCCAGCACTGAATTGTAATTCGCATTATACGCATGCACATGGCACACCGCCGGTGACTGCACAAATAGATCATTTGCTTGAGTCTGTGCAAAGTACGACAGGGATTGCTAGCGGTGCTGTGACAGACCAACCACATTTGGGTGAAACACCACCGCCAAGTTCTCCAAATATGTGCGCAGTTGTTGATTTTGAGCCACCGAGTGAGCAGGAAACTGATTGTCTACATAATATGTCTGCACAGCAAACACATCGCTCAGTCCGTGATGTTTCCGGCGTACAGTATCAGCAATGGCTGTCTCCGCAACATCAGCAATCCGCCCACAAATCATCATCGCCGCACTATCCAGCTGCGAACCCTTTAGAATCTTTGCACTACCATCAGACTGAACCGTCGGAGCATTGGCAGCGTTACGAAGACAATAGTGGCAGTAGATCGTCCTATATACTAACTTCACCGCAGCAGCAGCAACAGCAGCAGCAGCAGCAACAATTGTCCCAAGTTGTTGCTGATGTATCGCGTAAAAGTCTTTCTGGCTTAGAATCGCTAGTGGATCAAATACCAGCGTTGAGTGAGCAGGAATCGAGTGCAATATCTTCAGCAACAGCAGCGGCAGCTGCAGCAGCTGTTGAGAATCGTTTATTGGGGCTTCAGCAACAGCAGCAGCAACAACAGCAGCAACAGCAGCTTCAACAAAAGCGTTGCTTGTCTGACGATAGCGATGCACGTCTGGAACCTATCGGCAACAACAGCAGTATCAACAATAGCAACAACAATAGTCACAACAATGCAAATAGTAATAATTTCTCCGTGAGCAACTTGGCTGCATCTGCGGCTGCAACAACACGTCTCGTGCACAACAACAACAGCACAGATAGCAGCGGTAGTGTTGCTGAGTATCCTGGCCACAGTGTTACAGGTTATTCCCATCCACATGCCAATCATTTTATAAGTGCTGCTTTGGTAGCAGCAACTGCTGCGGGCAATACTCAAGCGGCGGCGGCAGCAGCGGCAGCAGCAGTTACCCAACAGAAACATCCACATCATATGCCAACAACGCATCCACATGCTCACCCACACGCACACACTCATGCACACGGACATCCACACACACATCCTCATCCCCATCCACAAATGTACATGGATCATGCGCATATAACTTCTATGTACGCTCCCTCACCCTATGGGCCGCCACAGCACGCGGCAAACAGTCCAGAATATGCCCATGGACCCTACGGTGTCCAGGGTGGGGCAGCGGGCACGTTGCACGTACCAAGTCCCAATTATTCGTATGCACATTATGGCCATGGATCACCGCAGACCAACTATCCGGGCTTTGCACATCCTCATCATCCACATCCGCATCCGCACCCACATCCGCATCATTTGAGCGTATTCGAACGACTCAAGCCGTCCGACATAAGCGGTTATAGCGGATTCTGATGATAGACTGGGAAGAAACCGTCAGAATCCCAGGAGTAATCACGGCATCAGGAATGCATCGCTTTACATAGCTCCATTGTTCGCGCCGTCGCGCCCTGCACTATTTAACCATCTCGGGCAACAAAATGTGCTGATTATATGTTGATACCCTTGTTTTTTTTATTATAGTTTATCGTATAGATAACGAGTAAATAAGATAACCAAAGACTCTGCCTAATAAATTAATTTTATTAGCATACAAATCTGAAAAAACGGACATTATCATTAGTTAACTGTATATCTTTATGTATACTGAATTGGTTGTTCTTGTGTGCATGTGCGTATGGTTGTATGTGCGAGTACTAGTAGATGTGTAAGATTCTTACCAATAATAATTAATTACCAATTATTCTATTCGATTTATCAATAGACTCGAAAGTTAAGCAGTTATAAACGTTCTATTTACTAATACAAACAATTACTAAAATAGTAATAGTAATACCCATAGCAACATTAGTCAACTAAGTTAGTAGTTAAGATACGTAGAGCGGTCTTGAATGTACTATGCTGAGTATTTAAAACGTTTTTCCTACAGTTTCTCAAATTTTTTAAACGATTTTCCGTTTGGTCGACTTGAATTTTCAATACAATTTTCAAATACATAAAAGTGCAAATTAATACAATAACTAATTAATTTGAACAATTAGGCAATAAACTAAATTTTAAATCAATTAAATGTAATCATTAATTTAATGTTATCATTCAACAAACACATTCATAATTGCATACCCAGATCGTGTATACCAATATTCATTGCTTCTTGCTAATGTCTTCCTAGGAACAGTCTGTCACAGTTGACTTCAGTTTGACTTTAATTTCAATACTTAATTACTCAATTATTTCTAAAAAAAAAAATAAAAAAAACATCAAATGTGTAAATATATTTTCATGTTTATTTTTACCGGTAATGTTTTGTCACTTTAACATCTCAGAGAAGATATAAATTTAAGGCAAATAAGTCAGCTAAAATTGAAGCACCTTGGTACTACTAAAAGATGGATCTAAAACCAGAGTTTAATAGAAAAGTAAAAAGAATATATAGTAAATTCCTCAGTTGAACTGTACACAAAGGACCCTCATTAATTTCACCCTGGTAACACATCACATTTATCCATCTCTTTAAGTGCGAATGTGTCTTTTTATATATAGTATGTACATACATAGGTACACGTGCAATATACCAACATACGTACATAAAATGATGGATGTAAATATGTAAGTGTAAAAAGAAATGCCAATACTTGCGGAACTCTTGCACAGTAAACCAATAAAATGAATAATAATTTATCTGGATAATTGAAAAATCGGAATATAAGTTAAAAAAAAAAACCATTGATGTTTAAATATTTACTGGAAAAATTACTTATATTTTTGTTATTTAACATTCAAACAAATTTTGACTGTGCAAGACAAGTTCAAGCTTCGCAACATCGAAGTAATGCTGCTGTGTTAATATTTAATATCCAATACTAAATACTTAATACATATATAATATTATCATCAATACTATATATGTACTTATATTAGAGTGTATTTAAAAACTGAACAGAACGAATTTGTCAATGAAATAAGATAGAAATCGTTTCATACCTGTGTTCGAAAAATTAAATAATGACTATATTTACTAATTTGATAGTATGCAGGTAATCATAAAATGATTGTGATTGAATGTTCTGCGCTAATTATATACTACTACTACTAAAGACCGATATACCAAGCTATTTTACCACACATACACATACAAGCATACACATAGAAATTGCTTAAGTGTACGTATACTTATAACATTAAAAAAATATTTGAGCGAAATGTATTTTAATTAAAGCTGCAATTTGTGATTTGTAATTTGCATATTATGTAATTGCAAACACCTTAATTGTTTACAGGTATTCTATCTTCAATTTAATTTAATTTGTACTAAAAAAAAAGGTAATTTTAACATTTTTAAAAGGTGCAATCAATAAAATAATTATACATAGATTACTATATGTCAATACTAAAAATAAGTATACCTAAAATACATACAAACATTACCTGATGATCGTACAGTCCAACTGGAAAGAGCTACAATTCTGAATTAATTAATTCTAATTCTGTTATATAAAGTTATAAAACTACACCATACAGTAAGTACTAATCTTTATTATAATAATATCCTTAAGCTGATAATCGCGGAAATTTTAGTAAGTTAGCAATGAAGATTGCAGTTGAGCGTGTCTAACCAAAAAGTATTCTACAAAACGAGCGCAAATTAAATATGCACCTGTTAGTAATCACAGTTAACGAATTGCATAGCCAAAACTCGTATGCAATACGCCAAAAACTGGCTTTCTTTGAAAAAACGTGAATGGTAAGCGTCACTCAAAAACTGCGTCAGTGACAACGTAAAGGGACTCTTGCATAGGCAACTAAAAACCCACCAATTAGTCTTACTACAGGGAAATGGGCGAGAAGAGCGAAAGTTTACATTGGCCGATCTCAACTTAGAAACAAAGAAGAATAAAGTTAAACCAAGCCGACGATATCTGCAAATAATATTTTTACTCCACCAAAAAGTTGAATATGTTTAATGTCTTTATTTATAATTTTATAATATCTGCACATCTTTTGCCATTTATTATAGTATAGGAACTTTATAAATATTTATACTTATTTTGTAAATTCTATGCAATTCTTGCAGCAACTTTGATTAACATTATCATTTTAATGTATACTTATACATACATACATAATATCAATACATGCATTTTGGGCTATTCTATTTAGAATGACATACATATATATGTATGCAAGCACGTATTTGTAATTATATAAATAAATGAAGAAGTGCATAAGAATGTGTGCGCGTTTGTGGAAAATGGATGTGTACATGTGTGTGGAAGGTTATTGAGCTTTTAAAATTGATTTAACCAGTGTACTTACATACACATGATTATATATATTTTCTGTAGGCTTGTAAAGTGTCATGTATGTTTGTATATATGCATGTTAGCATGTAGCTGTGGTGAAAGGACTAGGAAACATATGTGATAATCACATCTATAAATCTATATTTATATCTCAGCCTAGTGTGCGCATGAGATGTACGACTATATCTGCGTGTTTGTGTTTTTGCTGATATATGGATGACTGTTTGAATATTGGGACTTTAGTGACATCCATATTTCCATTATTGAAAGCATATTAATCGGATCTTTCATTAAAATATTTATGTTGCATTTGTATATGTATATATTTATATGTATATGTATGTATATGCGTGTGCATATGTATATGTATATGTCAATGTATATAATTATGTATCTATGCATACTTTACAACTATTCACTTTGCTGCGAGGTTTTTATTTCATTTCTATATCAATCAATTATTATTACTTTATTCAGAATAATGTTTATCAATGAATTTATAAATTAAGATTTAATTTAATTGTATATTGGATACATGTATTATATGTATTCTTTCTTACATTCCAATTTTTTTTTTTAAATACTATAGGAACTTTTTATTAAAGTTGTTTTGTTCATGTTGTTCTTGCTTTAATTTTCATTTTCGTCTTTCTTATCGATTTAATATTCATTCGTTTTTCTTGTTTTGAAGAGTTCATGCATTTAATATATGTTGATTGAGTTTCGTATTTAATGTAAGAAAGAACTCAAGATAAAATATTTATGAATGTCAGACATTTAAATATTAGCAACTAATAGGCAAACTCGCATATACGATTACGAGTCGGTAACAAAAATAGTTCAGTTTATTTAAGAAATCTAAAGAATAAAAACAATTAAAAAATTATCGGCCATTATAAAATATCAAATCAAATAACTGACAACAGTAAGTAAATTAAATGTCGCTCTCATGCGTAATTTTAATGATGTCATAAATGTTCTCAAATTAACAATATTTTCAAACACTGTTATCCAAGTTTTATAATTTAAAATTGTTCTATTTTATAACAGTGTCATATTCATTCAAATAACTTAAATTCCAAGTCTGTGTATATGATTTGTAATTTTGAAATAATTTAAAAACACTCCATAGTCCATTTGGAATTGTTTCATTTTTAATTAAACTCTTTTAAAAATAAACATATTTCTTACACTATTAATAGTGTGTATATTTTCGAATTGGACAAAAATATTTATGTAAAATACAGAAGAGTCACATAATTTACATTTAATTCGATTTCAATTGAGTCATTTGAAAAAAGTCCAATTTCATTAAATCATAATAGAAAGGAAAATGTTTTGCGTGTGCATTTATATGAGTTAGTACATTTGAATTTTTTGTAAATTTAAATATTGGCACAATCATGTATTTTCTTGTTCATTACTTATGCAAATATATGCGGGATAATTGATAAACAATTCATATAATTAAAATGATAATTTAATGTCTTATACGCAATTTGTATCCTTTGAAATCTGTATAATGCATATTGCATTATAACGTACATCTTTTTTATGTTTGGTAAAAAATGGGAGTAAGCGATATTTCTATGAGCTCTTGAGTAATTTTTCCATTATTTGTGTTTGTTAATTTAATAAACTCGTTAATAACTAATTTTTTAAGCAGTGTCTTAACATTTCTTGTAATATCATTTAATACTTACATAGAAAACAAAGGCAGAAAGCAATAATATGCTAGGAACTCAGTTTGCATTTCTTTTATTTCTCTCTCTCTCTTTCGTCCCCCTCATATATATATATATATATATATATATATATATATATATGTGTTTGTATTAATGTCTGTATGAGTACTATAAATATGGTAGTTCTTGTTTTTTTTATCGGGAAATTTAAGATTCCTTGCTTAAATTAATGGTTACAAGGAGCTGCTTTTGCTAAACTAAGGAGTAACTATTTGATTTAACATGAACTCCATCATCTTCCTAATATATGTAGGATAAATTGTTAGATTTTTTTTTGTTATTATTGTTGAGATTATTGCTATATATATTTTGAATAGTTAGGAACAATTCCGTTTAATTTTTAATTAACACTAAATTAGAATTCATCTTTTAGAATTCTTACTTTTATGTAAACTCTGTATATATTTAGTATAATGAAATGTTATGCTTTCAATTTTTTTTAAAATAGGAACTTTCAAGTTTTCATAGTATGATTAAATATAATTATCATATAAATAAATATTTATATATATTTTAGTGCATGTAAACGATGTAAAATTCTACGATTCATTAATTCTTATATGTTCACATAGTTTCTCTCATTCTCTCTCTCGATCTCATTGAATATCGTTGTTATATGGGGTAAGTCCGATTTTTTAGTTAAACATTTATAGCCTTAAAGTGAGAAAGATTTAATATTTAATAATTGTAATAAATTAATAAATATGCAATAAAGCACTTACCATATGATTAGATAGTCCAATTCGTTCACCGGAATTTGTCCAATTTATTTGCCACCTATAACTATTAAAACAAATGCTTACTTATCAAATCGGTTAATGATTACTTTTACTAATTAGGTAAATAATAAAAAATAACTATCCCAGATTGAGGCTAAAATTAAAAATGAAAACTTAAAAACAAAAAAATCAAGTCGAGTTTAGTCAAATAAATTGTTTATTTTTGTACATGATTATTAAAAATAATATTACAAACTGAGTTTGTTTGTTTGCGCCACACGTTTGGCAGTTTTTCGAGCATGTGTTTGTTTCTGTCTCGCTTGCATGGGTTGATATTGCGTTCAATTAACAATATTGTAACTTCTAGTTTTCTTGTTTATAGTCCGATTTTAATGCGCCTTTCAGGATAGTTTAATATAGTTAGTCTCCCCCAGTTATAAACTACAATACTGTACGATACGGAAAAAACGGCATTGAAGCTTGAAAACTATTTTATAAATTGTGGGAAAAGTGGGCGTGGCAGTCAAATTTATAGATGGCAATGAACTATGCTGTCGCTAGGAACTCCCCGTACAAATTGGTGATCCTAGGTGCCATAGTTACTGAGATATTTGCCGAAAACACCAATTTTTCACGAGGTGTGTCCAGTTTTTTGCTTTTTGTGGGCGAATGGGGCGTGGCATCGAAAAAAAAAAAAAAGATTCTTGTATTGACTGACTAAATATCTGATCGTTTGACACCAAGCTCGAACTTGTAACCATCTCTGAAATCTGTTTGTTCATACGGACAGACGGACAGACAGACAGACAGACAGACAGACAGACAGACAGACAGACAGACAGACAGACGGACAGACGGACAGACGGACATGGCTATATCGACTCGGCTTGTGATGCTGATCAATAATATATATACTTTATGGGGTCTGCCACGCCTCCTTCTGCCTGTTACATACTTTTGCACAAACCCAATATACTCTTGCAGAGAGTATAATAATACAAACTGAATTGTAATTTAATTTTTAGTGGTTATATAATACTCAAATAAAACAATGTTCTGTTTTGAGGTATGTACTACGCAAAGTATCAATCAAGGATTACAATCTATGTAAATATGTATATATTCGTACCACAAAGGTGGTATATGTGTGTATATGTCTATAATTTATAATCATTTACAACGTAAAAATTAAATTAAATTTCAGAAAACATTGCAATTAATAATTCAGACACAAGGCTCGAAAGCATACAGATATGCTTATGAAAATTTAAAATATTTAAAAACTGAATATAAAGGAATTTTCTCATTGAATTTTGAATTGAAATCTATAAATTTATACAAATCTTGTATAATCTGCATTTTTAACAACTCCTATTTACATACACATACAGATGCGTGGTGTTTTGAATTTGAGTAAGGATATACATATATTAATAACACACTTAGTTGTCGCACAACTAAAATGTTTATTTAAAAATAATATATGTTTAGAAATCAAAGCCACAAACCTTTCACGTCTTTAATATGAAAAAAATACAGTTACTGCGATTTTGAAAGGTTACAGAAGTTTTTGAGAATAAGGTAAGTATGTGTATCTTCTTCAATAGGGTATTATAAAGTCTCTCGGTTTAAAGCTATATGTTATGTATAATTTAATGGCCTAGGAACAATTGATTCTACGATTCTCAGATTCAGATACTCCAACCAAAATTTATATAAATATTGACCAATTTTGCGAGTTGGCGGTGATTAGGTTTGTTGCCTTGATATCGTACATTTGGACATTTTACATTTGAATTTTAGCTTAACTATTTGCATTCCTTTCCTTTGATGTAAAGTATAAGTAGGTATAGTAATTTGCATCTAAATCTTAATCTATTATTAAAAATAATAAATTGCGAGGCATGTTGTGAATTATTACTAGATTTTGTATTATGTAGTTTCAATTTCATTTTAGTGAATAAATATTAATTTGTTACTGTTTAAAACAATAGTATTCTCAGTAGACTCTGACAACAGATTTTTCGGATATCGTGTAAAAACTATTTGCTTATTTCAAAATTTACAAATATGAATATATAGCATAGTTACATTTGAGTTCTATAGTCTGTGTCTAAAATTCAAATAATAATATTGTGAGCATAATAATAGGTATAATTCATACTACTAAAATGTGGACACCTATTAGTAATCGTATAACGGTCAAATCAATTCAAACACATCATCAAAAACCAATAAAATTTAAATTATAATAATAAATGCTAATTCCGGGCTTTTCATATCATTTAAATAATTCAGATGCATTTGAGAGAAGGTTCCGCAAATCTTACCAGTTATGTGATTGCGGTTAAATAGTTGTTGCATGAGGTCACGATTCCCATTTGAGTTTGATCTGGCAACGCCATTCATTTCGTCATCCTCATCATCGTCGTCATCGTCGTCGTCTCCGTCGTTATCTTCATTAACAGTTATATCAATATCGCGATGGGTAACACTAGTATTAGATCTGGGCTTGACAATTTCATTGTTCGAAGCATTGATTGCACCTGTCAAGTTCATGCTCTCAATCACCGACGATGTCTTCAATGGATCAAAGGTGCCGCCAGCTGCTGGCACTATGCTAGTCGTCACATTAGATACAACATGCTGCAATAGCAACGCCTTTGAAAGGCTATAGAATCGTTTCTCACGATCGGAATCATTATCGTCACTTCCACTGGCATTGCTTTGGTTATATAATTCACTGGTCTGTTCAATCAATTCCTTCATTTTGCAAATGTGTTCTACGCTAAATGCATGTTTCTGCATGTTCACTTGTGGCATCTGACACAGTTGACAGTCCTGTAATTGTTGCTCTGAAGCACTTTCCGTAATTTGGCATGGAACGGAGATGGGGACAGCGACAGGAAGTGTGGCTGCTACAGCGGCTGACATTGACTCTTGACTCATAGGGAATGACTTATTAATGCTATTGCTGTTGCTGTTGCCTGCCTCTTTCCCGCTAGATCCATCAAAACTGTTGTTGTCATCGGAGATGTGCGCGAATTGTCGCTGGTTACGAGATTTCTTATCCTTAGCCCTTGAGTTTTGAAACCAAACCTAAAATTCAAAAAAACAATCAACATTTTTTTTTTTAAATTTTGCACTGGATAACAAAAAAGAATTTATTCAAATATAATTTTAAAATAGTTGTTTATAATATTGAAAATAAGATAATTCGTTCAAGAGCTTTCTTCTGAACGCCGCTAAGTTAGAATTACGAGATCTTGTTTTATTTATTTATTCAAACATTTATAATCAGATTGATTTTCGAAGTGTTACATTAAAAATCATCCATGAAACATCACTGTATTTAAGGTATTTTCATGATTTTAACGAAATTATGGAAAACTTAAGCTTAAATGGTGAATCTCTTTGAAATTGATGTAGAAATATAATTTTCATGTAATCATTAACACATTCCAAAAATCTCCACATTTACGTTCTTAAAAATAATTGATGTAACACTTATACATGTTTCGCTATATTGTACCTTTCAATAGTTAAAACGAACTTTACCTGTGTTTAATTCATTCTGTATGATGTGGATAGCACTTTTACTGATCATATCGTAAATACATCCAATATTTATGCACTTTTGTTGCAAAATATTCATCAAATCACCAAATCGGGTATACAATGCATATACTTGTTAACACTTCTCCTAAAACAGCTGACATTTTATGTTTATGTGTTCATTGCACATGAGTTCCAGTGAGTACGTAAATTAGACTATGTTACTAAATAAAACAAAATGAAAATGAAAATATTCAATTAAATTAAAGTTAATAAATCGAATTTGTAAAAATAACAAAACCAATAGCTAAACATTTGCGATTTACTACCGCATTCATGATGAATATTTAATAATGTATTATGAGAAAATTGATTAAAAACTAGGTATTGAAATGTAGTTTGCATTTAAAAGAAATAAAAATTGTGTGTATAAAACAATTTAAGAAATACAAATAAATTAAAAAGAGTTTTTTTTAACGGTTCGGATCTCCGTCGGATTTCAGATTTTTGTGCTCAATTTCATACATTAATTGAACATGAATTTTAACCATTTTTACTTAATAAATAAAGGACATTTTTTAAAGCGATTTTTCGTTTATGTAAAGTGCGGACTGATAAGTAAAACACTGGAAAATCAAAATTAAAACTCACCTGAACGACTCGCTTTTTTTTAAATTCACTTTTTTGGAGATCTCTTCAAGCATTTTTCGACTGGGATTGGATTCGTTTTGATAACACTCATAAAGAAAATTCAATTGCTCTGGAAGAATTGTAGTTCTTAAGCGTTTATTTTGCTTGGATGGAGCACATAATTGAACCGATGAGTCCGATGGTAAAGAAGCCTCAGTGGCATTAACCGAAGTTGTTGTGATGGCAACATTTTCAACTTTTGGATTGGTATTATTATCATCATCAGTGAATGTCAGCATTTGTGAGTTATTCTCAATCATGGTGGCATCGAGAAAATCTTCAAGATTTTGAAAATATTGTGATTTATCCGCATCACTGGAGCTTCGAACTCTTTCGCTGCTCCGCAGTAGACCATTTTGTGATTTTTTCCCATTTATTGGATTATCGCTGATTCGATGTTTTTTTGAGCAATTTTCAATTAGATTTTTAGACTGCCTCAGGTCAAAGTGTTGACCACTGCCAGATAGGCTAAAACTAGCATTGATATGGTTGTTGTTTAATACTTCATATGATGAATCGTCGATGTCATTAGGTACTGTAGTTTTTGAAGTCGAATCAAGTCCGTTTTCCGAGTTCTTTTGATCGCTCTCCGTTCCATTGAACTGTGTCTGAATATTTTGTTCGTCTTCTTCTCCTCCACGGTCCCGTGCGCGTTCCTGATCCGCATCCGATTCGATGCCGATTAAATTAGATAATTCATCCGCCGTCACGTTCGGCTGCTGTGACGACGGCATCGTTCCTGTGCCATCACCTGTTATTTGGGGCGAGGCAGCTAACTGAAAAAACTTTTTCGACTCGTTTAATTGGTAATACTGTAGTAGAAATTCAATTGTTGGCTTTTTACTGGCGCTAAACGATGATTGTTCCTGTTTTGTGGTAGACTCTTCATTATTTTTTCGATAATATTGCAGTAAAAATCATAGCTGTTGGTTTTCTTAAGCTCACTTTGCTGGTAAAATTTTTTTAAAAAATCGAGCTCAAAATTTTTGGCGTTTGTTGTTTGATGTTGTTGTTGTTGAATTAAGAATTGTTGTTTTGCTTCTGTATTTGTCTCATGCTGCATAAAGTATTGATACAGAAAATCGTAATTGTTGCCAGTTGTTGCTGCTGCAGTTTTTGTTGATGGTGTGTTTGTATTGATTTCGGTAATTAATGTTGCCTCCTCGGCAATTGATGAACTTTCCGAATATTTCCGTTTCTTTGCCGGTGGTGGTTGTTGTGATTCCGTTTGATGTTGTTGTTGTTGCTGTTGCTGCTGCTGAGCCGCCTGCTGCAGGCTTTGCAATATGCTGCCAAATGGTCCGTAAGACGCCTCTGATTGGTTTGAATTATGGGTAAAAATTGCTGGATTCATGAGATGCATCAACTGATGCTCACGCAATAATTCTAAATGATTGAACTGCAGTTCACATTTATCGCACTCGAACTTTTGCATCCGCTGATGCTGCTGCTGCTGATGATCAAGACTATTGCTGCGCTCTCGCTGCGGCGGCGTTGGTGTTGTGGATGGACTAAAGTCAGTCAGCGACGAGGATTTACTAAATAGATGCTGAGGCGAGGGCGATGATCCGAAATGCTGGGAACCGGAGCCGGAATGCGAATGCGTATGAGCTGCCGCAGCGGCAGCGGCAACAGCAACGGCAGCTGCCACGTTCTGTGGCAATCCTGTAGACCCAATACTAGAACCAACACCACCACCATGATGTATATCCATGGATGAATTTGAATCTTCGGAGCTTAAATTTTGTGCAATCTGTGCTGCAGCTATTTGTGCCTTGGCCGATTTCTTGTTATTTTCTTCCTTGAAGCAATGATTCTTCTGATGACGTATTAGTTCGTAATAGCGCTGAAAGACCAAACTACACTTTTTACAAGCATAGTTGATGTTTTGTTTTTTGGTCTCCTCGCTCTCATATAACGAGTTATTTGGTTGATTTTCATAGATCTTACGCTGTTTTTGACGGGCATTTTGGAACCAAACCACAATCACTCGTGGGGATAGCAACAACAGTTTGCTCAAGTATTCCAAATCACTGTCTTTTGGATACGAGTTGTTTTCAAAAAATTCTTGCAGTACCTTAATCTGATAATCGGTAAAGCGCGTCCGATTTGCTCGCTTTCCGCCCGAAGTCGATGACGATGAATTTGATGAATTTGAGGAATTACTTTCCAGCTGGGCACTTGACGATGCTGCTACTGCTAATCCCGATGCCGATACCGGTATTGAGGTTGACCCTGTTACCATACCGGGCACTGATACACTTGCCGATAGTTTCTCAAAGGATTTATTAGCTATTTGCAACTTCTTTGGCGGGCCCATATTGCTGCCCATATTTTCCAGCTGTTGGCTTAATAAATCATTCATGCTGCTATAAAGGTTTGGGGTCTGTGGACGGGAAAGCACATCGGAGCTACCACTTTCCGATTTAGTCTCAAAGCAGCTACCTTGCTGTTGTTGTTGCTGGTGTTGCTGCTGTTGTTGCTGGTGGGCGTTTTGTTGGCTTTGATAATGCTGAAATGTTGATCCAGATGTCTGATCATTCATGACCTCATCATTCATGGCCTGCTGGGTTATACCAGCTTCTAAAGCCAAATCTATCTGATGCTGTTTTAAAAATTGAAGTGAATTTTGATGTTGCTGTTGTTGACGTTCTTTTTTGTGGAATGCATATTCCCCGGGAGTAATGATTTCCTCCTGTGGCTCAGTCTTTATTTGAACCTCTAGTGGCAATGGCAACCCTATTAAATCTTCTTCAGCTTGCGATCGAAAATAGTCGGATATATTGCCAGTGGAATTTGCGGATTGCGTGCGAAAGGCTGCTGTGGATGTCACTGTGGACGTTGTATTCAAAGTATCCATTGCTGGATTACTTGAACCTATGACTGTGCCTGTTCCTTTGCCTATATCGCCATCGGTTCCCGAACGTGCTCCCGTTCCAGTTCCCACTACGTTACACGCTGATGTAGTTGTTGCTTGAGGCGTATCGCTCAATGATGTTACCTTTGCCTGACCAGTGCGTTCGTATTCCTCCAAATTAAGTGTGGTGGATGGCGGATTATTAAAGTTGTATGGTGAATCCTTATTACGCTGCCGTTCCTTAAATAATGTATTGCGAAACCAATGCTTGACCACCTGAACCAAATACACAAAAGAGAGAAATATAGAAATTGTATGAGTGATTCGAATTGAGAGTTAACCACGTTCATAGTAAAATATTTTTTATTATTTGTTGGTTTTAGGTACCTTCATTGGAAGATTTGCCTTTTGCGACATTTCCATAATGCTTTCTTCGCTCGGAGAGTTGTTAATGTCGAAATGAGCTCGCAATATCTTCAGCTGATCGTCTGTGATTCGAGTACGTGCCCGTTTCTGATTGTTGCTGAGTTGCTGCTGTAGGGAAATTTAACCGGGCATTAATATTAAAATGTATAATAAATATTTCTGTATATTACCTGATCAACTTAGTGCTCTTTTTAATGGCATCATCGACATTAACAGCATCATCAGCATCATCATCTAATAGCTGTTCATGCTTTATTTCAAAATGACATTCATTCGGCTCGTTCTCTGGTTCCCCACAGCCTCCCTCGTCATGGGGGGCCAAGGGGGGCGTGGTATTACAACGCTGCACGGCCGCAAGAGCAGCAGCTGCCACAGCCGTCTGAAAAGCCTGCAAAGCAGCCGCATTTGTCGGTATACTGATGAAATCGTCGTTTTCCGCCGTCGGATGCATTGCCTCCAAATGGAACACTATTTCTTTCCTCGTTTGCACAAAGTATTCACAGAGATTGCACTTAAACACAGCGCTTGTCGCTGATCCACACAGATTCAAACTGTCTCCGAACGAGGTAGGATTCGAATTTGGATTAACCTTTGAATTTGTATTAGAACTTGAATTCGGAATTTTGCCACCTGCTGTCGAGCAACTTGAGACGGAGGCGGGTGAGAAAATATTGCTATCACCCAATTGGGACCCTTGACCGCCTTGACCACTGAATCCAGCCTCCGTTGTCGCTTTACCGCAAACACTTGTTGTTCCTAGTTTAAAACCTACATCTTGTATCCCATCTGAAAAAGTTAAAAAAGAGAATTTTTTATTTTACGTTAGTTTATTAATTGGTTATCTAAAATAAGTTATCAGTTATTCACTTAGAAATTTTATTATATTATTAAAATTAAAATAGAAAACTTCATTAAGTTCGCATGTTTTCTACAGTAACTGATACCATCAGCAGAATCAGCAATATGTTTTTCCGTGTCTTTAGCTCGTATAAATTAAAGACGAGAGGCAGACAGAGAGGGAGGGAATGAAAGATTCTAATAATAAAATTAAAGAAAGAAAAGAAAATCAAGAAATATGGTATCTTAGGCACGCCAATGATTTGGTACTCTATGGACAGTATTTAACTAAGGGCGTGGTGGTTTAGGTAGAAGTAAAATTTGTATTCTGAAAAATTCTTACATAATTTATTTATAGTCAGTATTTGAAGAATGTAAATTCGATTGAAAAATTAGTTTTTTAGTTTGTAACCCTTCTTCAAGGATATTAAAATGTACCTAGTGTCAGTGGCAGATAATACTGAAAATAGTTTGTGCCCTGTCGTAGTTATTGCCATAGTATCTTGTTTAGCTCAGTCTCTAAATCAGGCTCAGCGTTGGTCTCAGCTGCATTTCAGTTAATTGCAAGGCAGAGCACAGATAACGGAGGCAGCGGCAGCGGCAGCGGCAGCGGCAAAAGAATCGACGATGGGAGAGGCAAAGGGCTCAGCAGCAGTTGAATCGACCAAATGCGAATATATTTCAAATTCCATTACCAATTTCAAAGCAATTTCCATACAGGCTTGATTGCATCGAATTAAAAAGGTCCGACATAAAATGAAAATCAAGACTATAGAGTACGGTCATCGTTCAGTTTCAGTAAGATGAAGACGGGGGAAATGAACTTGGTCAGAACAGAATGGAAATAAGAGAAAGAGAGAGAGAGAGAGAGAGAGACAGAGAGGGATGAAATAACCAAACTGATACGTGCTTGTGTGTATTCGTGAATGCGCCTGTTTATGTGTGTGTGGGCATTGTTGTTGCTGGTTTGTTCCTTTGTTATTGTTGCTGCTGTTGCTGTTAGTGCAATAATCATGCGCAGCTGTTACCACTGCAGTGGTCACAAGGCACAGCAAATAAGATGCCAACGATCCACCAACACCGCCGCCAACACCACCACCGCCAACACAAACCAACGAAACATAAAAAGCAAAAAAGGAAGAAAATAGATTTGTTTTTTAGCATACCGCAGACAGAATACACTTCAAAAACTTCTTCAATTAAACAAATAGTTAAAATGATTAATTTAATAAAATTAAGAAGACCGCGTATAAAGGATTAAGAAATGTCACAAAAATCTCTTATAGGGAAGAGAAGTGTAGTGAAATAGGTATTATTTTATTACCATATTAAAGCTCATAAAATTTTAAAGAAATAATACTTTCTGAAAGGGTATAGAAAGTCTCTATGGAAGAAATAAACCGAGCAAACATCTTCAGCTTCGACACCAACTGCAACACCAATAGCAACAACATCAATAACACCAGCATCAATGAACCCATAGGGCTGCAGGGGAAGAAATGAAGAGTTTCCCCTCAGAGAGGGAAGTGTGGAATTGCTGGGCACGCTCAGGGCTCAGGGGTCCACTTATGACTTAAGATAGGTATCGTCATTATGAAGCTCTTTGTTGCCGCAGGAAGGGCAGGAAGAGCTTATGAGAATTGAACTAGAACCTCTACTTCCCCTACTCCACTCTACACAACTCTGTTTCAATACTTGGCACTTCTTTTGTGCTCACCTCATGAAGTTTTACGTCAACTTTTGTGTATGAAGCATAGTTTTAATTATTGTTAAGCTTCAACATTTCACAGACAATTTAAATAATATTATGTTAACCAAAATACGAAAAAGTGGAAGGTACAGTTGAACATAACCGACCGCAAAATACTCGTCCTGGTATAAACTACTTCTAAAAATTCAGGATTCCGGACTAAAATCAATCCGATAATTTTATGATGACAATCGTACCATGATTCTACATCCAGTATATTCCTATTTTTACTCTGTCTATAAATTGTTTATAGTTGGTACAGCAGCATATCAGCAGGTTGCCAGAAATGGCAAAACTATAACTGCAAAAAAAAACCAATGGGTTGATATTGCGTTCAATTAACAATATTGTAACGCTTCTAGTTTTCTTGTTTATAGTCCGATTTTAATGCGCCTTTCAGGATAGTTTAATATAGTTAGTCTCCACACCAGTTATAAACTACAATACTGTACGATACGGAAAAAACGGCATTGAAGCTTGAAAACTATTTTATAAATTGTGGGAAAAGTGGGCGTGGCAGTCCAAATTTATAGATGGCAATGCAACTATGCTGTCGCTAGGAACTCCCGCACAAGAATTGGTGATCCTAGGTGCCATAGTTACTGAGATATTTGCCGAAAACACCAATTTTTAACGAGGTGTGTCCAGTTTTTTTGCTTTTGTGGGCGAATGGGGCGTGGCATCGAAAAAAAAAAATTCTTGTATTGACTGACTAAATATCTGATCGTTTGACACCAAGCTCGAACTTGTAGCTCTTACCATCTCTGAAATCTGTTTGTTCATACGGACAGACGGACAGACAGACAGACAGACAGACAGACAGACAGACAGACAGACAGACAGACAGACAGACGACGGACAGACGGACAGACGGACATGGCTATATCGACTCGGCTTGTGATGCTGATCAATAATATATATACTTTATGGGGTCTGCCAGCCTCCTTCTGCCTGTTGCCACTTTTGCACAAACCCAATATACTCTTGCAGAAATAAAAACGAATAAGAAGATTTTCATTGATAATTATAAGCGAACCTAAGTATATACTATATACCCTGTGGACTCGGTGGGTGGAGTGAATGCAATTTTAAATTGAAATTGCAATTTTGATATGTTTTCTTCTCACTAGAGTTCGAGCTTGTGTTTCAAGTAGTACTAAAAGAGTTCAGTACTTTATTTTACTGTATTAAGATGTTTATTATTTATTTCATTTGAAGACTTAAAACTAATTAGTTCTTGAATTATTTGAATTTTCTTTTATTTTCAAGTTGACCAAATCATCTATTAACCAAAAAGAACCTAAAAATGTTAAGTAACATGAAACAGGAACATGTGTTTTATTGGGAAAATATGTCATTAAAATAATAATTTACAACATAAAATATAATTTTTAAGACAATTAAGCTTAAGCTGAGTTCCCAAATGAGTGAATACTTTGATCCGTGAATTTCAATGATCCGCTAATTTGAACTTATGCTGAACGTAGCGACACAACTCTACTCTCAAATATTTTGACCATGCCCATAACCCATGCCTATGCCTGCGGTTCAAACACTGCACGACGCCACATCTGATATGGGAGTCTCACACTGTGGCCAGGTATTTGCCGTGTAGTCTTTACCTTTTTTAAAACTTACTTGAAGAAGGGACTGGAACTAAGACTGGAACTTGGACTGGGACTGAGCCTGAGCCTGAGCCTGAACCCGACGTGGAGCAAAGTTTGCACGTCACTAATTGCAAATTCGATGGATACATATAATCGTTTTTGCATTCTTAAGTAATTTGTAATAATTTCCTCAAGGGTCAGCGTCAGCGTATAAATCTCACATCGTATATAAATCGCACAAGGGCAACAGCATCGAACGATTGTCTGTCTGTGTGTGTGTGTATGAGTAGTTGCGAGTGTGTGTGAGTGTCAGTGTCAGTACGAACATAAGAATAAGCTTGAGAATTGGTGTAAGTATGAGTGTGATTATGAGTAAGAGTATATGAGTACGAGTTTATGTGTGTGTGTGTGTGTGTGTGTGTGTGTGTGAATATGAAATTAAGAACAGGACGATGGCGAGGGCGATAATAATCAAAGAGCGCGAAGAGGGCGAAAATGAAATTGAACCAAAATCAGTGCTTAATGATGAGTTACGAACCGAAACAAACCGAACAATTTATTCATGGTTATACACAGTAAAAAATTCAAATTATGCTAAAATCAATCTACAAGTGTTCTTGGATTTAGCTTTATATTCTTGGATTTAGCTTTATAGTATATATGTATACAGCTTTATAATATGTATATAGCTATAAAATAGTTAAATTGAGTTCAAATTGTTTAAAAAACGACAACGTTAAATAGATAAGTAGATACATTCTCAGCATATTGTATGGTAACTCGTAAGCAATATAGACCTAGATACTATATGAATATATACCGTTATACTTATTTCGAATTTAAAACTTCATCAGTCTTACCTTCGCTGGTGCCGGAGAGAAGGTTATCGGTAACCTTAAACACCTCGTTTAGAGCAAGCATCTCGAGATTCTCGGTTCGCCGTTGTAAGCTGATGAACTGCTCGACTTGCAGGTGCCTCAAGCTTTTGACGTGTAGCACCATGTCGTGCAGATTCTTAGCCCCAAAATTGCATAACAGACAGCAGAGTAGCTTCTGCGATTGTTCAGCCTGCTGCTGTGAATCCTGTTGCTGCAGCTGCTGTTGTTGATCCTGATCAATTTCCATTGGGTTAACATCCTTGCGCATACGACTTTGCTGTATTATATAGAGCAAATGCTGGAAGATCATGCGCATTGTGTCGTGACGCATTTGCTGTGTGTGCAGCGACAGTTTCTGAATTGAATTTGTGTGAAAATCGCAGCAATTACACTTGAGTTGAACAACATTTGTAGCCAACTGCGGTTGATACTGCAGTTTATATTCAGTTCTTGATCCACCTTCGCGTATATGATTGATGAAATTCAATTTTTGTAAATGCTTGTCGGTTTTGCTGTGTAACTGAAAGTTAGCCTTTAAATTCGTCTTATAGTTACACAATCGACATATATAGTTATTATTGTGTATGACCATAATGTCGGCGCTTGCATTCGACGATTGACGGGAGCGATCAAGCAACAAATGTTGATTCAATTCATCCATATTGTTTGTGCTAAAACTATCGCAGATGAGACAACTGTACAAAGCGGTTGGCCACAAGTCTGGCAGGCCGGTGGGCTGCTGACATGACTCCAATGTTGTGTCCGCAGTGGAACCAGTTGATTCACTCCCATGTGCACCCATATTCATCCCCATGGCCATGCCCATATTTACGGGCATTCCTAGATTCATGCCGAGGCCTATGTTTATCCCCATGTTCATGCCTAAGCCCATTCCCATGTTCTGTGACATTTTCAAGGGTTGCGGAGAGTAGGAGAACTGATCGGGTGTGCTCACGGGCGAGGGTGATGTGGGTGACAACTTACTTTGCTGCTGCTGTTGTACAGCATTTTGTTGTAACAATTGTATCATTAGTGCTTGGTTATAAGCCAGATCAGCTAAAGCTACTTCCGGTCCAGCTAAAAAATTATTGGCATTTGCGCCCGAGCCTGAGCCGGAACCAGCTCCAGTTCCGACTGCAGTGCCCGATTGCTGCTGCTGTTGCTGCTGTAGGAAATTTAGTGCCTGAATGTGCTTGATATTGTTTTGGAGTACAGCCATGTTGTGTGTATGCTTCTCGCTAGTCATATGAATGCGTAGATTACGCGCAACTGATGTCTCATAGCTACAGATGTCGCATCGAAATGATGGCTTTGGTTTGATGGAGCTACCCGTAGACCCCGAAGTGCCCGCTGCAGCAGCAGCAATACTACTTACATTGCCAGTACTAACACTGGCCGTAGAGGGACTAACTGACATCGCATTCGAGGTGCCAATGGTTCCTTGCTGTTGCGACGATGTTACCGAAACGGAACCAGAACCGGAAACATTTCCCGAACCTGAACTAATACCAGAACAACTGCCTCCGCCTGCTGCTGCTGCTGCTCCTTGGGATGAGGAATTGGGCATCAACAGTTTGCCACTCGCCGCAGCGGCTGCTGCCGCGGCTGCGGCTGCTGCAACCATATTCTGGGAGCTATTCAGCTCCTGCATGTTGTTCAGATGCTTGTCGGACTGCATGTGAATCGACAAGTTACCCTTTGTCGTTGTCGAATAATTGCATATCTCGCAGCGATATGGCTTATAGCCACATGAGTATGACTCTCCTCGTGCCAGACGTGGATGCTGTTGACCTGCATGAACATAGACATATAAATCCATTACAAATTTGGTTAACATGTATGAGGAATAACACTAATGTTTGTAATAAAGACATGTCACAAATTTAATTAAAAACACTAATTTTGTAACGCATTAAAGGAGACGTTTCCGACCCCATTAAGTAAATATATTCTTCATTAGCATCAACAGCTGAATCGATATAGTCCTGTCCTTCTGTCCGTCTATGTATCCGTATGTTCCAAAACGAACTATTCTCTCTGTTTTAAAGCTGTACAAGAACAGATTTTTATTCTCCATGCATTCAGTTTATATGTTAAATCAGATTGGATAACTAGTCATATAACTGACTGTTCGGTTGGAATGCTATGGAAATTTTATGTGTCTATTAAACGATTTCAATTATTTATTTACTTATTTATTAACGCAGACTAAGATCAGTCGCGAGTATTAACCAAAAATAAGTTTATATGTATAATTAAAATTAATATTAATAATTTTTAAAAAGTACAAATTATAAAAATATTATTTTAACTGAAAAGGATTTAAAAATTTAGTTAGTCAGATTGATAAATTTATTAATAATTAATAGTTAATTAAATTCATGAAATACACACTTTCTATTATTCCCTATATATACGCTGACCATCCAAATCGGATTTAAACGAAACTAACGCAATATGCATGATAGCAAGAGTATTTAATCTTCGGCGAGCCGAAGCTAACAATTATTTCTTGTTTCATGAGTTTTTTAATTATTACGGGATTGTAAGGTAATAACTGTACACTTTCAAATGGGTAATATGGCAGCACTGGTGGTTTTAAGTGTTTTTAAAGATATCGAAGAAACCATATTTCTGAAAACTGAACAATAGTTGTTGATTCTGTGAAGTAAGGTTAGAGCTAATTCGATTGAGCTCTTAAACCTCAGTTTCAATTGCTTATAAAGTGTTTTTGATAATTCAAATTCGGTCCAGTAATTCGTTTGATCGTTTGAAATTTGACTTGAATATTTTAATCATTTTCAGGTAAATTATTTTTAACACTAGCTCTCACCTGCCAAGCAATAGCCACAAGCACTTTCTCCATCCGGATGCTTCTCCCGCATGTGAATCTCCAACGTCTCCTGGTATTTGTAGTGCCAGTTACATTGGGGGCATTTGAGGGTCTTGCAGGAGTTACGAGTCGACATCTGGACTCCGCTATTCAGTCGAGCCGAATTCAAAAGCATCTCGCATCTAAATATAAGAAATATAACAATAGGTATAATAACACAAAGTAATATTCTAAATAACTTATACAAAATAAGTGAGAAGGATACAGCAGAGCGAGCCGACTGTAAAAGATCCGGTATTCATTCTCTACCGATTTGTCCTAAGAAAGCTAGAGGATAAAGTTGTCCGATTTAAAGCAAACTTATTGAGGATAGCTATTGTTTGGCAAGAATAGTTGTAATAATACCATACACATAACGTGTACATTTGGTTACAATATCTCTAATAGTTTTATGTTATGGTGTTGTGCAATTAGTACTGCCACTAATTTAAAATAAACGTGATCTGCTAGTGATGGAAACAAACTTTCATTCCACAAACTCAATATACTCTTTCAGAGAGTATAACTAGAATGTTTTAGTATAGAAAACTTTTTGGTTAGCTATGCTATCTGAACCAAATTTCCATGGATAGACATGTCTAGGAAGTACATGTACTAACCAAGTTTGATCCAAATCGGACTATTATAGCGTATAGCTCCCAAAGGAACGATCGGTCAAAAATATGCTTTAAACATGAATTTGTATGAAAATGTTCTGTGTTTGCCAATCATTGTTAATAACATATTGAAACTGAGTAACGGGTATCCTAAAGTCGCGAGGCGACTGTAGCATTCTTTCTTGTTTTTAATTTTAGTATTTATTTTGAACCAATGGAAATCAAAAGTGTGAAAAGATTATTGAATCCGTTCAAGAACTGACAAGAACTATTAGTAGTCATATTTGAATAATTTACAATCAGATAAATTGTTCATGAGAACAATAAATTAAAAAAAAAAAAAAAAGCAGTTCTAGTTAAATAAATTGAATAGAAGTTGCGCTCGGTTTATAGGGGTTACAATCTGTGGGCTTGTGTCAATCTGGAACCCATCTAACCCAAACAAACAAATATTATCCATTTTAATTATTTAATTTGAATTCGAGCTGCGTCTTTATTGTATATGAAAGTGCACAAAATGGGAGAACACACGCACACACACACAACGGTATGGTGTAGTATCGTCACCCTACACAAAAGTGTTGATGAAACTTTATGGATCTCACTAAATTGCGACAATTGAAGCTGAAGAGAAGACATGAATAAATACATATGCATGTATTAAATATATATAGACATTTACATATATGTAGATAAATGTATGTATTTTATTTATTAAGTGAAATCAGCGCAATTGGTCTAATTTATTTTAGTTAAGCCGCATCGCTTTGTCCATATGCATATTTCCCAGCCCCGATTTGGCCCTCAAACTGATTTTCATTTCCCGACTCATAATAGCACTACGCATTGGCTTAATTTATATAATACATATGAGATCTTTGTACTCATAGATAAATACTCCGTGAGTTCAGGCGCCATTGCATTATTGGGGGTGTTAGTGATAAAAGCAGTTTATGTTTTTAGGTATTGGTTGGACCAGTATGTGATATACAACTTTACTTTTAATAAAAACAAGAAAAAACGAGTTATCTTCGGCTTACAATATTAAATACCCTTGCAGTCATGAATATTGCATTAATTTAGTTGTAATAACCAATTATTTCTATGGTAGTTATATGATATAGTAGTCCCTCTGCAAGGGTATAACAATACAATAGCTGAATTGAAGACAAGGTGAATAACTCCAGTGAGATGCAAGTAAAGCTGTCATATGAAGTAAGGAATCCAAAATAATGCAATCAATGTGTGCCCACAAATTGGGATGCGGAAATCCCAAGCTTCATTTGCGTTTAAATGAACAGTCGTCATAGCTGTTGGCATTATTTAGGGCTACGGGTCTAATCCACAACCCACTCCCAATTCCAGTACACGTCATGTATGTGTAAAACTGGACTAATGAGTTATTGTGCCGCTTTGGAATATATAAATTTCTACTAGTTGACAAAACTGAATTCTAAAGCGCTGCCTAAAAAAGACCCTGTAATCGTGTACTAATTACTATATTTGAAACGAATGGTCATATTAAAGCCAGTTATTTAAATGGAACTATTTTTGGATAATAAACAGAAGGTGGTTTATGAAATATCTCAAAGGTACTAATTTATTGTACTAAACACTGGCTGAATCGACTTTCTGAACATCGACATGATGAAGTTGTTTGCCAGTTAAGCAATTGGTGGATGATGTACCATGTGACTTATTATGAGTACAGGGTCTAAAATCCGTTCAAAATGTTCGTGCCAAAGTTCAAACAGCAGCAATAATTACGCATATTTTGCAAAAGGGCGCAGCCAATCCTTTGGCATTGTCAGCACGTAGTTCAGGGCCCCTTTTGCTTTACAGCTCTTCAGCTCTGTTCTGGGCTCAACCCTGTTGAGTCTGGCCCAGAAAGGTCCCATCCCCTTTGGACAACCCTTACACTAATGACCATGGCAAATGAACCGCCGACGGCACTTGTTTTCTCACGCTCAAATTGGTAATATTATGCTTGAATGATATAATTTCGATTACATTTCTTTGTTTCCACCTCATCCTCCCCATGCCTTAGCCTATTATGCAGTAGCACAGTATAAAAATTGTGCGTGTGTGTGTGTGTGTGTGTGTGTGCACTTCATTAGGTGAGTGAAATCTTTTTAATGTAATTAACAAATTGGACAGCGTTTCCATATACATCCATAAAAATATTATTTAGTCATATTTCTTCAAAAATATGATTTAATTTTATCCAAAGTGTTGATTTTCAGTACATAGCTTCAATGACAATGTCAATGTCAATCATCTAATCTGAATTGAGTTAAAATTTCTCCTTACACAAAAAATTTGTTTAATTTGAGCTATTGAATTTAGTAAACACTAAGGAATTCCCATGTAGTTTCTCAGAATATAATTAATCAATTTATAATTTAAAGTTTGTTCGTATTGAAGTTTTGCCTGTGCTGTGATCAGTCAATAACAGATATCGAACTTACCGGGCGCAGTCGATACCTTGAGGCCGTCCATTAATGTGCTCGGAACAAGCACCGATAGTAAAACTGGATGCCGTGGCGTTACCAACACTGGCAGCTGATGAAGCGCTGGGTGAGATCGGCATAGAACCCGAAAGTCCCCCACTGCTGTTAGTATTTGGAGATCTCAGAGGTTGAGATTGGGACTGAGATTGGGATTGAGATTGCGGAGTAAGCGGAGATTTCATCCGTGGCTGAATATCGATCATTTCACAGGCTTTGCAGTCGATACCTTTGAAATCCGGATGCTCAGAACAGTTTGAGGGAAACTGAAGATGTTGTTGTTGCTGCTGTTGTTGTTGTTGCTGTAGTTGGTGCTGCAGAAAGTCCGTAAGTAGTTTTACACCCCTCGCGTTTTGTTCGTTTGCGAGCGCTGCAAGTGATGCGTGAAAGGAACTAAGATGAGCTTGTGCTTGTGCCTGAGCTTGAGCTTGAGCCTGGCCCGGAATCGGTGGGAAGACTACTCCACCAGCTCCTGCTCCTCCAGTGGTCATAACTTGTTGCAAATGCTGTTGCAATATGTCAGCAGCACTGGATTCTGTTAACGATTCCGGTACTGGAACTGGCATTGCACCGGCGTGTTGGGCTGGAGGTGGAGTTGGAATTGGAGTTGGATTCTGAGTCGGTGAACCAATTGGACTGAGTTTATTTATAGACTTATCGCTACTTAGATTATCAGTACTAGTTGCCTTTAAATTCATTAAAGACAATTCATCACTTTGTGATGCTTCCTTATCAGCTGTTATCAGCTCGCGTTCCGGCGATGCAAGTGACACTGGAGCAGGAGAGACTGAAGAAGATAATGAGGATGTTGTTGTACTTGTGCTTGTTGTTGTGCTTGTTGTTGTTTTTGTATTTGTTTTCATTAGTTTTAAAGGATTATTAGTCTTTGATGTTGCTGAATTTAAGGAACTAAGTTTCACAGTTGATTTGACTGTTACTTTAGGTGCTAACGCAATGCCGTCACCATTACCATCATCATTATTAGTATCACCATGGCCATCTTCATCATCTTCTCCAGCATCGCTTTGATGGTTATGATCGTTGCTAGTGTTATCGTTATCGTTGTCATTATCGTTATCGTTAACGTTATCGTTATCAGCATCGCCGCCTTTTAATAGATCAGCGGCAATGTTCTCCTGATCATCGCTCGACTCAACATAATTATTGCCGCTTACCGCGATGCCAGCGCCAGCACTGCCAATCTGATTGACATCCAGTGGCTGTAGAAATGATATCTGTGGCTTCTCATCCATGTTTCGCTGAATGATGGCACTCGAATATTCGCGATTTAAAAGCTGCTGCTCCAGCTCCAGCTCCTCCAGATTGAGTCTGTGCTCTGTTTTCGCATGCAAGCTGAATGAATTGACGTTTCCAAATGACAATTTGCATATGAAGCACATCAATATCGGTTTGTGTCTATTTGCTTGGAAGGCATTCGCTGGATCCTCGCAGTGTGTGTTGACATCTTGGGCGGATACCACGCGGAACGTGTGTATCTTTGGACTTTGTTGGTATTCTTCAGAGGAACTCGCCCCGGTTCCGGCTTCGGCTCCGACTCCAGTTCCAGTTCCACCGATTCCGCCGCCAGTTCCGCTTCCGGTTCCGTTGTCTGCTAACTTTTCTCGATCCTCGTTTGGTTTTATTAACTTTTCACCTACTTTCCCACCACCTCCAACCAATTGTCTGCGTGTGTTTATGGATGTGGCTGTGGGAGTGACTGTGGGTGTAGGTTTAGCACCGCTCGAACTCAAACTTATGCTCGAAACAGTCGCATTGCCTGCATCAATAATAAACGCGCTGCCATCAAGATTGTATACTATTTTGCCATTGAAAGTTTCAACATCAGAACTGGACATTGGAGAGCCGTCATTAGCATTATTGGAGTGCTGGAAAGAACAAAAAAATAAATAAATAAAAATTATGACATCTGAGTAATTAAAATCAATAAAATTACACTTGTAAATCAACCCAAATATTGTTTCATACTTATTAAATACTGACCGTATTTAATTAGTGCTTAATTTATATTAAGTAGCCCTAATGCACGGGTTCCAAAAATGCACTCTAGAATGATTTGAGCTTTTCTGCCTAGTTTTAATTAATGGGGTCGAGAAATCCACCTCCTGCATGTTACGCACATTTCGCTTTTGCCAAACTTAATAGACACGAGTATTTTTTTTTTAATACAGGGTCTAAAAATGCTAGAGCCTGCTCTATCAATTTTTAGCGATTATTCTGGACTTTTTAAAATAACTATTACCGCAAGCAAAGTTACTGGTATCCTAACCAGTTAACAATGTTTGCCATGCTCTTCATATTCACAGGGTTATCGTAGGCATCAGTTCATTTTAATGACTTTGGAGTAACAACAGCAACCGAGCTATGACAATAAAGGGAGAGCACGTTATAGCTAACTTTAACAATATAAAATAGGTAATTACTTGACAATTATCTGAAATGCGTTTTACAAAGTGCTTTATAGCTATTTAATGACAACTGTCTGCTCTGATGACAACTTAAATATGGTGTGTGTACACACATACACAAAGATACATGCACACACACAACGCGATTGCTTGTGGGTATGTGCTCTGAATGTGACTGCAATTTGCATTCAAACCCACTAAGAATGTTATGGTTGAGAGCGCTCGACAAGATGATACCTTGTAAACTAGCCCCATTTAAAATAAAATTTTATCCAATCTCGAATAATATACACAGAAAAAAAGTATCTGGATCTATGGACTAAAATCAATCGTTAGCTATCTCAGAATGGGGAATACTTAATTTAGTTACCTTATTAAGCATCCAAATTTAAGAAGAGTTTAAAAAATATATTTTAACTATGCTAAAACTAAAAATTTTAACAAATTATTAAAATAGAGTTTTTCTTTCTGTGTAGGGTATGCAATAATCATATCCAATAGGGCAAATTTGAAAAGAAGCCATAGTAAAGTACTAATAGGACCATGACATTCTCTGTAATAACTGTGACTGTTTTAGTTAAATGCACCTACGAGTCCAGGTCGGGCAACACAAACTACTTAATAAATTAGTTGAATGAAAAATAAATTAAATGTTTGTTACGTTTTTAAATCACTTGCTCAAAAAGTCTTCTGGGGTATATTAAGTTTGTGAAATGCGAACAGAAGAAGGAAGCGTTGTGGAACTCATGAAGTACATATATTCTTGATCAGCATCAACGAACGAGTCGCAATATACGCCGGTCCATATAAACACCTGTTTTGTAACAATTTGTTTTCATAACACCGTAACTTTAAAACTACTACAGCTATCGTTTAAACATTATGTGAATGCCAACAGTATAACTATCATTAGCAAATTTAACTTGGATCAGACAACTATATTCTATATCCTATAGCTCCCAAATCGAAGGAATCTTGGTAATTTGTTCTTGTTTTGTTTGTTGTGTCATTTCATTTGTCACGAAGCTTGTAACGCATTCATATATATGACGACATAGCAATGTCCGTCAGTCCGTCCTTATGAACACCTGGATCGTACCGACTATAAGAGCTAGAACCACCAAACTTGGATGGAAATACCGTCTATAATCAGAGAGATCAAATTTATTTTAAATTGCTGTCACGCCCCTTACCGCAAATTGTAAAAAACTATTTTCACATATTCATAATATGGAAACTTTTAGACCTATCGTGACCAAATGTTCACATTGTGTTACCAACATAACTGTACTCACCAACTACTAGCGCCTATAAGACAAATTGGTCAAAAATTACTTATTTTTATGGTAAAGGCAGAACTTTATATGAGCACGGGATCTTTAATCGTCGGCTTGTTTTTTTTTTTAAATTTGTTGCATTTAATTATTTAATTTAATTTTAATCTTATTTTTTAAATATCATATGATTTTAATTAATAATAAAGTTATTTTATTCTTCTTTTTGTGTCGACTCAAAGCCTGACAATAAATGAAAATTACATAAATAAATTTTTCATTTTATATTTTTATGAATTTCGACTTTATTTGAAAATAAAATGATTATTTTATAGTCAACGACGCTTTATTGAAAACATCTAGACTCTAAAATCTAGAGTAGAGTAAAATACTAGAGTACTACAATAACTGGCTGTTATACAGAGCAAATTACGATTTAAGAGCATTGGCGTCAAAAAGGCAAAGAGAGAAAGAAAACAGGAAAAAAAAACAAGAAAGAGCTGAAAAATTATGAAGCGAAGGTGTAATGAAAAGACTGCAGATATATACAACATGCATTTTGACTGCAGACTTGATGAGTGCGTGGCATGGAGTTTTTTGCATACCAACCAGACACGTAGCTTCAGGGGGAGAATGGTGGGGGAGGTGATGGGAAGAGGCACTGAGATAGGCACAGATACAAATGCAAATAAAGATACAGATACTGCACGACAGAGGCCGAGTTGAAGTCGAAGTCAAAGTCGAAGTTTGAGCCCGAAAGCTGCAGCAGTTAAAGCCAGATTGAAAGCCAAAAGGCCTTTGCAGCATGCCACTCGGGATGGTGGTGGTTGATATACCCAGGGAATTTCTGTGTGGGTGTACTGCACAAGCGTAAGCAGAAGACCAAACTGAATATAAACCAGTTAAGGAATATGAAAACAGATAACGACTACTTCACACACACATACATTGTGAAATAAAGACGTAGCAACAACAAGGCAGCCGACTGCAGACTGAACACTGCTTACACTGACACTGAAAGTCGACAAACAATTAACGATATAGTCGAAGTTTGGTTACTCGTTTTCGTTATTTGCTCATAGCATTAAAAACATGCTAATTTCTTAAATTAAGAAATTTAACTTTAAATGACAATTTCTCAATATTTAAATGAAACTATAAGCCTTAAATATATAAACATTTTATCAAAAACCTGTGATGTGATGTGATATTAATTGGTAAGGCTAATAATAAAAATTATTTCTTATTTTTTGATAAAATTCAGGAATTATATTGAATATGGAATTTTATCACATTAGCTGAAAATGTTCGAAATCAAATTAGTTTTCGTAAATTTAGGTTGGTTATGACAATTACCAATAGGGTCGCATTAAAAATCGTATGCAAACTTTATCCTAATCGGACTTAACAGGAATATACATATGTGCTTTATCAGGTCGTGTATGAACCAAAGTCTTCTTTCAGTGTACATACAAGCACACCAAAAGCGGCAACACTGATACACGTACTCCTACCACAGATCCAAATGGTAGGCAAAGGGCAGTCGGTAGGCAGTCAGGTAGGGAGTGGGAGAGGAGTGCTATTGATGCAAGGAGAACCTTGACTTGCCTTTGTTTTGTATACAGTCAGAATCTGAATCCGAAGAAGGCACTGAACTTTTCTTATTTGCGAGTACGATTATGGTTAAGTCTGTCTGCAATTCTAGGCCCAATGTGTTACTTTTATCTATACCTGGTTACCTTTTATTTAAGTCTGTTTCTTCTGAACGGAACTCTTTAGGAAATCTCAAGCAAATCGCCCTTACTGTCTGTATAAACAAATTAAGTTTCAAACATTTTTTAAAAAAGAATCCACGTAATGATTAAATCGACCCAAATGTTAAAATTAACTTTACAAATAATAAAACATTGTAGGTAATGTTTTCATTTATTTTAACGGTTTACAAAAAAATACTGCCTTTTAATTGATTTATTCAAGATAGAATAAAAACAATGTCGGAATGGTAATACGAACCCTATTCCCCTTTATTTGTATTTAACTGTGTCGATGAGAGCTGTGACATTGATCAAATTCTATAAGAATGTGAAGGAATGTAAAAAAATAGCGAAAAATTATTCGGGATTCAAAGAAATATCTCCCATAAAAGGATCGATTTATAAATACGCTTCTTTGATTAAATACTATTTCAAAATATATGTCATTTTCGACATATTCTAGAATCTAATGTGAATTTTTTTTTAAATTCCATATTTAAAATCTATAATTAACAGGATTTCTCATTTTTAAAAAATCGTTCCTATTACTATATTAATATTGTATTTATGCATACAGGTATACAGACAGCATTCAACGATTGTTGTGTAGCCTTTTACCATATGAGCAACGGGTATAATTAAAGGGTTTCCTATGAGAATTAATTTGTTTAAAAAAAGCAAGTTTGGGCGACAGTTACGATAGTTTCTGCGTTCCTTTTCAGTGGCTGGATTATTATAAGCGGTGCTGCTGCTGTGGTTTTGTGCCACGAAGAATTCGTCAAACTCTGTGGACTGTCATTGTTGTCCCTGTTTTCGCAGTCTGCTTGGGCACCTCGAGGACAAACCGAAATACAGACCGACCAACTGACAGACAGAGAGACCGTCGGCAAACTCATGACCATGAAAACAATAAAGGGGCAAGGAGTGAGGGGGATGGGTACACACCCTACACACAAAACTTGAATGATACCCTTTAGTTATTGGTGCCCCGCAGCACCTTTTGCTACGTACAATTGTGTGTGTGTGTGTGTGTTGAACGTTTTTACTGAGAAATCGCCTTTGTTCTGCAGATTTCAGCATAAAAAAGTTGCGAATATAAAACAAAAGTGTCACTTGCCGAGCTTCGTTCTGTCTCAGTTTGCATTGTTTCCTTTTGTTGTACCCAGATTATTATACAAGCACTGTCACACATACGAGCACATACATACATACATATTTACATAATGCGTGCATTTCAAAATATACATAAATGTATGTACATTTATCCACAAATGTACATAATCCTCGATCTATCAGTTTTTAAGCACTAGTTATAATATGCTAGTATTTCTCCAATATATTTATATGACAATTTTAAGATTCTAACTATGAATTGTTTTCGTGTAATCAATATCATTCATAAATTGTCCGCGAAGAGGGACGTCCTCTTATAGAGGTGTCAGCTTAGAGAGGTTTCACTGTATACATTTTTTTATATCCATTTTGTGGTCATTTTATTATGTGCTTTTTTGCTTTCACAAAGAGCTTGAAATCATTCATTTCGGTGAGATCAATGGATCGATACGATAGCCGGCAAATGCGACAAAAAGGAACCAAAGGGCGGCGCAGGACTGACTGTGTTTGCCCCCAAGCTGAGGTTTGTCTCTGCATCCGACTGCGATTGCGACCGAGACTGCGACTGAGGCTACCTCAGAGGATCCGAAGTGGACGGTGATGAACTGTTTTCAAAATTCGGCCTGTGGTCAAGTCGCACAATCGAATTGGGAAAAAAAAGAACAATAAATTTAATTTATTTTAAGCTCAGCTTTTTGCCTTCATTAAAATTGTCGCGAATTGTTTTCAGCGCATGAATATGTTAATGAATTATTGTCAGAAATGTATATATATATATGTATATATACATACATACATATGTACTCGAACTTGTCTTGTCACCGCTCTGGCACTGAAACTGTGGGACACAATTAAAACAATCCGCGCAGTTCGGTTTGTTTTTTTCAGCTTCAGCTTTTTAGGACATTATTTTTTTTATGAGAACTCTTTCCTCGATCCAACAAAGCCTATGTTATAAAGATTTCTTTTTATGTTTTGCATATATTCTATGGCTCATGGTATAGTTTATGTATCCTAAATTTATGTTTATCTTAGAAATCGAAAATGAAAAATAACGAAAACAGATTATACACATTATATGTACATAAGTACATATGTATGTATGTATGCAAGGCATATGTATGCGTTAAGACTATTCCTTAAACACCATACAATCGACAGCAATTCATCATTTTCAAAAAATATATGTAGAATAAAAATACAATGAAAGGAAACAACGAAAATAAAAACGGAATAGGTTAAATGAACGCAAAAGCAAAAAAGAAAAACAAAAGAAAAAAAAAAACAAAAACAAAAACCCTAGGAAGGATGAGGAGAGAGAAAGAAAATGAACTGTTGTTATTGCTGCTTATGACATTTACTCTGTCCCCTTCTATTTGCAATGGGTCCAGATTGGGCTTATAGGCACACAATACATGCACACCAATAATAATCAAAAGTATGTATGTAAGTGTCTGTGATTGTATGCGACTCTGTGTGCGTACATTGTTCCTTATGCTAGGGACATGAGTTGTTGCAGCAGAGACCTCGAAAAAAAGACAAAAACCAAAAAGAAGTCGGGCTGGTCTAGCAGAGCATTGTCGAGAGAAAAATACCCTGCACTCAGATAACATAAAAGACATGCACATGATAAAAAAATTAAAAAAAAATTATCTCGTTGCAAATCACTTATTAAGTTCTCTATGTAGCAATAATTCTGCTACGAGCTATAAACTCCCTTTTTAGGCGTATATTGCTACAGGGTATTCGTATAAAGAATAACACGTCGAAAAGCAAACAATATCACATTTGAATCCATAAATTCATAAGCGAGCTGCACACACAATGAGCAACGAAGAAGAAGAAGAAGAAGAAACAGCATTAAAGTAGGAAGAAGACGCGGGCGAAAAAGAGGTAGAATAACGAGAGGGACGTGTGGGAAGAGTAAGAGTGAAAAGTAATAATAAACCGAATTAATGCACTGTAAATATATATGGACACAATACACAAAAAGGACAAAAACAAAGACAAAATCAAAAGAAAGGAAATACATTCACAGCCTTTTTATACGTGTGCACACACAAACGCACTCACTCACACACACACACACATTTGTATTGTATAGAAGGAATTGTTTTCTTTTACCTCTTGTTCTGAGAAACGGGTGCTGTACTCAGAGGCATACAATGAAGCTCATAATGTTTGCTTGGCTAAAGCAAGAAGCTGACTGGACCCGGCCAAGATGACAGCCTGGGTCTGTGCCTCATTCTCAGCCTTAGTTTTATCGGGGACTTGGACCCAGGACTGGGACCGGGACTTGCACTTGGACCACATCAGTACTTGGGGATGGAGCACAGAGCTCGGCAAGAATCGCGTTCATTCCGTTAACAACGAGAAAATATGGCAACAATGACAACAATAGCCACGCCGAGACGTTGCAAGATTTCGATTTGGTATGAAATGTGTATTGCTATATCTGTGTGTGTATAAATGTGTGATTGTCTATAGGTGTGTAGGTATGCACTAGTTGCTCTGGCCCGGCATTGTCCGTGTAACCCTCACAAATAAAAGCCTATTAAAACGAGCTCGCAAAGCAGCAGATCAATCACAAGCCAAAAAATAAATTTACTTAAAATTTAAATACCGCGTTTTCATTTACATTTTGAATTTAAATTTAAAAAAATAACATGAACGATTTTCACTGTCTGTTATTCGAAGAACCTGTGAACCCAAGGGTTCTAGAATTTTCTGCAAGCAACTCTACCACTTGCACCACACCCCGTTTTCAAGAATCATGCGCTTATCAGCATTTTGTATATGCTCTAAATTTTAGTTATGTTAGAAAATTAAATGAAACTGCTGTTCTGTGCCGAGTTACGAACCGTAGTCCTTTGGTTTACATTCAAGTACGAAAAATAACACCAGGCACCTATACCACTTGGGCTACATTTCGCCCAACAATTAGTACGTTCAATAATGTAGGTAAACATAAAGTTATCTCTTCATTTTCTACAATTATTGAAAATTGAAAATTATTGAATTACAATTATTGAAATATTATTTGCAGAGGAGATAGTAGTTTTTACAATTTGCGGGGTCAGTAAGAAGCGTGGCAACAATTTGAAATAAACATAGGTACGTCCGCCCTTACAAGAAAGAAAAGTAGTCAAGCACGACCGCCTTTATAATATCCCCTGCTCCCGTTTAAATTAATTAAATCGGTATCCAGGTATTACAATGGATAGTACTTGTATTAGAACACGTTAAAACAAAAACAATCTAAGCTTAATCAAACATATATATGCTTGTTTGTGTGCAAATACACATTCGTTTGACTTTATATGTATGCATATATGTATGTATGTGTGTATTCGGCGCGGCCAGCGTCTGCGGGCAGCGCTGCCGCCACACAAGCATCGAGAACGTTCGATCATGTGTTTGTATGTTTCTGTCTTGCTCTCGCGCATAGAGTGTTATTGCTGTTACATTACATAAACTTTGTAACCTGATAGCTCTTTTGTTAAAAGTAGGATTTTGATGCCGCTTTCAGGATAGTTTGATATGACATGTCTCCAAAATAATGTTCAATTACAACACTGTTCTATTTGAATAAATGCCTTAAAAACGGCATTGATGTTTGAAAGTTGTTTAGCCTATGAGAAAAGTGTGCGTGGCAGCTCAAAATTTTTAATTGCATTGGATTAAGGCTGTCTCTAGGAACCTGTATACCATAATTGGTGCTTTTAAGTGGCATAGTTACTGAGATATTCGCCTAAAGCAAAAATTTTTTTTGACGAGGTGTCTGGTTTAAGAACTTCTCACTGTCTCGATCTCAGATTGTTCGAATGAAGTCAAACTGGTTCTAATTCGCAGCAATTAGGTAGGTAACGGAAGACGGCGAACAAAATTTGGGACTCAGGCATATGATTACCCCTTGAATCACGGATCTAACTCAGACTTTCCTGGCAAATCATAAGGCATTCAAAATACACCCTAGATATACATAAACCGTTAATTTTTCAAATTATGTGTAATTATAGTTGATGCTTTATGCTTTAAAACTTAGATTAATTTTGGCTTTATTCAAAAGATATAGTTAAATATTTTAACTTCGTAGATATAGATATAGTAAAAAGTTACTCAAATAAATTACTAAATATATTGACAGGTTTTTTTATGCAATACATCAGAATTTTAAAATTTTAAATAAATAATTAATTACTAAATGCAATTATGGAAATAATTAGTTTCTATGCTGATATAAGTCAAACAAATATTCGTTTTTATATATAGCGAATTAAAATTAAGAAGTCTTCACTCGGGAAAATTTATGGGGATACTCGGATAGCTATTGAGCTGTAGGGTATCCGCATTTCGACTTGAATTGGAATTTTGGTTTTTTTTATTGCCCACTTCGGTTATTTTTTACCCTTTCTTGTCAGCTCCGCTTTTTATCGAGCAGTAATTAAATATTGCGTTCACGTAATTGGCTCTATGTACATATGTGTGTGTGCGTAATGTTTAAAGAGACGTACAATAATTTGCTAGCAAGTATCACACGCACACAAACACACACGTATATATGTATCTGCGACTTTGAAGCTTCGTCTTCGCATCAATCTACCGCGGCAACGTTGTCCGTATCCGTCCGTTTGCGCATGATCATGCTCCGCATTAAAAACCCAATGAAAAAAAAAAACAAAAAAGCAAAAAGATCAAAACTGAATACTGAAAAAGAGTTCAATGCCCAAAAAGTGGCAAAGACATAATTCGTGTCCCACAAAGAGGTGTTAAACTATTTCAAAATGCAAGAAGCACCGTCAATCGAGCGGACTACAATCACGTACAAATCAAAAAAATTAATGACACACATACTTGTACCAACGTACACAAATAAATACTCGCCACTACTAAATAAGTGTATATACATACAAAGTATGTACGCAAAATACTGAACAATTCTGAAAACTACCGAACTAGCCCAGTACGCAGTATATTACAGTAAGGTACATAAATTTTCCTCTCCGAGTAATCATTATTATTTTCCTTTAGAAGTTTTAACGTTAATTCCAAATTTTTTCACCTGATTTAAAAGACTTGCTATTTCGACTTTCCTTTCCAAGAGATTACTGTTATTTCTAAAAATCCCAGAAGATATTCTTATTCGATTCGACTTTCATCTGTAGTTTATGAAAACATTAACAAAATAATTTTTCATTCGTTCATCATAGATTTTTTAGAACACTGATCAATTGCTAATTTTTTTACGGTTATACTATATGTAGGTGTTTCGTACTGCCTGCTAAAACACCCATTTATGTAGAAGGGTATAAAACTCTTAACAGTAATTATCTTTTGTTTCTTATTTACTCTCTCTTTTTCTGGCTCTCCCGTTTTCTTCGTGTATAAACTAGTTTTGGAGTGATCCAAAGTAATGAGTATGTACATGCGTCAGTGATGCCAATCTGTCTGTTTTTTTTTCGAGTTAAAACAAAAAATATATATGTAATATTAATAGCATTCTCTTACTTTTTGTGTTAACTTGTTTAAAATTGATAAATGTGAAAAAATCATAATTTATCTTACTATACATATTCCAAAACTTTGACAAATTTTTCTAACTTCACACTTAAATATGCGAATGAGACGCAATTGGAACTATATTGAATAAAATAAAAAAAAAAAAATCGTTTATTTTTAAAGGCGATGTTGAAATCGGGAATAATGAAATTAAAAAAAAACTAATAAATATGTGAACAATTTTTTTTTTCTATGTGTACTTTCAACAATTATAAATCATTAATTACATTTTTGAAAATTGTACTGTTTTCTTTTTTAAATGTTTGGTTGGTTTTGTGGCTAGCAGTTGGCATTACTGACCTGTGTGCCTACCTCGCCACGCATCCAAGTACATATGTATATGTGTGTACAATTTCTCTCACAAAAATGCGGATAGGTGTGATTGCGGGTGAATCAAAACTGTAATTCGACGAAGATGACTCGCAAAGCAATTTGGGCAGTAAGAGCGGCAAGCGCAGCGGAAGTTGTCGAGACGCCTTCTCACTCATAATTAAAAGAGATTATTGTTGGCACCCTTCTACACACCGTAATTCGAATGTCTATGGGTGCGTATGTGTGAGTACGCTTGTGCGGTTCTGTGTGTTTATAAGCCCTATTCCAACGTGATCTAATGAGCATGCATGTGTTACAGTTTGTTGACTTAGTGTATTGACAATATAGATATAAAATACAAAAAAGTCTAAATTTTTTAACGGTTTCAAGAACCAATCAATTTAGAAGAAGTATAATTTTTTTGCCAATTATTTGTAATTTATAACTAATTATTTAAAAAGGTCAAAAATGCAGCTTAATCTCTTTGTTTAATATGAAGCACAGTAAGAATTTATAATTTGTACAACATTTAATTTTTGTTTTTAATATTAAATCACAGTTGAGCAACTTACGTAGACTTTGCTTAGTCACTGTACACAAACACATACATACATACGCTTATACATATTATGTACGTACATGTATATGGGATGGGAACATTGCTTGGTTGCGCACCAAGTGGAATAGGAAGACGTTAATGATTCGCCAATTTAAAGATAATTTGCCCAATAATTATCCCTTAACTGTAATTATGACCACAATAAAAAAAATAACCCAAAATTTGATGAAAATTTTTAATTTCGTCTAATTTGTGCTCCATTATTTCGCTCTTTTATGTGATTTCATTTATGTGCATCTGTGTGTGTATTTAATTTTTATTTGTTTTGATTAAACACCTTTAGTAATTAAGTACAAGAGAATATTTAAAAACATAGGATTATTTAAATTCTCGATCAGCATTCGCTTCGAAATCATCTAAAAAAGATTAATGCATCTCTTAGATTTAAAATAATAGCAATTTAGAGTACCGAATCAAATAAAATTAATTATTTTAATAACAATTTAACAAGTAATCCACTTGTCGCATTTTTTAACATTACTGTACTGTAATGTTCAAATCTTGAGCAATTGTATTCAACATAGTTCTTGTGTTATTTGGACATAATCTACGGCACATGCATGTGTGCCGAATCGAACTAGTTAAACCAACTAAAGAGCAGCAAGCTCAACTCATTGGCTCATTATCTTTCGAGATGAGTGAACTAAAGAGAATCAGAGTATGTCGGGCAATGGAAGGAGAATGAAAATGAGAACAAAAATAACAACAACATGAACAGGAAGGAGATGAAGAAGAGCAACAACAAAAACAAGAAGGTCTCCACTGACACTGTTGAGTGGCCAATGGGAGAGCTGCAGCAACAACTCCTTTGTCTGCCCACATAGCACGTACACACACAGACACATTTACAAAGAGAGAAAGAGACACAAGAACAGCATTCGTGTGGTGCCGTTGCCAATTAAACCCCAACATTAACAGTGAGGGTGGATGCATTAGAAACAACGAAGAGAGCAATAGGAACAACAACAACTAATTAATGCCCATCTTCGTTGAGCGCTCAACTTTGAGAAAACTTGAGTTGCCATTGGCCAAAGTATGCATGTACCAGAGTCTGTGTTTTATATATATTCACGTATATACTCTTAGAAGAAATTGCAACCATTTGGCAATTAGCAATGGGATCGGGTTGTGCGCATGTGTTGGCAATGCTTTTAATGTCATGTACCAAACTCTCATTTTTGCATTTAAACTGCAAGGTATAGGAATTTGTTGAATTTAAATTGTTATACCCGTTACTCGTACAGAAAGTGCTATAGCCTGTATAATGGAACAGGAAGAAATTGACTTGGCAGATCCCATAAGCTATTCGTCGAGCAAATCAAAATTGTTGTCACGCCCCCTACCGCCTGCGCAAACTGTAAAAATCAATTTTCGTAACACCATAACTTGGAAACTATTAGAGCTATCATTAAAACTATCGGATCGGACAACAATTGTCGGATCTCTTTCAGAAACGGTTTTTTGAAGATTTTGATTCATCGAATAAGTTGTGTTCAGTATTGCAAAGCGGTTAATACATTTTAAGAGTATTGTAGGCACTCAGAAATTATAACAATCCTGTTAAATAGGTAATTCTAATTCAAGAAAGATCAATTCAGGACTTGTATTAGCAAATAATACTGAAAATCAACTCCTTTTAATACCTGTTACATGTGAAGTAAAACACGCCCACTTTACGGTTTTCTATGGTCGCTCAGGGCTTCTTCTAACTGTAACATCCATATGTACTTTTCAACGATTATAGATATTGAATTCTTATAAGTGGAAGGTTCCAAAATCAGAGAGTTATAGTTTCCAGCGGTGTAGTAGATTATAATTTTGAGGGAATTAAAAATTGATTAATTTTGAAATATCATACAATTAAAATCATTTAATTGTGAACTTATTAAAATGATTTAACGTGAACGTAGTATAAAATAGTTTGTTTCATTGTGAATAGGGTAAGCCAATTGAACCAATTTTTGAATTGAATCGATTTAAAAACAAACCGATGATATAACAATAAAAAGAACCCAACAACACAATATTCAACAAACACATACTTACTTATATGCAGGTGATAACGTGCATGTGAATGAAATGCCACCCTTAAAGCCGGAATATCCCAAAAACAACAAGTTCTATATTGACCGTAAAGATAAAACTTGGTACTTACGAGAAGGAGTAGGTGTTAAAACAGACGCACACATGTGTGTCTGTGTGTGTGTTAAGAAAACAAACAAACTGTGGTCAAACATGCGATATTATTGTTGCCGCAAACACACGACGCAACGCGTCGGCTTCATTCCCCCCATCCCTGTCACGAGAATCATGAGACTACGGACACGAGAGCGTAACTGTGTTTTGACCGAACAACGAGAGTTCGCCTGAGAGGGGCAAGCTGAAAAGGAACTGGAAAGAGAATAGAGATAACAAATTGTACCCGATTCGATTGTTGTGATTAAAATAGTTTAGCGAAAAACACAACACACGCGTCAGACACACACGCATTAACTCTTGAAAAAAAGTATATCTATGTGCACTTAATATTATAAATTCATATTTTGACATTTATTACAAATTAAACAGTGTTTACAATATAAACCATTTCTGCAACAAGAAAAACTCTAAACAAAACAAGAAAGAATACCCGTTACTCAGTTTCAATATGTTATTAACGATGGTGATAAATAAGATAGCTTGGCAAACACAGAACATTTGCATGCAAATTCATGTTTACAGCATATTTTCGACCGATCGTATACTGTGTGATTTTAATAAATATATTAACGGAAAAGTTTTTCATCCTAATTCAAATTTGGAGCGTATTTGTGACCGATCGGACCTATGGGATCTTTACGATATACATAGTTGTCAAACTTGGTCAGTACATGTACTTCCTAGACATGTACTATCCGTGTAAATTTGGTTCAGATAGCATAGCTAACAAAAAAGTTTTCTATACTAAAACATTCATTTGTCTTTATATGAAGATATAACGCCCTAAAGAGGGCTGTCAAAAAAAAAACAAAAACAAACTTGTACTGCTTGGGTATTGTACGTTTGATCTGCGACCCATTTCACCTTTCTAGCTCCTATAGTCTCTGAGATACTTTTGTTCATACAGAAGGACGGACGGACGGACATGGCTATATCGACTCGGCTATTGATGCTGATCAAGAATATATATACTTTGTACTTTGTACTATACTTACATACATTCCAACGATTACAATATATCCTTTTACTCTACGAGTAACAGGTATAAAAATTATGAATAATAATTTCTTCATGTCAAGCATTTCCGATTTCTCTCCTAAAGATTGTTCTGAAGCTTACATGTAAAATTTCAATGAGCCGTACTAACAAGCAGAAATCTTAAGTTAACTTGATCTGCCTGGCATACAGGCTAGTGGCTCTAGCTCTTCTAGTCCCAGACGGAAAATCGAATATATGGTGTACATGGTTTACACATCAACCTAGTGCATGGCATGCTAGTGTGTAAAAAGATAGCTTTGTCCGACTTGTTCTTTCGGTGATCATGTCGTGGAGTAATATTATTGCAAGCCTTTTATAACAAGTTAAATCAGCATCAATGAAAACAAATCGTTTTGGATTTTTTATTTGATTTGATACAAAACTTAAGTAATCTCTCAAAACTCATTTTTAAACACTCAGATGGGTGGAGTCAACATTGAGTTAACGTAGTATATTTCTGTGGACCAATTAAAACAGCCGCTTGTCTGGCAAATGAGCAAAAGATAATTAAAGCAGTCGTTGGGTCGACGGACGACGACGCCGACTATGACGACAACGGTGAAAGGGGAAAGGCAGTCGAGGTGGACGGAGCGACAGACGGACGGGCGCTGGCGCACAAACGACCAATCAGAAGATGCGATGGGGAAGCCTTCGCATTCAGAAGTATGCGAATATTCTACGCACATCATCACACACACACACACCCACAAACACACATTGTCGTACGTGTGTAGCTGAATTTTGTGTGCAAGCTTTCGCTCCTGTGTGTTTACTTGTCTGCATAGACTCAGCCTCACACCGACACACCAATGCATGTACATACATACATATGTATATATATATATATATGTGTCTGTTTTTATAAGTTCAAGTGGATGGTTAGACAGTATGTGTGCATGTATTCATGCTTGATAAGTAAATGAACAATATGCTTAAATATCAGAGCTCATATTTGCATCCGAATATTATGTGCATAAATTCATACACATTCCTATGTGCATATATGTTTTTCATTAGTCTAATGAACTAAATATACTTGTATGTGTGCGTGTGTAAATGTATCCGACAACTGTACCAAAAATTTAAATGCTCACAATTATACAACATTTCGCAAACGACAACAACGTATAAACGAAGGCGATGCGAGCTGTAGCGACGACGACAGGAAGATGCAGTGCAATAGGCAGATTATTTTTAGTTGTTGTCATCACCATAGCCCAGCCAGGCTGTCTGTGTCGGAGCTGGAGCCACGCCTATGCATCGCTTGTGTCATCTTCCCCAGTTACATTTACCCCTTCGCCTACATCATCCTCTTCTTCTTTCCAAATTCCAAGAATGGCAAGCTTAGAGTTACGGTAAGCAGAGGTAATGATAGACCCTTAAAAGCGCTATAAACGAGCGTGAGTGAAACGGAAAAGAACCCAACGCAGACATTATCAGCAGCAAAAGCAGTAGAAGCAAAAGCCGAAGTAGCAGCGTTTTCAGAGGAACAAAAACAATGAACGGTAGAAGTCAGAATCATTGCCACTAAGTTCAAGTCCAACGCACCCATCTCGCTCACGCCCAATTGGGGGAGCGGGCATATTTGCAAACAAGAGAGCAACTGTTTTGGGAGAGTGCTAAAGAGAGAACACAATATATATAGAAATAGAGAGTGCCTTTTAATTAGTGCTGGCAAATAAAGAGAGCGAGTGAGAGAGCGAAAATAAGACAGTTAAGCAAAAGAGAACAAGGTTTTTTATGCGCTGCTCGATTCTCTTTCTGCCTCTTACTGCAGCTTTTTTTGCAAATACCACATCACTTCCATAATAATTGACAAAAAAAAACGAGTTCTTTCACTCATACTCATTTTCTGTTCTGTATTTTGTACCCCTTTTTATTCTTACTCCATCGTATTGTAGTTACAGGCACTCACATACACATACACACCCCCAAGTGGGTGCATGAAGGTTGGGGCATGAACAGCACCAGCTGGAACTCTGTCTTCAAGTGGGAGACGAAGTGTCGGCCCAGCACAGGCAACGACGAAATCGTTCTCCTTATTTCATCGTCTCTTACAAACATACACACACAACATACACATACATACGTCACCCATCTCAAAAAGAGCGGGCATAAATATAATGTAAATAAATAATTTATACATAATGCGCTGACTGCGCCGACTTCTACTTGCTATTCCGCTATCTCTCTTTAACACATATTATTTTGCCTTTACTTGCGTCGCCGTCGTCGTCGTCGTCGTCGTCGTCGTCGCCGTCGCCGTCGTCGCTGTCGCCGCAGTCGTCAGCGTCGTATTCTATGGCAACGTCACCGTATCCACCACCACCGTTGTCGCGCTCCCTTTCCTACTTGCACTCCCATTCCCGCAATCGCTGTTTCAGTTTGTTGTGGGTGTTGCTGTTGGTGTTTTTGTTGTTGTTGTTGTTGTTGTTGAGCACCAAACCAATGCGCTATTCGCTGTAGCAGGAAAGGGATAGCGACAGCGAGGGTGAATGAGCTTGAGTCTGAGTTTGAGTCCGCGCTCAGGAGCATAAAGTACACAATTACACGAGTCTGTCTGCTATAGCCTTATTCTGTTTCTTTTCCTTTTTCTTTTGTTATTTTACTTTTTCATATTTCCTTGCGCTTAGATTTCTTATTTTGCTTAGATATTTTCATCTTATTTTATGTCCTTTTTCCCCCGGTCTGTTATCCATCCCCTTGTCGTTATTGTTTCTACTTCTGCTCTTTCCATTTGTAATCACTTTTGTGTGTGTGTTTGTGCATCCATACATATGTACATATCTGCGTGTGTGTCAGTGAGCTTGGAAATTTTGTATTCTGTTTCTATTTGAAAGCCGCGAAAGTTATCCGCAAGTTTTTGTATTTTGCAGGGGAATAAGGGAAAGGCAGAGAGAAAGAGAGAGATTGGTAATGAGGAAGAAACGGCCAATAGATTATATGTATGTAGTTTTTTTTAATTGGCTTATATTCACATAGACACGCATATAAGCAGAAAATAACAGATGGGAGTGGTAAACAATACGCGCCCAGAAAAGTTTATTATGTACTAGTAGAAAGTGAGCTTTTACTGGTTAATTGCTCAAAGGAGTAAACACATACAAACATATTTACATACATATGTAAGTAATTATAATTAGTCTCTTTGTAAATAGCGCTCCTCCCTTTTAAGATGATAACGAATCACAAAGTGAGTGGTTCACAGCCAGTAACAACTGTGACTGTAACTGAGTTGTGTGTGTGTGTGTGTTTCTGTGTGTATGTGTGTGTGTGCGTGTGCGGGCGAAATGGAGCAATTAACTTTGCCATACAAATACATTATCACTCTCTCGCGGGCATCATACAAGCACACACACAACCACTCACTGACAACGTACACATATATTATACATATGTACATACTGACGGCAGCGCAGCAGCTGTCTTTGTAGTGGGAGAAAAATGGGTACGCCAACAGCAGCAGAAGCAGAAACAGCAAAAGCCGATGTATAGTTGAGTCAAAAGCAAAAACAAACAAGCAATACACATGAGCATGAACATGTAGTGACAGCGGCAACAGCGTGGGCATGTGGTTGGGGGACGGTGGGACACCCGGTAGGGGGCCGCACGACGAGCGACGACCAATCAAGTCTCGAGTTGTCGTTGTTGCGCGCACTGTTGCTTTACTCTTCTCTTTAAGAGTGTGACTACGGGGTCGGTCTACCCAGCATCTGCAGCATACGCAAAATCGTAAAAGCAAGAGAGCACGGTAAAAGCGCATACACGGCGAACGCTCTCTCTTAATTCTGTCAACGTCATTATAGACATTGTTTTTATATCAACGCTACTGAGCCCCGAACCAAATTACGACTGCGACAACGACAACGACAACAATTCTAACTACGACGTCGACGAAATCGCCAACGAAAACGGGTCCAAGAAATGGTCTGCTTAATTACTAAGATTATATACAGTTATAGCTGTGTATATACATATACCCAAACACAAATACATATATATATTTATATGTTGGTGTACGTAAAATGCCTTGTCATTGGCTAATTAGAGCTCGTTGTTAATTATCATGTTCGTAAAAGGGTGATTTGGCGTCGGCATCAAAGCTCCAAACCCGATTTAATTGGCTGTCACAAAATGTTGCTCCATTTCCATGCCGTAATACATACATATGAAGCGATTGCGAATGAGATAGTTAGTAGAGGGTGGGTGATAAATGGAATACGTTTCTCAGTTGTTCACATTAAGTAATTTAATACCAGTTTTTCTATATATATGTGCAATTATTATTATTATTATTTTTTTTTTTTAATAAATCTAAAGCGTTTAGCTTTTTTTATTTTGATTTTGATTTTGATTTAACTTGACCAAACTTTAAATTATTGTTAGTAAAAAATGGTAACTAATTTTAAAAATGTCTCTTTAACCATTTGAAAATTCAATAAAAATAATAATTATCGGATTTGTGAATTTTTAAATTGACTGTTAGTATTAAATATTTTTAAAGATCTATTCAACTTATAAATAATATTACATCTTTTTTAGTTTTAATTCCCAGGATGAAATATGCCGAAAATAAATTAAATGAAAATATTTTTTTTTTCCTTTTAAGCAGATAAAAAATTTAGAACAATTACATTTTCCGGTTGGAAGTTAGTTCAGTATTTGCAAGAAATACTTTTAAAACACAAAAATAAAAATTTAATTTTAATGTCAAACAAAAATATGTTTTGAAATTAAAATTTAAGCAATGGGGTGTTTCAACAACGAATTCACACTTACCAATTGTTAATGGCTCCTAATGCAAGAAGATCTCCTTCGCTTTAAGCTCATTTAGAGCGATTATTGCCGACTCCGATTCTTGTTCCGTTTCCGATTTGGATATCGATTCCTGTCTAATTTGCGATACTTGTGTTTTCAAAGTTGGTCTCGATTACCATTTATACGGTAGTTACTTTAATTTACATATTGGTGGTAAGTTTCGATTTTTTTATTTCTTGTTTTTTGATTCAACGGACTGTGTTTTTTTGATTCTTTTTTTATATTAACGTAATTTGTCGTTTTGTACTGGTTTAATTTTTGTTATATTCTTAAATGTTATAGGAACTTTAAATCGAGCGAGTAGTGAGAGGAGTTCAAACTGGATTGAACCTGAAATTAATAAATCAAAGTATGTTCAATCTATTCCTGTTACTACAAAGAAAGTCTCAACATTTTTTATTTTGGTACTAAAATACTCTTTTTATTAAATTTTATTTGGAGTTCAGTTATGTCCCATTGGTTCACGATATTCGCATACAAGTAAGCAAAAATTTGGTATATATAATGTGTTTCTTTTCAGGTCTGTGATCAAGACATGAAACATGCACATCTAGTAGAGGATTCATTACTCAGAACACGGTCACAAGAGCAAACGATCGAAATATTGAAAGCGAAAAGGAAACACCACAAAAATAAACCGGAACCCGATAAAAAAGATATAATACAAAAACAAAAACAGACGAAATAAGGGTGCGGGTGTAATTGCTATGACCAGGAACAGGTGACAGCTGACAGGTGAGCGACCTACTCCTGTTCCTGTACCCGATCCTGTTCCATTTCTATATTCTGTTCCACTTGACCTTCCATGCTTTGAATTCAACAAATTTTCGGTTTTAATCATTTATTTCTCAGTCACTGAAAACGGTAGAATTATATATAATTGTATGTGATCCATTTTATTCCAGCACTTTTATTATGAAAAACTTACAAATGTTAATCATTAAATCACATTTTCAACGTTTAGTTTCTTTTTTGAATATTAGGTTCTATATGTTTGATTCGAAAATATTGGATTAATGTGTGCTAAAGTAATCGAAATCCGTTTAAAATAAGGAATAAAGTGCGAATTGTTTTACACCGTTCTCTGAGTTGAGTCTTTGAGCCTGGAAAATTACTAGTTATGCTCGGAAAGATGCTAGAAAATTATCACATATATACACAAACACACAAGAGCGTCACAAATAGCACAAGATAAAAACAAAAACCAAATCAAGTGCAGCACTTAATGTACATACATTTGTGTTTATATTTGTATGTATTGTAGGGTATTAAAGGATGTGCGAAAATATTTATGTATGAACGTAAGCAAGTAAGTATATTTTTGGTAAGCTGTAGACTGTGAACTCTGAGCTCTGAGCAGCAGACGCGCGAGAAAGAGAGAATAGATAGTGGATTCGCTCGATACGCCCGCCGATTTAATTTGCCAACTTCTGCTTTTGCATTTTTAATATCAACACTTTTACTCCTACTTGCTTATAACGAGCGAGACAGTTGTCTCTTTTCCATGCATGAACACATAAACAAACACACGCATGCATATACACACTGAGCTACTCTCTGTCACACGCGACACACACACACACACACACTCTCAGGCTGCCTTTAACACTATCACATAAAATGCACATGTATTTGGCGTTTTTGCATACACACAATTGTATGTGTATGTACTATTTACTTCTCTTATGGACCACGTGCCTCATTATTTTGCTGAGAGCACATCAATATCAGGAGCGCTCTCTCACCCCTTTTTATGCGCAACATCTCTCCCGCTCTGACTCACACTCAATGCTTGCCGCTTCAAGCCGCACTGTTCTTTCGCAGTATCCGCAACGGCACAAACTCTCAGTTTGGAATGCAATTAAAAAGCTTTGCTCTGTGTGTGTCGTGTGTTTGTGTGAATGCGTGAGAGTGTGTGTGCTCGCGTGCTTGTGTGTAAGTCCGTGTCTGTCTCTTTGTTGTAGCTTGCCGTTTTGGATACATCTCTCATATTGCCATCTCTTTTCAATTTGCCTTTGATTTACATTTTTATTATACTACAGTGGTAGATATGCAGATATGTACAAATTTTAATGTACATAATTTACCAAGCTGTACAAGAACAAGTACAAGTACATGCATGTCTCGTACATATGTATCGATACCCTTAGATTAATTGATGTGGTCTAAGTCAAAGGATAGCAATGAAGAGATGTTTTTATATTTCTTTAGAATGCTATAACTGACATTTGCTGTGGTTCTTGTGGTCTGCAACCAATTTGATAATCCAGTTACAATAAATAACTAGATAATATCTGGTTACTAAGGGCAACGTAAAAATTAATTATAATTATTTTATTATTTTATATTGCACAACGGAACTTTTTATTAATTTTTTACGCGAACTTGCATTGAAATTAACAACACATATGTATTTATGTGTGAAGATACATGTGTTTAATATACTATTCTATTTATGCATATATGAAATTGTAATTAAAATTAGCAATAAATCACTTTGTGTTGTTATTTTTTGTTGTCGTTTTTTAGCACTAATCACATTATATATTCTATGTATGTACATATTTCATATAGTAATCGGTTTTCATTTTTTAATTATTTAATTATTCAGAATCGTTAAAACCCCGAAAATAACTTAATTGCATACATATGAGGGCACTTTAAATTTCATTACAGAAACACAAACAACGAACTCGTAAATTTATAATTTCACTGGCCGCAAGATCATGATAGTGATCAAGATCATGATTATTCTCAATGAGCATATACCCTTTCCTGGCTTTATTCATAATTGCGAATTAAATGTTTCGTATGATTTCCGATTATCATATTTTGTTGTTTATTATGAATTTGGTTATTGTTGTTATAGTTGTTCAGTTTGCAGTATGCGCTATACCTCGAAAACGTGAACCTGGCCGCTTCCACCGTCGATTTCATACTACCAATTGTATCTGTATCTTTACTTTTTTGTTTCTCCAAGATATTTTTTCACCCCAAAAGAGCGATGCTCTCACAACCGACGGGAGCGCTAGCGAGAGCGAGTGCAACAGAGCGGCAGAGAGTAACCGGAATCACAGTATGCTGAGAGTGAGTGAGTGAGAGCGCGCACTATAAAGAGCGCGGGCAGCTGCGAGCGAGAGAACGAGAGAGTGCAAATTATAAACAGTTGGAGAGCAAGAGAAGAGCGAAACAACGAAAGAGAGTTTGGTAATGGGGTAATTATTACCACGCAGAGTGGTAATTAGGCGGGAATGAGACAAAATATGTGATAAAACAAAGTACCAATGAGCTTTTTTGCGTGCGGGAGCGTGAGCGCCTATTCGTCTGTGTTTGTTCTCTTGAATGTGTGCGAGCGCGAGCGTGAGTACAAGTGCAAGTGTAAGTCGGAGTGTGTGTGTACCGCTAATGTGGGAGTAGTCTAGGCAATGGCAATCATCGTTCATTATTTTTGTATAACTACCGCCGGATGTTGCACTTATATACATGTATATATCTATTTGTGCATGTGTATATGTGTAGCTGCGGCCACTGTTTCGCCAGTTATAAGATATAGAGTACATGTGTATATGAGTAGTTATTACCTTACTGATAGTAAATTAATGTTGAAATGTTTAAATATTTTTTTCTGATTTTCAACTTTTATTTTATCTATCACTGCATTGATTCATTACTGTTTTAAAAAGATTAACTGAATTATAAATAAATAATGGACACATAGACTAATTTTAAGCATTTATTTCATAGTTTTGTTCTTCAGCTACAAATATTGTTTCAATAATTTAATATTCGATATAATAATTAACAATTTATAATTTAATTTTTAATATTAAAAAAAATACGAAAATCCATTAAAATTTCTCTTGAAATTTAAAAAAAATTAAACATTTTATTTCAAATAATTTAGATTAAATAATTTTGAAAAGCAAAATGTATATATTTAAAAAGTTTTTAAGCAAACAGATTTCCGATTTTAAAATTATATTTTACTAAAATGAGAAATATTGATTGTTGAAATTGTTTTCTGTTGAATAAATATAAAAACTTTAATAATGGAACTAACAAAAAATGTATTGAGCATTATATAAAACATTTTAATTGAAATTCAAAGGTTTTATTTTATAATCTATTTTAGAAATTTTAAAAATAATAGAATGTTAAGACAAGAAAAAGAAGTGCAGGCCAGCACGACCGTTTTTTTCACTATTAAATTATTAAAATCAGTATTCCGGTATTAAAAACAAAAAAAAAATCGAAGTAAAATCAAACATACATCTGTTTGTTTGTATGCGTATTCTCATACATTTGACAATATACAGGCAACAAAAATGTTCGAACATGTGCTTGTATGTTTCTGTCTCGCTTGCACTCATGCATTGATATTGCGATCAATTATCAATATTGTAACGCTTCTAGATTTCTTGATTATAGTCCGACTTTTGCGCAGCTTTCAGGAAAGTTTGATATTATTAGCCTCCAATCGAATTATAGGTTACAATACAGTACGATAAGAACAAGTTCGCTAAAAATTATTTTATTTCGCGTTGCAAAAGGAGCTCAAAAATTATAATGCCATTGAATTTATAATGTACCTAAGAAGCCTACCAAAATTTGTGATCCTAGGTGCCATAGTTACTGAGATATTCATTGTGGGCGAATGAGGCGTGGCATCGAAAAAAAAGGTTCTTGTTTTGACTGACTAAATATGTAAACGAATGAGACAAAGCTCGAACTTGTAGCTCTTACCATCTTGTTCATACGGAGAGACAGACGGACAAACAGACATGGCTGTATCGCTCGACTTGTGATGCTGTTCAAGAATGTATACACTTTATAGGGTCTGCACGCCTCCTTTTGCCTGTTACATACTTTTGCACAATCCCAATATACTCTTGCAGAGAGTATAAAAATAATGAGAACTCGAAAATAAAACTCTTAAAACAGTTCTAAAAATAGAGAACACATTTCAATTATAATTTCAGTTCAAATCAGAGAGATTAATTAAAATAAAGAAGTAAAAGCATGAAAACTTTTCACAACAGGAATTTCGATCCGATAGCCCCAATGGTTTCTTTAGGATATAGTAGTTCGATGTTTGATCTACGGACAGTGAATGATATCAAATAAATATTATGTGAGTTTGGGTAAATACACATCTGACAGACTCGGATGTTGATGCTGATCAAGAATATAGATGTACATATGTCAGCCACGTCTTCTTCAATGCGTAGTGCAGTCTGCAACAGTATAAAAATATGACACTGTTTGAGATTTAATTAAATTATTTTAATTGAAAGACATTGGAGCTTTCGATGTTTCATTTTAACATTTCAAAATATATGTTTTATTAGAAAAATATATAATCTCATGAAATTAATAATAATGGGGGTGTTGCATAGTTACAGTTTTAATTCACTGAATAATATCAGATTAATCAAGTGATCTTGTTTTTGCAATTTGAACTTGGAATTATTCATAACATCTCCTTGTTCGTTTTGGGTTATTCAATCATTATGTAGATCTTAAAGACTTACAATGAAAAATTATAATTCTAATGGTAGGCATTGTTATCTTCAGATTATAAAATAAAATCTTGAAACTAAATTCGAACTAACAGATAATTTCGCAGCAAACAAATTACTTAATTTCCGAAAACTTAAATATTTGCATTTCTAATAATTTTTTAGCTTTGCTTTTTTTACATCGAGTAAAGTTTAATTATTCGCAATTCGCGAATTTGATTCAAATGAGTGAAATCGTCACCAAACGCCATTTTATTTATTTTAGAGGCTTCGGTTCAGCGATGGTTGCATTACGATGCTCCACCCTTTATAATCTGTCTCTATGTGTTGGTACATACATGACCATACATGTATGAACATGTACATATACATTTCACACATACCTATTTGCGTGTGTGTGAGTGTGCATATGTACATATATTTATTAGCGAAGATGGGGATTCAATGGTTCCACAGTCGTTCCATCCATCCCATTCACACACTGATTCAGTGCGAGTGTGCTCATGAACGTACACACCTACACACCTACACACACACACAGACACAAACACATACACTGTGTTCATATGTATGTATGCATATTTTCTCATTTCGCAGGAAAAAGTCACACTCAAAACCAAAAGAAAGGAAAAGAATGAAAGGAACGAAAACTCGCGTCTGCGTTTACGCTTTTAAATATAAATGAATAAAACACGCATGGTGGAAGGAAAATAAAACCCCTTTTTTACCACACACTCATACTCGCACACACACACTTACATGCGTGCATGTATGTGTATGTGTATGTGTTTGCACTCGAATCAGAACGAAACTTTAGCAACCAACGGCTGGCTGCATTGGCAGCCTCCAGCACTCGCAAAATACAACAAAAAAAAATTAAATAAAAACGAAGGAGAAGAAGATGGATGAACAGGCAGGAGGAAGGTGGAGGGTGGCAGGCGGCAGTCGGATGGTGAGTGGTAGAAGGTAAGGAGGGTGAAGTGTGGAGTAAAGTCGTTGGTTCGTTTCGCTTTTGACTAACGAGCAAGGCTTCTTAACTCCTTCGCAATTATGTACATACCTACATATATTCGCGTGTGAGCGAGTGAGCACAAACATGCACACTTACATACATGCTTAGGACTATGCGAGATAAGGACGTTTTATACGTCAGTACTACGTGTATTTACTCATTTTATGTATGTGTGTGCGTGTGTGTCGATGTTGTGCATATGTGCTATATAGCACACATACGTGAACGCATGAGTGTGTGTGTGGGCCGTAATCCCTTTGCTCATTTCGCGGTCATGGAGTGTCAAGTGAAGTGCGGGGTGTTCACAATTTTCGCTTAAATGCAGCAATAAACTTTTTTTTTTATTATTTTTCTAAAAATTATTAAAAAACATCTTGAAAATAAAAACAAGAGATAATTTAGAATTTCTTTTTTAGCTTTTACTATGGCTATTACCAATAATATATCGACAGCCGACTCGATATAGTGATGTCCGACTGTCCGGCTGGCCGAACTAGATCCAAACAATTTGGAATGAAAGTCCATCTATAGTGTACGGATGTTAAGTTTACATCAAATAGTAAAAACATTTTCAGAACGTTATAACTTGGAAACTATTAGAGCAATAGTGACAATATTTACACAATATGGTAGCCAATTTTGTCAGGATCGGATAATTATATCCTATAGTTCACATTACACAACTCAGTCAAAAAGATCGTAAAATGCACATTATAATGAATACCCCGTAGAAGCAAAATTTGCGTAACAGGACAAAGGAAGCATTTCCGACCCCATAATGTATATATAATTTCTTGATCAGCATCAAGAGCCGTGACGATATAGGAATGTCCGTCCGCCCGCCTGTTTGTTTGTCCATCCATATGATGATCGCAGAGACTATAAGAGCTAGAGCCAATTGAAATGAAAGCCCGGCTACTTCGAGAGTAAACAATTAAACATAAACATAACCAAATTATTACGTATTATCTGGTTAGGGTACCAGTATAACTATCGTTACCAAGTTTGATACGGACCGGATAACTATAGTCTATAGCTCCCATAGGACAAATCGGGCACAAATAGCACATTTGTATGGAAAAATTCGCACTATATGGAGTACGGATAGCTCACCCGACTGTAGCCTTTCTTACGTTTTTGTTAGTAAATATACAAAATTATTACTTATAATATGTAAACTAAAAACAATTATCCTTAATATTTTAATGGGTTTTATATACAGTCTCAGCTACTATTTTATTATTTATTTAGTCTTGGTTTAAAAGTTATGAATTCTGAAAGAGAGTTAGGTTTAAATATTTCCATGAATTTTAGCAATATTTATTACTGCTAATATTTGATTTATATATTGTAGTGTTTAGGATTAGAGAAGTTCTTAGCCCTTGGACAGTCCAGTCTATTTAGTAGAGTGTTTGTATTGTGTCGCTTAAAAATATTCCAGATGAAATGAAGTAAATAACTGTCCCCTGCCCTTGAAAGCCCGCACCCTTTACATTCCCTGTCCCGCTTACTATCCCTGTCGGTCTGTTTGTTATTGTGATTCACAGGTTCCCAAGTGCTTGCACATTAATTAATTACACAAATCATTAACAACTAATTGTATGCAGCAATAAAACAGATGCCTCCCTAATATGACCACTCCCAAAATCAGTTTCGAAAAACAGTCAACTCTCGTTTAAGCCTTCTTTCAGAAATGTATATGGCTTTATCCACACTGTGGGCTCAGACGGTAAACGATCGTGTAAACATTCATTCATAGTCTCGGTTTCATTCGATCTTGGCTCTCAACTTTTCCATTTGAATGGTAAATACCCGTACACTGGGACAAATTAAAGTGCCGATTGAATTACTTCTGATTTCTTCAGATTTTCAAAATGCAACACAAAAGTAATTGAACAAAATTTATATTTGTGTGAAGTTAGTATTTTTATCTGAGTAATTTCCTATATTTTACCCTTTTTATGTCAGTGTACATCCCTTTATAGCACAGTTGTTGTGGATAATACCTATAAACTGGGACTGAGTGTGAGTGTGAGTTTACCAGTACCTATGAGTGTGTTGTTTGTATTAAATAAATACAGGTGTTCAAATAGAGGGCATTGTAGGGTATTTTACAGAAACGACCGATGGTATTTAGATGCCAACAATCTGAGAATTCTAGTGACATTTTGGAGACCAACAGCCATTAAAAAAGTATCCGTATATATTAAATAGTTTACATATAATAACATATAACCAAACTCTTTCCTGATTAGCAAGTCTTTTTCAAAATATGAATTTTAAAAACATAAAAAAACCCCAAGGAACTATCTTAACTTGTAATGAATATTTATAATAAGTTGGTTTTAGCGTATTCCAATCTCTTCATATGTTTACTGTTTCTGATTACGAATATTATATGAAACTTGGAAACCTACACACATATATGTTTTACGATTTAAAATGTTCTCTCTTGCTTCATTCATATATTGAAAGCAGATCTCCCAACTCGAATACGAGTTAGTTTTGCATATTTATGAACCCATTCAGGCGTATCCCCTATTTCCCCATTCATTAACTATTTCAATTTGATCCGATTAGTCGGCAGACATTCGATAGTATCCACAGTTCACATAAATTAGTCAAAAAGAGGAGAATCTTTTCATTCTTGTTCTTGGTACCGTAATATTCGAGGTGATAAAATGCTAATTTCGAACACGCTTCAGTCACACCAGTCAAGAGATCAAGGTGATCGACACGAAGATACCCTATAACGACATTAATCCCCATTCTTTGCATTATACATAGTATAATTAACAATATTTTTGTTTTGTCTAAAATTGACTGTTTTAAATGCAATTTATTTAAAATTATAAGAAAGTTGTTGAAATAGCATTAGAAAAGAAGAAACTAACTTTGACTAGACTTAAAACGGACTCCAAAACTAATAAATTGATCAATGAAAAAACAGACGAAGCAAACAAAACTCGAAAATGTCGTTATTTGTGAGCATATGAATAAAATCGTAAATTTCCGAGTTAATCAGGGGTATGTGTTTGTGTGAGAGTGTGATTTTAATAAATTAGTAGACACCTCAAAGGCCTTAGGCTTAATCACAAAATGAATATGTACGGGTATCTTTTGTCTGAGTGTGCGTGTATGTGTGTGCCTGGTGAGGTGTGAATGTGAATGAATTCGAGTCTGCATCGATAACCGGTATGAATCTATTCACAATTACTACTCGTGGGTATACCTAGCAGTGGCTCTCGGGCCCTATCTATGCTCTGCTTTGGGCATCATCAACAAATATCCATTGTACCTATGTGTGTGCATTTGTTAATGTGTATGTGTGTGTGTTTGTCCAGTTAGATTTGATTATTATGCGTGTGTATTCAGAAGGTTTCTTCAGAGACTTTAGAATTCATTATTTTTTTATTTGTTTTTGTTTTTATTTTTGTCGACGTTGTCGTTCCACTTACTTTCCCAAACCTTAGTATGTCAGGTACGCTTGTTTTATTTACCAATTTACATATTAACATAAGGACTGATCGGCGTGGGTTGCCTTTTTTACCGTTCAACAATTTTTCCCGCTGCTCATTTCCCAATTAGCGTAATATTGATCAGATTCTACCCGGTTGTAGGTGGTTGGAAAACAAGCGTGGTACGTGCTTGCACAACCTCGCATAGTATCGGGTATCGAGTATATCGCAACTATATTTTAATTTTAATAATCTTCAATTTCGTGAAATACACAGAGCATTAAAGAGTGAGATTTCTTTCTGTTTTATATTAAATGCCCCACGCATTTCTCTGCGTTATGTTAATGTAAATACCTATGTCTCTCCATCTCTCTCTCCCTCCCTCTCTCGCTCTGAACTTGAATGAACTTAAAAAAATATGAATGAATGGGATGCCACCTTGTCTACAGTTTGTCCACCTCTGACTAATAATACCCTATTGGTTGTTAATTTTCATTCCGAATCTTTTAATCTTCACTGCATGTTTTCTTGTTATTGACTTTTTGTATATAAAATATTGACTATAAATCTGCAGTCTAAAATTGTGTTTGAGCTCGGATTGAAATCCGGACCTAAAGGACTTCACAGCGCAGGTAGAACCATTTAAGCCAGTAGTGACTTAGTAGCCCAAACAAGACCAGGTAGAAAGTCGATTTCTTGCAAAGTCTCAAACGAAGTAAACGGAATAAAAATCATTTTAAGGAGTACCCTCAATTGATATCAAAAACTCAAATACAGCTGTTGACTTTTTAATTGATCTGAACGTCTTTTTGCATGTCTTTTCTGATCTGAAAATGTTATAGTACTTCTTGTTGTTACAGAGCTTTTATTTATAAAATTCATGGTGTTCTACAGTCAACTTTGCAATTAGCGTAATAATGTTGAAATAAAATAGGTTTTTAAAATAAGAACGTTTCTACTTTATAATTAATGTTATTAATTGTAGCATTTTGGTTTGAATTGCAAGACTTTTATAATACGTGACAAAATTTGAATTGTGTAGTTTCGAATATTTTTGTCTTGGTGAGAAAACAGAAATAAGTTCGGCTTTCTTTCTAAAGAACCCATTTAAAATGGTTTCTATGGGTACGAACGGATAGACAACAAGAATAACATAATCACCAACAACACCAACTACAACAAGAAAGAAAAGTTTAGTCGAGCACGCTCGACGGTATAATACTCTGCATTTTTTTCAAGATTATTTTATTAAAAGCGTTATCGAGATATTACAATGTGTGGTACTTGCGTTAAAGCACTTTAAAACAAAAACGAATTGCGAATGTATGCGAAAACACATACGTTGGACAATATATGATGCACATATGTATGTATATGTATATTCGGCGTGGCCAGCGTCCGCGGGAAGCGCTGCCGCCACACAGGCAGCGAAAACGTTCGAACATGTGCGTGTATGTTTCTGTGTCGCTTGCACTCATGCATTGATATTGCATTCAATTATCAATATTGTAACGCTTCTAATGTTTTTGGTTTATATTTAGTTAGTTTGATATAGTTAGTCTCCACACGAATTATTAATAACAATACTATACGATAAGAACAAATGCCTTAAAAATGTCGTTGAAGTTTAAAAATTATTTTATTTCTAGTGGCAAAAAGAGCCATGGCAGCAAGAATATATACTAGGCTTGTCGAAAAACTATTGATATATCGATATAAATTTTTTTTTTGATATATATTTTTGGTTGATAGTTTTTTGTGACGATAATATCAATACCGATATTATTATTCGATCTTTTTTTGATAAAATAGATGGTACATCTTCAAAATTCAAGTCTTGCAACAAGGTAATAAAATAATAACTTTTAACTTTAACTTTTAACTAATAACTTTTAAAATGTAATGTGCCTCGTAATAGCATAGGTTCTAATTACAGTTGAAGTGACGTTTTTTGGTTTATAACAATCACCCTGTGATAACCAATTTGAATTATTACCCAGATATAAATATCATCTCTAATATCGATATATTTTTTTAAGTATCATTAAAAAATAATATTTTTATCATGTCGAAATATCATCGATATTGATATTTTTTAAAATATCAACACCCATATACACTTTATTGGGTCTGCCACGCCTCCTTCTGTCTGTTACATACTTTTGCACAAACCCAATATACTCTTGCAGAGAGTATAAAAACATGGGACTGAACTTGACCTGATATTTGACGTGTTAAGGGCGTGTTAGTGTTGATGTTGTTGTTGGAGTTATTGGAAGTGGTCAAAGGCTGAGCCTGAGACTGAGGCAGACACAGAGACAGAACTAAAGTTGGGGCATGCCCCATTGGTAATGGGAAGGGGATGGGGCAACCCACGAGTTGCCTGCTTCGTGTTATCGCAAAACTTTATCATCTTGCAATGAATTTTGGGCTCGTGCCGGCCAAGCCATTGTGTATGTGAGTGTGTGTATGTGTGTGTGCCTGTTAATACTTGAGGTGTCTGCGGCCGTGTTGTGTCCAGACAAGGGAATTCCAGCAGTTTCCTGAGATCTTTCAGATGGCCAACAACATTTGGGTTAAGAGTACGCATGTTACCAAGCTTTTGCTTTTTCTTGTGCTTTTCCTCTTGCTTAACAACTTTTCTCGCCTTAGCGTGTCAAATGATAGACGGAAAATCAACACATTGACAGGATTTGGCTATGGTTTGGTATTACGTGGAGACCGGACGTGAAGTGGTCGAGGTGAGGCTGAGGACATGGTCTAAGTCTGAGTCTCCTTCGCATTTATTCTAATCGGCCAATTGTCCTCTGACGAGACTCTGGTTGCTTAGAAAAAGTGTCGTATTACGAAGCATCACTCTTTCTACTGCTTGTTCCCTGGCTCTTCTTCTCCTGCGTAGTCCAACAAGGGAAACATAAACAAAGCAAGAATCTGCTTGGCAATCTTATCATAATGTTATTGTGAAAATATATTATATGTTTTTAAAGTTTTGTAACTAATAATATGTTTTATTTTATACCTGTTACTCGTGCAGTAAAAGTAAATGAATGTAACAGGGAGAAAGAGGCGTGGCACAGCCCGTAAAGAAATTATATTCTTGATCAGCATCAACAGCCTAGTCCATATAGCCACGCCCGTCCGGCCGTCTGTATGAACAAAAGGTTTTCAGAGACTATAAGATAATTCACAAGCAGTACACGTTTATTTTTGTTTTTGACACGCTCACTTTAGTGCGGTTTATCTCTATGTAAGGGTAAAAGTACAGGCACAAATAACAATGGTTTGTTATCTATGCTATCTGAACCAATTTACCAAAGCTAGAGCCTTCAAATTCAGAATGAAAGTCCGTCCATATATACGCAGATCAAGTTAATTACAAGTTTTTGACTGTCCTTACCGCCCCCGTAAATAGTAAACTATTTTCAAAACTTGGAAGTACTAGTGCTATCATGACTAAACTTACCCATTATATGTAAGGAACCATTAAAACTATCCTCACCAATTTTAATCCCGACAATTATATTCTATAGGTTTCGTAAGTAATCTTATATACGGGATACAAACTTGAATTTTAATAAGATATTTTCGAAATATCAATTCGAATGCATTTCTCCGGGCCCTTAATTGCCTTCGTTGTGATTTCTGACGGGAGCGTGAGAGGTAGGGAAATTGGGAAGTGGAGAGGAGTAGAACTGGGGTGTCTTGTTGGGGGTCTTCAATTAAATTTTAATTCGTTAAATGCCACAAAATTCCCTCAAGTCAAGAGTCGACGACCGACGCGTCAGTTTACGGTTTTTAATCTCAAATTAATGCCAAAACAAATCTGTGCGGGTAAACCCAAAATGCTTAGTTGTTTTATTTGTTTTCATCGTCTCCCAAGTACCAAGCTCACAATCCCTATCCCGATTTGTTTTTATACTGCGGAAGTCCAGCTCCATTGTCCATTACATCCTCCCCTATTTTGTTAATTTTAAACTCTGCTAAAAATAATTATAATTGAAGGACTGAAAGATAGAGACAGAGAGACACAAAAACAGACTGAGAGGATGAAACAGCGTCTACCCTCAGATTTCTGTTTTCTGCCCTCTGTCCACCCCTCTCGATCCTCTTCGGCTGAACAAGTGCCCGGCTGCCCTTGACCGGAATTACCAGCATAATTATGCATTTAACGCTTTGCGCCACTATTAAGTACCGCGACAACATAATTAATTAAATTACATTTAAATCTCTTTAGTCTTAGACGGAATTGGAATTGGAGTTGTAACAGGAATCTCACTTTGAGTCTCTAATTGTCGAATTTACGCCTACAGTGGTACATCTTGTTGGCGATGTAATGAGTTCTAGTTAACAACTGGTGTTAAATAATTACATCAGTTTTTAATTACTTTATTCAAGAAAATATATTAATATAGAATTGTTTATTTTTGAGAAATATTACATATCTACGCGTCGAAGGCACTTAGTAACTTTTCTACTGACAATGTTATTCCCACAGGATCGTCTTTGTGATGTTATTAATAACGTTATGCATACGAATTAATAACGGTTTGGATTATAAGAGTAGCGATATAACACAACTTCATGTGCAATTCCATATAATTTCGCACAAAAGGTTGCTAATCAAGCATGGACCGGAGACCAAGGACCATGGACCAAGGACCATGAAAGGGAGAGAAAGTTGACTCTCGAACAGAGCAGAAAGTGACTTTGTTAATCAGTAGTAAATCTTTACGAACAATATCTTTGTTTGTGTTTGTGTGCAAGTGTGTGCGTGTTTTTGGGGTTTTTGGCGTGTAAATAATTGATGATATCCGAATGTGTAATACCCATTCATGCTCATATCCAAATTAATAAGAGCGATAGAGCAACAGAGATAGAGAAAGAGAGAGGCAGAAAAAGAGAGCCAGGAAGATTGCGAATATTCATGAGCATATTCATAAAAAGTGAATTAGCGAAATTGAGACGGGGGATGAAGCTGAGGAGAGACCGGAACAAGGCACAGTAGCGACCCATTGAGAGATGCTGATAATTTCCATCAATTTGGTATTTGGCTGTATTGGCTGTATTGTAAATAATATACACAGAGAAAAACATATTCAAGAAAATTGTCTATAAAACGCTACATTTAAACGTAATTTAATTTAATTTTCACTAACAATAAATATACTGAAGTCAAAGAAAGCCACCGTGATTTGTTAATCAAATGCAGATAGACTTATTATTAGAATGCACGTTTTCTCTGAGTGTATATGGTGTGTTGTGGTAAGCGAATCGAAAAGACAATTCTGTTGAGTTCTCTAGAGCTTTTGCAATAATTACGCAACTCGAGCAAAATAAATGTGCGCTTTATGCCTTTTACGACCACTTTGGCCAGGTCTTTGGACCCTGTACGAGTTGCGACTTTAGCTATTAGACAAAATTAAATCGAGGCCGTAACGAAATTAATTATATTTCAATGACACTGCGTAATGACAACGACAGAATCCCGCAAAAACTATTCGAATGATGATTCGAATGATATTTGATTGCATCCTAGATGGGAAAATGAAAACTGGAACCGGGTACCGGGTACCGGGAACCGGAGATGGTAACGGGGGAATATGATGAATAGAAATTAAGAATTATAACTGAATACTTGCATACATTGGTAAACAAAGGTCTCCCTTAGCTAAGAGATGCTTTTGTACAAATTGTCAATGGTTGGCAGATTTTAGCTATATTAGTTGTCCGATCCTGATCAAATGTTTTAAGTATAGTTATACTCAATATATTCATTATGTTTGAGTTTGGTGGAGATGAACAAGATTGAATATCCTTCCAATCACCAACCGTTCGTATGGCAGCTGATATGATATAGTAGTCGGATTCTTTTGATAATTTGTCTGCATGTAGGTAATTTCTATCGATTGTTATAGTACGATATAGTGGTCCAATTTATATTATTATATATATTAAAACTAAGAGACAAGTTCGCGTAGAAGCAGACGGACATACGGTCATGGCTTTATCGACCCGGCTGTTGATGCTGATTATGCGGTTTTTCGTGAACACATAACAGCCTCTGCAAGGGTATTAAATGAATAAGGAAACACTTCTGTAATTGTCTATTTAACCAAATTTACGCAATATGCATTTGAAATCATTCATTATATGCTGATATAGATATATCATACATATAGCGACCAATGCATCAATTGCTAATTGAAACCAAATTATTCAATCTTTTTTCTTATAGAATTTTTTTCGATCGTTTCTGGCAAAAGGAGTAATTTAGCTCTGTAGTTATTCGATATAATGTCTCTGAGATCGTATTGTTTGACTCGGTTATTGATGCTGATCAAGAATATATATACTTCATACCCACAGCTTCCTTCGGCGATTATAAGAAGAGTATCGTTTTTCTCTATGAGTAAGGGTTGTAAAAAAAATTTAATAATTTTATGTTTCTTATCATGATTTTAATGTTTGCCCAATACAATGATTTGTATCATTCATACCAAATGATCTTTGGCAAAATATAGCTTAACAGGGATATTGAACAACCGGTAGACATATTTATAATTTATAAGGATTAAAAAATTTCTAGCCGCCTTTTCTACTTTTCTAGCTTTTTTGATAGTAAAAAGAAGCTAAATGGTGTTCCAAACAACAGATTAATTATGTTGCAGATAAGACATGAGTAAAGCCTTGGGGTAAAAGGTGATATGGATGTTTGGCTATTCCAAGTGAAATACAAGTAACACTTAATTCTGAAAATGTTCACACTTCCGCATTTCCGTATGGCACGTGAACGAAACACAGTACTCTCGTACTCCAGTACTAACTGCGGCCTTAACTCTACTTCTAGAATAAACGTGCAAAGTGGTGAACTTATTTTATTGGTGCAGTTAATCGAATATCTTGCACGCACGAACAAAAAGCCGAAATTTGGAATGAAAAAGGGGACCAAATCCCACGGAATGTATCTCAACCCCAAACCTTGAATCCCGGTCAGCTTAGATGTCGCTCCGTTGCAAAGTACAAATGAAGTTCCTGCAAATTTCCGGTACACACCAAGGTAAATTAAACAATGGCAATTAAAGCGTTAATGTATTTCGAGTCGTGATTCAGATAGCGTCAACACACATACAGACAGACATCAGCAGTGCTGCCACGATAGCCTTTTTCTGACATATACGTGTTTTGTTTAACTAAACTAGCAGCACATTTTCCAATCTTATAGTATCCCGAAATCGAAGTTCGCATGTTCAGTAATAATTGTATATACATACATTCAATTATGTTCTACATACTTTAATATTTTTCAAGTTAAGGAGATTTTGTGGCTCCAGCTCTTGTAGTCTCTAAGATGCAGGTGTTCATACAAATGGGCGGACTTCGCTATATCGACTTCGTTGTTGATGCTGATCAAGAATATATACTTTACGGGGTGGAAAACGCGTCCCTTTGCCTGTTATACATTTACGCATCTCGCTTCTGAACAAATGTGATAGACACCTGTACTCTTTTTAAATATATTAATACATTAAATATTCAAATATAAAATCCTAAAGCTGCGAGCCGACTATAGCATGCGTTCAAGTTTATCTCTTTATTGGGGATTCGTATAGCCATATAGCCATGTTTTATCGATTGTTGGCAGCACTGACTCTCATCCTTCACTATCTACGACGAAGTCCAGCACGCGCACATGAACATACACATATACATACACCCCTTACCATCACTGTTGTGGAGGCATTCGTGAATGTGGAGTATTGATATTGATACCTCCTGCATTCTTTGGGCGGCAAAACGTGAGTGACCCACAACAGTTTATTTGGAAACGAATGTAACATTCGGCGTCGCACAGTTAGAAAATATTGCTTTTATTTATTAAATTAATAAACTAGATCATCTCTTCACCCCCTTTATCTCACTATCTAATACTCACACTTCCTCCTTCGCTGGGTAAAAAGGAATCAGATAGTTGACTTCTCCATTTAATGGCTACCTTTTTCTAATCACAAGAGATAACACGTATTTGAAATTGATTTGAATTCTTCACTATTCAAGGCACCCTAAAACATTAGTCTCTTCGTGTGTATTAATTGTGCTTTCTGGAATAATTAGGAAATATTCAATATATAAATATTCCATAAGAAGTATCAGTATTTGTTGGAACTATTCTACTTATTTATATTTATTCGCTGACCAACAGACAAGTCCTGAAACCATTTTCCCCTTTTTAAAGTACAGGGGTCTAAAAAGGCTTGTAAAAAAACGAACTGTGCTTAACAGGGAGAAGGAGGCGATTCGGACCCATGAGGAACATATTTTTTTTATCAGTATCAGTATCAGCAGTCGAGACGATATGTCCGCTTGCCAATATCTTTAAGACTACAAGATCTTTAAGACTACAAGATCTTTTAGACTACAAGAGCCAAATTTACCAAATTTGATGTGAAGTTCGCTTAATGGTGTACGCTGGGCAAGTTTATTTCAAATTTTTGCCACTCCCTACAGGCCGCGCAAATTGTAAAAAACGATTTTTACATATCCGCACCAAGTTTGATCCGGATCGGACAACTATACCTTATAGCTCCCATATGGCAAACCGGTAAAAAAAATATTTATTTGTGTGGAAAAATTTCCAATTAAATGGGTACGTGTCAAAAAAAAACAAACTTGTACTTGGACATTTCATCTTTTAGTTGCGACATATCAGGTATTACTAGCTCTTATAAATTCTTTCTTTCCAGAAGAACTTAAAATCAAAAATAATAAAAGTTTGAAAAATAAATGCAAGCTGTGTATGTGTGTGTGTGTACTTGGGAAATGGGAATAACTTTCATTTAGAGGATTCGTCTTATTTTTGCACACGCACAGAAAAAATCAATATTCTATATTCCAATGCTAGAAATTTCAGATGCTAAAACTGCTAAGCGCGTTTTTTATCCAATTTTTCACGGACCGGCAAAAAAAATGAGGAGAAAAAAAATTGAGGGTGTCGTTTCATGTGCATTATAATTCGACTTTGTACACCTTCGAATGCCCTGCGACTGCCGAGCAACAAAATCGAGTTATAGAGCTGTAAGGCTACGAAATTGGCGGAGGGTATCTCTGGGTCGTAAGAAAGGCAGCGATGAGGCAAATAAAGAACACACTACACACAAAAAAAAAAAAAAAAAACAACAAAAAAATGAAAAGGAATGAAAAAACAACCCCGACAAAATTATAATGAAGTTGGTGGTGGCGTAAAAGCAAAAGCAAAAGTAAAAGCAAGCAGAATATGCGTTTCAAAACGTTGGTGGACGGAGTGTAGAGGGGATGGAAGAGGAAGACCGAGGAGGGGGCAATTTTTGCCACCTTCTGCAGCAGTCGGAACACCACCGAAATGGTCACGGGACGGGAAAGGGACACACACAGTCAGCGTCACCACCCTACACCATAAAAATTAAAAAAAAAGTGTATACATAAAAAACCGAGATCATCCACGGTGATGAAAAAGAACGAAAAATTCTCAGCCCCTGCCTCACGCACACTGACACACACACATTAATTCATTTATATATGAATGCAAACGCGCGCGTGTACACTTACGCATATGTGAGTGTGTAGGTAACTGTAAGACATAGTAGTTTTTTTGCGAGAGTCAGTGAATGTCAATATACTTAACATATGTACACACATATTCACACACACGCTTACAATATAAAACATAAAAACAGTGTAATTTCTTATTCTTTTAATTTTTTCTTGGCTTTCTTTTATGTAGAACATGATAAGAAGTATTCAAAATACGATGTTGAAAAATCGCAGAAAAACATTTGAGGTTCTAGAACCGAACGAGTACGAGACCTATTCCTCGAAAATCTCTGTCAAAACTGAAAAATGCTTAACTAATATTTTTTAAAATCAAAAACTTAAATGAAAAGTGAAAGAAGGGCTTAAAATTTAATTTATATTAAATAGATACTATAGTTTAAGCCAATAAAAAATATTCTTTTGAGTAAGCGTTTGAAAAAATCAGCCCTACATCTCTTTTAAGGTTACACTATCCTACATGCACTTGTGAATTTACGCCTGTGTGTGTATGTGCATGTGTAAAGCGAAGGGTGCACGTTTTTTGGCACTATTGAGGGTGACGACCGCTTCGACTATGTACATTTTTTATTGATTTCCATATTGATTTGGTGCACATAAACCCTAGTTTCCGAATTTCCCCCAGTTCCGCGTAAGTCTCCCTGTTGGTATGGCTTTTGCTCTCACCCTTGAAAACCGATTCGCAGGCGAGCCTTTTTGGATTGGAATTTGAACATTTTAACCCTTTATCTATTTGATATTTCAAGCGGAAGTCGATACGTGGTCAGACATACACTTTCAAAACTTTCAATCGCAGCGCACTCAGCTCTATGGAATGAGATCTAGTGAGAGTAGCTTGGAGGGGGCTGCATGAAGAGCACACTTTCTATTTTTGCAAGTACAGTCTTCATTCTTGAATCCTAGTTCCGATCAGGTTCAGGTTATCGCTGCGAATGAAAACATTGTAAAATCATTTTTTTTTTCGTATATGAAAAATATAATAGACCTGAAACTAATTTTTTTTGTCTTTTGTAGAGTTACAGTTACAATTTAAGTTAAAGCATAAAAATATATTTATCAAAAAATATACACGTATGTATATAGCATTAGACTTTTCAGGCAAACATCAAGTACAACTTTAATAATTAGTTTATTTTCTAAATTTATAAGCTTTTAATCATTTGTAAACCCTTGTAGACAGTAATCAATTTAAGTAATAAAAATATATATTCCAATATATATTATTAAATTTAAGAAAATCTAAATCTAAGAAAGGGCAACTTGATATCTATAAGAAATCTTTTCTATTTATGTTGTTATTCGTTTGCTGTGGGTATTAATTGTGAATAAAATAATTTAATTGTGAAAAAAAAAACAATTTAACAAAATGGAAAACAACATACGTAAAAAATAAAATCACAATATGCTACGTTGGCAACCCTGAACAAACACTAATATAAGACAGGTGTTTGGCATGGACAAGAATCGTATCTATCGTATTGTATAAAATTATAATGTGCAATAAATTAACTTTTAAAAATTATAAATATTTATTGCAAATATATTCATTACAATTGTAATGATTTTTACAAGTTTTTTTCAGTAGGTAACTTTTAAGGAGAAGGAGCTTAAGAAGGAATTGATTTTTAAAATGTATACATTTTTATTATTTATAAACCACTGTCGACCATCATTTATTTAAGTAATAAATATTTTGGTATCTATTTTTCGGTTCTTTGTATTTTTTATGGTATTTTTTTTCGGTGTTCGATTTTTGCCATTCACACTATTTGCACCAGATTATTGTATTGTATTTTTAGACACAAGGTACATGGTCACACTCTCCGCGCACAAATTCAAAAATAAATGGGTTAATAGGAATTGATATTATCAAATTGTTATGAACAAACATAGATTATTAGATCTTTGAAATGATTAAAATAAAGAGATTTAAAATTAAAATTTAAAATTTAAATGTTTACAAATTTTAGTTTGAATATGTTTAAACTATATGAAAAACTATATTTTTTTTGCTTTGAAAACATCAGTAAAACATGAAGCCATGAACATTTAGAAATGTTGTGAGTAAGTACATAATTATTATGTATGTATTATGTACACACATACAAACATGCATATATAACTGTATGCGAGTATTTCTGTTTTTTAGTTGTGTTATTTGGTGCACTGGGAGCAATTTTTCGGAAACGAAAGAACCCGATTCAGTTGTTTCGATGTTTTCAGTGAACAATCTCATTTGTACGTAAAAGCTCTGTGGAAAGTGCTTAAAATTGAGTCAGCATCTTGCAAGCCTCCCGTTGTTTGTTGTTCAAATCAGATGCACGCGTATATTTTCGAAAATCCAAAGAGAACTGAGAAATATGCTTAAAAATAGATTATTTTTCTTCAAATCAAAATTACGCTTGTGTTAATTTTCATTACTAATATATTCTTGATCTCGTGTAAATACCCAAAGTACCTACAACATTATAATTTCATCTCGTATTTGAATAAATTTCCAATAATTTCGTGGCACGTGCTTCTTGTTATTTATTTTTTCCTTTTCATACAAATGTTTCGGTAACAGATCTCGTCGAGTGTCTCTTTTTATTTTAAAAGACCAAAATACGTATTTTTAAAAATAGAACATTTCACACGTACAAGCGCTTACCTAGTTAATAAAAATAAAGGTGATTCTTCCACAAACCAAAAAAATAACAAATTGTTCATACAAACAATAAAACTCAAATTTAGCAAAACAATGGTATAAATATGTTTTATATATACCTAAATATAATATGTGGGAAGATCGTTTATATTCCGAAATACATATATATTTATATATATAAGACATACGGTATGTTTGTACATATATAAAAAAAGAAATTAATGTCCAAAAATAATCAGGTGTGGATAAGAAATTGTGATTGTGTAAATTAACAAAAATTGGTTGTTGCGAAGCTAATTTATTTAATATTTTATACTCGATGAAAGTCATATGCCCTAACGGACTATTTGTTTTTCTAAACAAAGAATTTAAACCCATTTTTGTTTTATTTATATATACAAATGTTATCTATATTTTATATTATTCGATACGACTGCCAATATTTAGAAATGATCTGATGAGTAAGTGAAGTGTCTAGTAAACAAGTTAAAAAAGCGAAAACCAGAACCGAAATACCAAATGCATTTACAGGAGACTCACAAGTAAGTAAAGAACCAATTAAATTATAACTATAACTCCCACAATAACACGACTGCTGGACAAAAACAAACGAATTCACTCTTCTCAAATATCCGTTAGTTCATTTAAATATATATGTATATTGGTTGGCTCAATATTATTATATGAAAATAGTCGCCTTCGTTATTCTCTGATTGTATATTTAAAAGTATAGCTTTATTATTTTAGAAACATTTAAATGGCGTTAAGAGATATTTATGAATCTATAATAACGCATTAATACCAAGACTCTATAGAACATTTTTAAAAAGTCGTGCGAAAAAACTAAAACAAATAAAATAAATAAATCATAATCCACTTTATAACGCAACGTACAGTATAGGGACTAACTGACAAAAGCTCGTTGCTATTGCCAAAGAGCAAATTCATGCGCAGGCGCTGCTGTAAGGGTGCAGCTGCTAAAATGTTCTAGTAACCATTAACAACTGTCATGTATAAGTGTCTCTCTCTCTCTCTCTCTTTTTGCTGCGCTCTCTGCGCTGCATGCCATTCGTATTCCACTTGGAGATGTGCCTCTAATTGTTGTGCTCAGGAAAGCTTTAAGCTGTCAAAGGGAGAGAAAGCAAAGCTTAGCAATCAATACGAGTTTTATATTTCTGGCTCGGTTAAATAGGCAGGCACTTCCCTACATATAGTCTAAAATCAAGGAATAAAATAAAAATACTGTGTCTTAGGACAATGGTTATTGCCAAACGTGAGCTAAATGAACACCATCCACAATTAAACGAACCCCAAAACCAATTGTGTCTTGAAAATCGTTAAAGTATCTATGTTATACATAACGGGCATGCTTGCATTACGTGGACAAGTTTTTTTTCAAAAGCCCCTTTCCTCGGCGTGGACAACAACAACAATTTAACAATATTTATTGAATTACTCAGGTAAATCTACGCTGGCAATAAGTTACATCCCATCACTTATTTGAGTGTCCATGACAAATTTGCAAATTAATACATACGTACTGTATAAGCATGTACATACATGCACATGTCTATGTGTGTGAGTGCGTGTGTGTACATAAGCCAAAGTGAAATATATTGACATTACAGAACAGAAGATTAACCCTTGGTTCTGCACATATGTGAGATCATCGAATACAATTTCTTACTACCAGAATTTTATTATGGTTCAGATATTTTATACTAATTATAAATAACGAGGTTATGAGTTGTGAAAAGGATAATGTGTGAGTTTTTGTATATTTATTTTATTTTATCCCGTAATAGTTTAATAACGGTAGTGGGCTTCTCAGAATGTATTGTTACAATCTTAAATGCACCACAGATGTTTCATGTACAATATAAACAGCTGTTTGAGGGGTCTACAAGAATTCGATGCAATATGCACCCTTTTTATATCAAACATTTCAGTCCTTGTAATAGCATTGATATCTATGACTTGACTCTGTGTTTGACACTGTGCCATTCTTATTATTAATGATAAATAGTATATTTACATTATTCCATCAAAGGAACGACGAAAATGTCGCAGGATCAAACAAAAATTCGAGATCTAATGCCAAGGACAATCGGCAAGAAGAACGGGTCCAATCGCAGCAGCGGAAACCTTTTCTAAATGACATACCCAAATATCTGGAGCAAGGCATTTTAAGATATCAGCCCCCGCTACCGCCCCCCTCAAAGCCACCCCCCTCAATTGTGTCAGCGGCTCTACAAACTCGATTTCTACACAATTTTCGAACAGAAGCGGCACTCGATACTGGAACTGAAACGGGTGTGGATACGGGTGCAGATACGGGTGTACCAGCTGCGGATACGTCCGGGGATCAGGGCTATCCTCCATTCCCAAATCATCTACAGAGATCAGCAACATTGCCGGCCAAACATAATAGATTTGGCGTAAGAAGTCGGGTAACTTTCAAGGTCCCATCAACGACAACTCCCTCGCATACTCCAGTTGCTCCTGGAGCTCCTGCTCTTGCCCCGACGGCTGGCACAGTGGAAAGAAGCAGCAACTGTAACCAACCGCCACAGAAGGAAACCAGCAAAATGACGTCAGAGGATCTCTTGCAGCCCGGACATGTAGTCAAAGAACGTTGGAAGGTAATTTATATCGCTTAATTGCTTGGTAAATTCTAAACAAAACTTACTGAAAGCCCGATTAATAATTATTTTCTTATTTTATATATTTTTTTTTGGTAATTTACAAAGGTTGTACGTAAGATTGGTGGAGGCGGATTTGGTGAAATATATGAGGGTCAAGACTTAATAACCCGCGAGCAAGTGGCCCTCAAGGTCGAATCGGCCCGTCAACCAAAGCAGGTACTTAAAATGGAGGTGGCTGTCCTTAAAAAGCTGCAGGGAAAGGAGCATGTTTGCCGTTTCATCGGGTGTGGAAGGAATGATCGCTTCAACTACGTTGTAATGCAGCTACAGGGGAAAAACTTGGCTGAATTAAGGAGAGCTCAGCCCAGAGGAGCCTTCTCTCTTAGTACTACTTTGAGGTTGGGCTTACAGATATTGAGAGCTATTGAGTCGATACATTCTGTGGGCTTCCTGCACCGCGACATTAAACCGGTAAGTAGGACCGTCTACTGCATAAATAAAATTATATATATACGCTTACCAAACCCTTCCCCCAAAACATTTCCAGTTCCATTGTAAAGCATTAATTACTTTCCTAAAAGCAAATATTTACTTAAATTGTATAAAACTTTAGCAAGGGTGTGTAAATATGTGGGATAATTCTATAACAAATAACTTATTTAGTTATTAAATAATTATTTAAGTAAAACACTATTAAAATTTTATAATTTACTGGGTTTCCTTTTTTCGTTTTGCAGAGTAATTTTTCAGTAGGTCGCTTACCGTACAATTGCCGGAGAGTTTATATGCTCGACTTCGGACTAGCACGACAGTACACCACTGGCACGGGGGAAGTACGGTGTCCCCGGGCAGCAGCTGGATTTCGGGGAACAGTTCGATATGCCTCGATAAATGCACATCGTAACCGGGAAATGGGACGCCACGATGATCTTTGGTCCTTGTTCTATATGCTTGTTGAATTTGTAAATGGCCAGTTGCCGTGGCGAAAGATCAAAGACAAGGAACAAGTGGGATTGACAAAGGAGAAATACGACCATAGAATACTATTAAAGCACTTACCATCGGATCTGAAGCAATTCTTGGAGCATATACAATCCCTCACCTATGCAGACAAGCCCGATTATGCAGTAAGACTTTTCCTTTCTATTCTTTTTATTTATTGGTTTTATAACTATGTACGTTTGTAAAAGATGCTCATTGGCCTCTTCGAGCGCTGCATGAAACGTCGGGGAGTTAAGGAGGCTGATCCTTATGACTGGGAGAAAGTGGACACAGCCACAATTGGTAACATCAGCTCGACGACAAATGCTCCAACAGCTCCGGTTAAGAATGAATATATCCATGGTAATATCACTCAAATGACTGTTGCTGCTTCAAATGCCAGTGGTACGGAATATGTAAGTAGTATAGAAAATGTCTCATTAACCCAGGAATTCTTAATTTTTATTAATTATTAATCTTCCCCTAGATTCGAAAAAGGAACGACATTGACACTGCTCAGATGGCGTCAACGGAGCCACTGCACATTAAAGAAAAGGTATTTACTAGGATATAGGATATTATTATCTTCCGGATCAAACTTATTGAGGATAGTTATGGTTCCGATAGCTGTAGCTGCTTCCAAGTTATGGTGTTATTTGTGGGGCGATGGGGGCAGTCGCAACAGTTTGAAATAAACTTGACCTGCTCGCGAAGTAGACGGACTTTATTTCCAGTAAGATGGCTCTAGTGCTTACAGTCTCTCAAATTCTGGTGTTCGTACGGATGGATGGACGTACAGACGGTCATTGATGTGTCGTCTCTGTTGTTGACCCTAATCAAGAATATATATGGAGTCGGATACGGCTTTTTCTGCCCCTGAAAAGTACAAACTTTTTGCATCATAGCTTGTTTACTTAAAATAGTAGAAATAGTAGAGACTCCTTGAGATAGTCAATGCTTGAATGAATATCTAATTCAGTTTAAGGAATTTACAATAATGCGTTATTTATTAATTAATTAGGTTGATAAGAACTGCAATGCAACCAATGCAATGACACCACAACAAGCCTCTGGAGAATGCGCTATCCAAAATATTAATTCAGGTAATCAAAACACCTTGCCCAAGCAGCAGCAACAACAGCAGCAACAGTTGGTATTGGCCGTAAATAGTTCGGTGCCTGTTCCGAATTTTCCCAGTGCACTGATCAAATCTTCGACAGTGGTCATTGCGAATCACGAAGCCACTGGCGATGGAAGCGTATGCGGAGGCGGGACGGGTACCACGGGATTGAAGTCCTCTCAGAAGCGTTACATGGGCCAGATGAAGGCACAGGGACAAGTGGGATCCACTCCAAATCAGAACAACTCAGCCCCAGTATACGTGAGTTAACAAGTTAATTAATCAGTTACTTCTTTGAATAAATTTAAAACTGTCGTAAAAAGCAAATTATTTAAAAGTGGAATATTTTAAATTAAAAAATTAAATTGACCCGTTTATTATGTTCGTTTATGGTCCTATCTTGTATAATTTTGTTATTTATCGGTCACCAAATCAATTAGGCATAAACAGCGATTTATTTGAATTCTAGATTAGAAACAAGATTAACATTTAATAAGTAAACTTAACAAAACTAAAATTTTGAGTTTAAATTGTACGGTAAATAAATAAATTTAATTAATTTTATTTATTATTTAAAGTATCCGGAAGATACGAATGTCGTTGCCACTCACCCCCCTGCCACTTTTGGCCAAGCTAATAGACGATGGACACAAGGGCCACAGTGATGCTAATCTAGCCGAAATTGATATTGATTCTCGAAAAAATGGACATCCCAATGCTGACTTCGCAGGGAACAGCCGTCCCATGGGCGGAACAGAGGCACAACAACATCAGCAAATAGCCGGAAAAAGAACTGATATTTGTATGGAAAACATCGGGGAAGTTGGCTTAGAGCTTAAGAACCAGTTCCATCAGCAGCCGTCTTCTATATTGGCCACGGAAAAGGATAACAGGCGCTCAGTGAGCAACGTTAACCTCGGCGACCCAAAGTCCACATACGGACGTCTGCGGGTTTTGGCCGTACCACCCGTTCAGACTCAGACACAGGGTGCTTCAGAACAGCCGCATCAGGAGTTCGAAGACAGCTCGATGCCACCCAAAGCGCTCATCTCCTCACGTGATCGGGATCGTGAGCAGATCTTTGGCATGACCACAACGGCAACAATACCACCGACGAATCGTAGATCGATGACGTCAACTAATCTGCGTCCATCATCGTCGGGCGCTGGAACTGGAACTGGTTCCATGTCAACCCAGCGTCTAAGTAGTGGCTTAGCCACAGTTCCGATTAGCTCGTTCGCAGGCGCCAAAAGCAGCGCGGCAGGAGATCATTCAGTAACGCAATTTGCACTGATCGACGATGAAAATGTTTCGGCTCTTCAGCAGGTAACCAAAGGGGGTGGAGCCCTCACCCTTGCCTCCCAATGGAAGAGTCAGTTTGATGACTCGGAGGACACGACGGACAACGAGTGGAAGCAAGAGCCACAGGTAAATTAAAATCAAACGAAACAAAGCAAACAAACAAAGAAACAAGAAAATAAACAAATCGTAAGGGTTTCTATTCGTCCGATCGTTGTCAGGTATGAATTAAAATGAAATGCTTAAAATGTCCACACAAATACCCACATATATTATCTATTTCTATAATGTATATGCTTTATATATATACATTTGTATATATAAAATATGTATTCTACTATATTCCTCTTTTGTGTATATGTTTTTGTACTAAGCACGAATATCTATGTATATGTGTAAGTACACATTATTATTAAGTGATCATTAATTATTTGGAGGTCTATGTTCCCCATGATATTTTTTTAAGAGAGTAGCACAAATGTAAAAAATTATGTAATCCTATGTAAAGTATTCAAATCAACCTCTTGACATCTCGCAGTCACAACCAAATTTGGATAAATCGACCAAAATGGATGTATCTTTGGCACTATTACGCGGAACTTCCAAATTTCCAGTTGTCACTTGTCACAGCAATTCAAAAGCTGAACCCTCTGGGAACGATAAGGTGAAGAGGTGAGTAAATGAATTTTAGTTTTTATGCTAAACCGTGCCAACCTATTACCGATACACCTCCATTGAAGGCGATCAGGAAAAAGATTAATCAATTCTAAAATGAATAGTTGTCCGATCCGGACCAAACTTGGTCAAGAGTATATTGGAACATAATGTACAATCTATACCAAATAATGTGGTCACAACAGCTTTATTATTTTACAAATTTTTTTTAACTTGCTGGACGGTATAGACGTGCCATAAACTTGATCATCGTGCACTATATGGACATTTATTCCAAAATTCGTGACTCTAGTCTCAGATATGTTCAATATTGGCACGCTGTTGATCCTATGTACTTTATACGGTCGGAAGCGCCTCCTGTTATCTGTTACACTCATATTGGTTCTGTCAAATCTAATTGTACTCATTTAGAATATCCGGCATTGGTCTGATATTGTTTATGGTTTATTCCATTACGGAAACCCTCATCTAATCATAAATATTAACATTTTGGTACATTTTAGGTGGGGTCCACTTAGATATAAGTAGTTCAATTTGACATAAAATTTGGGTTAGAGTAGCAGTTCCATATGCACCTATGTTTTAAATGCAGACTTAACTATTAAGCATATTATATATATATTGGCCATCGTACTTGACAGATACACACTTAATATAGCTGGCATCGAGAACTACGAAACTTTGCAACTGTCGATACCGCACTGCTGGTCGGAGCCGGCCATGGGTAATGTATTGCGCAAAGAGTTAGAACCTCCAGCTGTGCAGCAAGCCGCATTTGACGATACAGTAAGCATACCGTTTTCATATCATTCAATTAACAAAAACAAACAAGTCGCAACTATATATCTGTACTTATTATTGTGGAGTACTAATATGCATGTATGTTTTTAATTTACTTTGCTGTACCGTGTGCTTGTTTTAATAAAATATTTGTCGGTTTTAGGGGACATTTTAAGCATTCAAATTACTAAGCAATAATTCAATCTAAAAATATAACTTGACATGCGAATACGATACAAATTATATGTTTGTTTTTGCATAGATTTCGTCAAAGAATGAATTAATACTCGTAGCTTGTTGTCATATAATTTTTAATTAAGTTTAATCTTCTATGTGTTGATAAAGGTTTACCGTATGGATATAGCCAGGAATATTTGTGTACGTGAATCGTACTCAGAAATAGCATCGTTATCAAATCAAAAGATGACCAATGTAGTTCCCACAATAACATCGTTTAAGGATGCGACGGCTGCTGCTGAATATGTCGATCTAAAGAATTCAAACGATGAACAATCAATCAATCAAAGCAAACATCGCAGTAGCCTTCCGAACGTCTGTCTAATAAATATTTTCGATGATAAACCAGAGCCAAATTCGATCAGAACTGGAGGAGCAATGCACCAAGAAGATATCGGAGTCCCTTGGTGTGCCAAGACCACATTTTGCCAACGCAGCAATATGCCAAAGCAGCCACCCACGAACCCAGTTCAATCGGATATTACGAGGTCTATTCAACGTGCCGGTCGAATTGCCGAACTGGAACTAGTCAATGCCGAGAATCAACGCGAAGACGGCTGTGTTAGTGGGCGACTTGAGATCCGTGTCATTCCCAAAGGTAAATCATAAACCATTGTACACCCCCTAAGAAAAAAGTAGTAGACCTTAACTTGTCTTCAGTTTTATAACTTTTTAACTCAGCACTTAACTAATTCTTATCTCTACACTCAATATAATTATATATTGTGATAATAAAATGTGTATTTATTTGTATTTTTTATAATATATTAGAGAACTCACATCTTGACGAGTCTGTCTACTATGATGCCTTAGCAGCTACTGTTAAAACTCCGAACAAAGAAGGAGGAGGAGACGGTGGCGTTGGAGGAGGAGCGCCTGGTGATCCAAGTGATAAAGACCACATTAACTGTGATGAAGCAGCAAAAGCTGGAATAGTTAACTCTTTAAAAATAATCCAAAATTCAGCTAATTTAGCAACGAATTGCTGCAATCCACTTAGTATAGCTAACACCCAGAATGAGTTGCCGGGAAGTACCCATAATGAGACCAGCACCAGCAGCATTAACTCCGCTGATGGTCAAGCCAGAGTTGTCAAGTTGAATGGAAATGTCAGTCAGGTAGTTGCCACTGACCCAAGTCAAATCATCCCCAGTCTGGCCCCAACTGGTTGCGAGTCATCAATGTCGACCACGCCCAGTAAGATTCCTGTATTAACTTCTAATTTGCGTCAATCAAAATGTGCTTCTTGGGCGGGTGTCGTCACAATGTCAACTACAGGAGCTGGGGCACCTGATCTGCACAACTCTACACTGCACGAGACACACACACAGACACCCATTGTGGAGCCAATTGACAGTCCCAGTCGAGCTCATCAGCATTATCAACAAGTTACTGGTTTACAGAACTCCCCTTATATAACGGACCTAACACCAGGTTTGTTCTGTAACTGCATGTTTGTGCTTGCTTGAGCATGTTTCATCAAGCAAAATTTGGAAATACTCTCTGAAAATGGCCGCTTCAAAGTCTTTTGCTGCGAACTTTTACCAATTTAATTTTTTTATTTTTTCCTTAATCCTTGCAGATATTTCGTTCAATAGTTAAAAATAATAAATGTAAATATTTATAGATAAATTTATTTTTAATTATTTAAGATACTATACCTTTATCAGATCAATCAAACCGTCTCTTGTTCCAAATTAAGGAATTTTAATGCAAAATTTTATATTTCTTTTGTTAAAAAATGAACAATTTTGAAACGACCATTTTCTACATGAAAGTTTCAAAAAGTAAATTAAAATTAATTGGTAGTGCACAGTCAGATAATGTGGTAACGAAGCCATTATCCCACTATCTGACTATGTCAACTTGATTGACATTGGGTTAACAAGTCTGAAAACATTTGAAAAATTTAATTTCGACTACTTTACATCCTAAATAGTATATATTTCCTTATATAATGTACCTTTGATACTATATAAAAATGTAGGATTACGCCGTCGTCGTGAGTCAACTGAAGGAAAGTACGTTACAGATCCAACGCAATTAAATCTAAGATTTCAACGTCCCCGGTGCCGGACATCTAGCAGGTACTGCATGTGGAATTAAGAAATTCTAGATGAATTTTGATTATATATATTGTTTTCGTTAAATTACAGTACTCGCGGCGTTCCAACAACAATGCTGGGAAATTTTGATGATCATTCAAACGATAACAGTGATGACAAAGTCGGAAAACAAGTCGGATCGGCTGAAGACAATATGGGATTTGGCTCATTATCGTGTAGAGCAGAAATAGAAGCTCCAGAAACATCCTCCAGGCCCAAAGACCAAAGCAATATGACATGGAATCAGAACATAACGGAGACATTGCGAACTGATATCTCGCCACCGCCAGGAGACCCAAAAATTGAGAATAGTGCCCGATTACGTCGATATAGACATAATATAGAATAAATAATCAAAGCTTACTAGTGAAAAGCAATAGTCTCATGTCATGGTAACAAATCAAATAGTCTTAGAAATAAATACATAAATGGAATTAATTATCAGCGAGAATACGTTCACACCCACACCAACACACCATACACATAGATATTCAAATGAGTATAAAGGAATTATACGAGACATGTTTTCAAAAGAAACTGAAAGCGTATAAAAATTTGGAAAAGCAACCAAGTAATTGTAGACTATACCATAATGCTTAGAACTCTATTAAACAAATTAAATACTGGAGAAGCTCTTATATATTGAATGCTATACCGCAAATTAAAATATATTATTGTACATTTATAAAACGCAACTTAGAAAAATACAAATCAAATAAAATAACAAGTTATAGTTAGTTAATTTTAGAAGTGATTCGAATCTTCATTTTCCAGCCTATTATAAGTTTCTATTCAAAAAATGGTTTTCCGGCGACAAACCACAAAAACTTCAATTTTCAATAAATAATAAATTTAGTAATTGGGAAACAAATTGTTTAGCGACACACAAAATAACTAATCAGTGAAGAAATGTTGCATTTATACCAACGTTTCCAAATACTACAAAAAATTAAATTCTAATTTTCAAATACAGTTTTGGGTACGAATACGTAAGATAAGATAAGTTTGAAAAGATTCCATTTCAAATGTAGTATCTTGTCAATGGATTTCAATAGAACTTAATTAAAATAAACATTAATCAGGGTTGTTGTAAATACTATAATATTGGCATAATAATAATAATTGAACAAAATAAACCTTAATAAAGAGTAAAGTTAATTTCACCCAGATAATTTCGAGTCGCTATTAATGTTTCAAGCTAAAATCTCGCATAAATCAGATACAACTACAATGGGACTAGCATCGTTTGTGTTACTGTTAAATCCAAAAATATATTCATATTATTTACAACTATATATTTTAAAAAAGCTTTTGCTTACATATCAGAAGCGTTTTATCTGTCTTTATTGTAGTAAATGAAATGCTTAAATTAATTGTTTGCACGGTTCAAGCAAAACTTGTGAAAATCCGGGTTCTTGTTGGCAAAATACACAAACAGGATTATCCAATGTAAATTTTGACTGGTTCTGGCTATTTGCATACATTAACTCCTGCAGCACTCTCTGTGTGAATAAATAAAATAATTAAACAATATAAGAAACATAATAATATATTTATATAAGTGCTTACTTTGATTTTATTCACTTCAACTCGAAGCATTATTATTTTAGTCTCTCCAGTTTCGATAATGTCTTTTAAGCTGTAAACTTCCTTTTGCAAATTGTCAACAATTAACTCATTATTTGTTTTCTCAGGTGGTTTAGGTTGAGGGACAGGCGTGCAGGCAGGTGCAATTGAAGCATACTTGTCTCCGAAACTTCTCGAAAGCAGACACAAAGACGATTTTCGTATCTTGATAAATTGATTAATACGATTAATCTATGACGACTACAGTTGATTATAAATACTCACTTTAATTTTTAAACTCTGGTCAAGGTGAATTCTCGATGTTTTACGTATATAATCACGAGAGCTACTAAGATTACTGGGTCCCAGAATTCCACTCTCTGCAAAATATTGTTGAGCTTTATCAATGCTTTTACTAGACTCAATTAGTTGTAGACTCGGTTCTCCACTTTCACAATTCGATTTGTAGTTTTCTGATTTATTTGTACTTCCACATGAATCACGATTTTCGCAGGTAAATATAAAGTTGATAGCAGGATGCGAAAAGGATCTCAAATGTCGTTTAGTTGTTGCCACATTTTGTTGGGGTTTCATCAAATTTTCATCTGAGTCTTTTGAAAATGTATTCAGTTTGGCGAGTTTATTAATTGGATGCAAGCTCAGAGAAATCGGCTTCAACTCCGCGTTGCTTAAGCCTACTGGTCGAGGAACTCGTTCACAATTACAACTGTCAACAAAAAAGCTTCCACAGGAAAAACGATTTCTTCGAAATTTATCCATTATATCTTAGTTGCTAAAAATAATAAAAATATATGAATTTATTAGTGGGGCTTGCATTACAATAACACTTTTTAATTAGTTATTAGTCTACAAAAAGCAGAGAAACAAGCTTCGAATAAAAAAAATTAACAATTAATATAAACTTAAAAAACATATTAATAAATGTATAAACAACTAGCTTCCAAGTTATTTTCCAGGTCTCACCTTTGTCCAAATTGAGTTTATGTGCGAACACTTTCGTGGGTGTAAAAACCTGCTAATTTTTGATATTGCTTGAGATCACATGCACAGCTGTACATACACTTCCACTCGCACATATGATAGCATTCATTGATAATTAATTTTTTATAAAAATCATTGTTTTACTCGTTACATGGCTTTCAAAAATTAAACGAAATCATTTTAATATTCATATTCAATAGCATTTCTCATACATACACATACTTATTTATATTATTTTGAATTGAATTGTGTAGTAATAAATACTTATCAGTTAATGTTGATAAGCATTTTTTCCATTTGCTTTATTAAGAAGCATATCCAAATGTGTGACTGCGACCACCGCATGCTGGTAGACAGACAAGAATGTGAAGTAGCGACGCTCACTGATAAACTGATACTAAATAAACAAACTAAATAATATTGTATGCGTTCTCACACTGTTATAATTTTACATTTCGAACAGTTCACGGCGTGAACTTAACGCTGCTCCCGATGCGGCACAGAAGCGAATAATCGATTAAGACTTTGAACTACTTGGTTGGCCAACGATGTTATGCTCGATAGCACGAGATTTGTTGGCCCACCGATGTTTTTCGCGATAGCACTAGATTTGTTGTCCAACATTTACACACTGAGAAAAAAAAAAATACTGTGCATTGCAATATAAACTATTTATTGGTTGAATTGAATAATTTAATTAAATTAGTTGAGTTCCCAAAAATCAGTATTCGTTAATAAAGGTCTTGAATGCTGTGGCAAGCCGATTTCTTTAATCGATAATTTGTGGTGGCGGTACGATTACTCGTGTTTTGCAACAAAACTACGTTGCTAAACACTGAGAAAAGCCACAAAAGTAAAAACATATGCAAAATTTTTTCGTCGAACTCGTCCATTATGGCAGAAATGTACTCCTCGGAATTGTTACGCGTTGTAATTGCACAAATAGCTCAAACAATCGGATATAGCAATACACAAAGTGCACCTTTGGAACTGTTGCAAGATATTTTGCAGAGGTTTATCCAGGAGCTGGCTCGTGATCTACACAGCCAAGCTGAACACGGTAGATATACACACGCACCCACATTTATTTTAATAGTGTTTGTGTACATAATTATTCATTCTAAAATGTGTAATATTTTGTTACACTCTACTTCCACTACTTGAAGCAAATCGTATTGAGCCCAATCTAAAGGATGTGCAACTGAGCCTTAAGAATCTCTCCACGGACGTTCACGAACTACTCGATTACATTGGAAACGTGGAGCCCGTTCCATTTGTTCGGGAAGTTCCTGAATACCCCATTAAAAGAAGCTCGAATTTAAATTTTCTTAAACCCGGTAGTGTGGAAACTCTTACACGCCCTGTTCACATCTTTGAGTACCTGCCACCAATACTGCCCACCGATCCCTCCTCCTCCGGAGCTCGCGGCCCCGGCCAAACTGAAAATGAACAGGGCACATCGGGTGTTTCCTCAGAGTTGCGTCCGGATGGGCGAACCGATAAATTGTTGGATGAAATTAAAAGCGATTTAAGTGAATCACCAATGACATTAAACTCGGCATCCGACGTAGAAGGTCATGCGATACGAGAAATAAGCAGTGTTGTTATGACCACTGGAGGTTTCATCTCGCCTGCTATAGAAGGAAAATTGCCCGAAGCATTTGTGCCAGATATTATTGGTAAATATTACGAGAAGCTTATCTGCATATGTAAATAATAATTTGGTATTTGCAGAAAAACTCAGGGGACTTGATGCGCCACCGAAATCCCCAGAAGCGGAAAGCACAGCAGAAGTGATTAGAACGTTATCCACAGACATTCCGTTGGTTGAGGCATCTAACAAGACGTTCAACGAAGTAAGCCCTAATCTGCACGTGGAAGCAGGAACTGTTGTAGCAATGTCTGGTGTGGCCTTGCAAGGTGTAGATTTGCCATTACCCAGCCAGACAAAAGCCACAAAGAAGATAAAAAAGAAGCATTTAATTCGCAATGATAACAACTTGGAACTGATCAATGCCCATAAAGCACAAGAGAAAGCACATCGAAAAGCGCTGCGAATGTTTCAAAAACTCTCTAAAACCCAGGAAGTGAGTGTAGGTGCGGTTGTAGGCGATAATAGCGGTGTTGCAAGCAGGACGTTAAGCCTCAAGAAATCGATCAAAAATCTTAATCGTGGCATGTTAACGGCATTACCCACAGACCGCACGCAGCTGGAAAAGCTATTAAAAAAGCAAACAAAACAGCGACAAAAACAGCTAAAAAGTCAAAAGCAGCAACGTCAAGCATTATTCAACGCTTCGGGTCCTTCAGGCCCCGATTTGAATCAATTTAATATTAATCCAAACCAAACAATTGCGACACTTAGTGCTATTAATGTCGCGCAGCCTGTGCTTCCGGAACTCCCTGTACTTCCTCCAATCGGAAACTATACATTTGGCAATTCATCGCTTGTCCCCGATAAGAAGGATAAGTTTTCAACCGAGGGATTGATGAGTGTTAGTACCACGACGACAAGTATCTCCCCTGAAGGCTGCCTCGACGAGATTAAGCTTGCCAACGAACCGGATCGAAATAAATTAAATATTTTTAAGAAAATATCCAAACCAAAAACACCGAAAGTCCCCTCGCCTGCATCCACCACCTTGCCGATGGGCCTGAATATAGCAACAAATCTATTTGGCAATGATTCGCCCTTGATAAACCTGCCATCTGGTACGACTATAACACCTGCACCGGCCCTGAATACCACCGAAGGTGTGCAAAGCTTGAACAATGATCAATCAGCCATGGTAGCTATGTCTGCTGATCTGCATCGTCCCAAAAAGCGTGGTAGAAAGCCAGGTGGCAAAAATTGTATTAAGTCAACTGATTTGATACCAAAGAAACCAAAGGTCTTTAAATCAGGTGCAGTGAACCCAACGCCTCATCAGCCACTGCCTTTGGGTCTGGCCACGGAACCGCTGAATTTAAGCCAGGTGGATCAAGTTAATACCTTTGCGTCAGTGATTGCTACTCCACCTGTTGAAACCGATAGCATTAAGGGCAAAAAGGTCAAGGAGAAGAAGGAACGAAAGAAGGCTAAGCTCAAAGAACGACTTGAGGGACAGCAAGTGAATGAAAAATTTCCTTTCATGGACACCACTAAGTTGACGCTCACACCTGAATCCCCTGTTCTCAATCAGCCGCCCTTGATGGGTGTTCATCACGGCTATATGCCTGGCTTGACGGCATTACCCTTGCTGCCCTTCCCCCCGCGGCCGGGTCTTATACCATCAGGCATGTTCTCGCCCACGAGTCTCGCGAATTTCGGCAAAAAAAGCACTTGCCCTAGCAAAATTATAACGCATCCATTTGCAGATCGCTCGTCAGCGATGGGATTTAGGCCAGCATTCATGGATATGACAGGTAAGTTATTTACTGCAGCAGATATATTCATAGTGGAGGGAACCACCGAATTTCGAACACCCTGTAATTTGTCAAAAGCAATCATGAAGACAAGAGTTTTTTATGGTAGTTAATGAATATAATTTTAACAAATTTGATTTAGATATATCCAATGGTAGCAAAACATACTATGTTTTACCCTTATTTTTGTTAATTTTTGTCTTTTTTTTTCAAGAAAACAAATCTGGTCTTTCTGTACTGCCTTTGGGTCTTCCTGAATCGCATTTGGAAAGAAGTTACTGTAATGTGGCTCCATTAGTCCCCGAATCAATGAAACTGACATCTTTGCAAATGGACGGAAGCAAGACCAACTCAACAGAGCCTCATGTTATCGATGCTAATGCTGAACATGATCGTGAACACAAAGGAAATAATAGCTCTTATTCAGCGATTTTAACAAAGTATTTGCCCACTGTACAGGGGATTGGTTCTGCATTAATGGGTTCCCCAGATATATCGATGGTGCAGAACCTTGAATCAAGTAGCGGAAAAACAGTTAAGCCAGTGAAGCCAGTAAAAATTCCTGCTGGCACTGGAAACCTTGGTGACCCAATCGAGGTATCCGATGACTCCAGCGATGATCTCTCGTCCAATCCCAACAAAATAGACAAAAAAGACAACAATAAAGAAGATGTGTTGCATAAATCAAGCATAATGCAAACCATGAATCTGCCACAACAATTTGAAACTTCACATCCCTATTCGATGATGAGTAATACCGATTCTAATCAATTGAAGAAACTCCCTAAAGCAGTGCAGCCTATTAAAATGAATCAACTGGAAAATAATCCATTAAAATCCATAGTCCCACCCACATCTTCAACATCATCCTTCAACATTAATTTCATGGGTAATGATAAATTCAGCTTGGCTGGTGGCGCCGATCTGATACCACTGTCTTGTGTAGATAGTGGTTTGGCTTACTCGTCCAAGACAGTGCCTGCCAGCAGTCTAGCAGCAGGTGCCACATCCGAGTCTTTGGCCCAAGGTCATGGACCGCCTTCTTCCTTGGAGCATAATTTTATGACGAATTTGGTGGGCCCAACTGTTAATTATGATGATATTACTATAATACCAACCAAAAATTTGAACGAACTCAATGTTCACAAACTCCACAAAAAGGCCAAGAAACCAAAGGAGGGTAAGATCAAAAAGAAAAAAGACAAGAAGGATAAGACAAAGCATAAGGAAAAAAAAAAGGGCGATGAAAAGAATTTTCTAAAAAGCGATAAGCCAAAAAAGCCTGGAAAAAGAAGCAAAAAAAAGAAAAAGAAAAAGGACAAGGAAAAACTGGTAAGTCGTATAAATTTGAAATACTAAAACTGTATCTAAATCGGTGATCTATGAAGTAAACGTTAGTAATATAAGTTATCAAATATAGGCATATTTTAACATCTTTTAACTGTGTTAAGTGTGAGACGCACACTGTCCGTGAGTAGGTTATAAAAATAATACCCTAAAGTTGAGGAACATATGGTCAAAAAAGTAATAACAATAGATTTTGTGTATTAGTTTTAAAAGCAGAAATAAGCTAAGCTGTATAGCAAAGTCTAGGATTATTTTAAGCAAAATTTAAAGATGTATTAAGCGGAAAAACACCGGAGTCGATGCTGCAGTTATTTAATGAATTTCAATTTTCTTCCAAAATTTGTTGGCAGGTACCGCCAGATATGTCACAACTATCGACGGATAATAACGTCGAGGGCAGTCTTGGTCTTAATTGTGGACTCGGTCCCGTTGCAGTCACAGTTACAGAGTCATTTCAAGCAGCACCAGCAGCAGTTCCAACAGCAGCAGCATTGGTCCAACATTTAACTTCACCTAAATTAGATTTGTCACCTAACCAGGTGCCAAAATTAACACTAAAGTTAAGCGGCAAATCAACTCCAGTACCAACAAATCAATTTGATAACGAGACTAGTTCGTTATTAAAAACAACAGCATCAACAACAGCATCAGCCACAACAACAGCAGATCTGACTTTGAGGGAGCATTCTCCAGAATTGGCTAGATTCTCACCGCTGGTCACTGGACCACCAAAGCCCAAACAATGTATGATCTAAGTCATTCGAATATTAAAACTAAAGCAATAATTATTATCATATTTTTTTTATTTTAGGCGAACAACAACAATTTTTTGCTTATTTTCATTAAATACTTGGATGACACCCGCAACAGTGCCTGAACAACAAAATGCAATCGACGACCACTCAGTCAGTAAGTCAGCAATCAGTATCGCCTGTTAAAACCGATGGATCGTCTCCTACAGCCAAATCGCTTTAAATGCCGAGGGTTAAGAATGCCAACTGGCCAACAACAGACCAGTTGGCTTATGGATCATTGGTAGGATTAAAACTAAATTTTTAGGATCTTTGGGAACGACAATGAGGATTGGTTTTGCCGCGTTTGTGTCAACGTTATACCAGAAAAAAAGAAAAAACGCAACAAAAAGAAATAAACAACGTTATATTGAACTAAAATATAATATCTATATATAATTTAAAAACTATGTATTCTTATGAACGCACTTTTTGTAAATAAATATTTTGAATTTAAATAATTCACTCACTATATGTATATATATAGAGTATATTAAAAAAATGATATAAAGCAAGACCCGCCGCTCGTAAGTATGCTATTGTTCGCCTACATGCACAACTCTATGCTAGTGACGAAACCAGGCCCCTTAAATATTTGTATGTGTGTATGTATGGAGTGAATGAATTTTTTAAAGAGAGATATTAAGAGAGCGCATGCTCGTTTAAATTTGTTACGCAAGGGGTTAGTTTGGGGTTGCCAGAACGCGCAGAAAGTCGATTGCCACTTTATGGAGTGTTACTTGTGAAATTAAAGAACATTTTTTTAATACAAAATTGTATTTCAATGCGGTCGCATGAAATTTAGCGCTTTTAAATATATTCGGCCAGTGTGCATTGAACATTTTTTCCGTGGAATATTTTAGTATAGGGTGGCAACTCTCTGTTTCAAGGGGTGGTTGGGTTGATAGTAGGCCAGATGGAGCAGGACAGGCCGGGGGTGGGGCATAAGGGTAGGACTGTGGTATATGGAAAAGTTGCCACTGGCGCTGGTTCAACCACAGCTCGTGTGTCTCTTGTGTCTCGTGTGTGTGTGTGTATATATACACACACATACATTTATATATCACTGACTGTTCATTTCATTTCAGTTCAGTTCAGTTCACATTGAGTATATTCCGCGTGAGGCCGAAACTTTTCGGATCGCGGGCCTAACGGTCACATAATAAAGTTTTACAACGCACACACATACTTTTGTGTTTCAAGAAAAAGAGTTTATTAGAATTAGCACTTTAATTCTAGACATACATATTTACATAACTTTACAAGGACTGTCCCGCGCAACTTTCGAAAAAGGCATAAAACAATCCAAAAATATACACAAAAAAAATACATCCGGAGCTTTGTACTTAATCCGCGGAAAAGTATTCCCAATGTGGCTACGGCAAAATCTGAATTCAGCGATTATCTATGTGAATTAGCGAAACAAGGCCTCCAGCTTCGGCTTTGGATTTGGATTCGACAAACATGTAGCCCAGAGCTATAAATTATTATAGGTAAAATTCGCTAACGAATATTTTAGAGAAATAATTAAAAATTAGCAGTTCTAAAAGCAACCCTCATTCAAGAGGTTTGTGTATATGTATATGCATTCCATTATGTATGTATGCATGCATACATATACATTCGTGTATGAGTGTGTGTATATAAGAAATAACTAGTATAAAAACATAAACACGCAACACTGACACACACACACACCCGCACACAAACAGTTACATTTTTGTAGGACTGCATATGTTTGAGTGTGTGTACGTGCGTGAGAGTGAGTGTGGTACAGAAAGAGAGAGACAGTAAGTGTGTAAGAGAGAGAAAGCAATACTGAACGGCAAGCGTCGAGAATACAATGAATATGGGGAATATTTCTGAAAGTTATACATATCCCAAGACCAGGAAATAAAACTGAATTATTTACTTCATTATATTTGTTATTTTTAGTATTAAAAGGACTGCATTTTAGCAATTTTAAATTGAACTTAAAAACATCAAATAATTTAATTGCTTAAATTTAAACAATTTACATTTTGTTATTAACTTATTTTGTTTGAAATCAGTTTTTTAATTGTAACATGTACGAATAGTGGGTCAAAATAATCTGTTAGCCACTGTGTGTGTGAGCTCAATGAACATTTCAACAAACTTGTATTAGGATGCACACACACACACACACACACACACACACACACACACACACACACAATATATTCTGAACATGTGTATGCTTGAGTTTTATCCAAAATCAACCCTTAAGATTTTGGAGGCGATGGCAATGGCAACGACGAAAACAAATCGAGCTGACAACAAATATAATATATTGTAAAAGAAAGGAAAAGAAAAAACAATCTCATACACGTATGTATGTATGTTATTATACACTTTTTTACAAACATATAGTTAGTTGTTTAGTTAGTGTTTGGAAAAACTACATAAGTTAAAGTTCTGGTATTTTTAATACCTCTATTTAAATATTCCCAATATACATTTATAAACATATATTGTCCTTTTTTTAAATGTGTTTACGATAATGACTTGATTTCCCTGCTTTCAATTGACAGATTACTGCTAAGCTATAAGGGGCTGGATCCTGAGATTGGTTCTGGATCGTAGATTCTTCGTTTGTGCTCTCTTTGCCTCAAAGAAGGGGCTACGGATGAGGAATGGAATCGATAAACGATATAATCGATTCACAAACTTTTTGTCATCAATTGGTTGATGAAACTAGTGAATTCATCACAGTTGGACACGGACAGCAGGGCCAGGAAGGCGAATCGGATTGTGAGGGTGCTAAACGGCATCAAATAAGAAGTGGGATCAAGTACGTACAGCGAACGGATGCAAATACGGCTACGGAAAGGGATAGGAGTGCGGAATCGCCGGCAGTGCAGTTGAGCAGTGCAATGCAAACACTGATCGCCGCAGCAGGAGAAAGCCAACAGGATCAGCAAAGCGACGATGAGTCCCGATCCGTGGTTATGGTCATTGACGAGTTAGGCCACAGCAGGGTCCAAACAACCTATCAAATAGTGCCCCATCAGCAGCTGCAATTACAGGGCAGCCGAGCTCTTCCCCTTTCTCATGACCATGATCACGACCACGATCATGATCATGATCACGATCGTTTGGGTGTTCACAGTCCCGTGGATTTTGTTGGCACAGATTTAAGCCTGGACGGCCTAACTGTTAGCACGTCCTCACAAATTGTGGCTGTCAAACAGGAGAGCAAGCTCGTTATTGTTCATCATGGAGATCATGGTGATCACGAGGATGACATCAACAACATTCAACGTCGGAAAAATATTAGTGTTATTGACGAGTTGTCTTCGGATAATGTTGAGCATGAGGTCACCCTAAATCAGCATCATCAACAGCTTTTAGAAGAGCAGGAACAGCAGCAGCAACAGCAACATTCTCACCATCAGCAGCAGCAACATCACCCCCATCATCATCATCATAATCAACAGCAGCAGAATCATCATCATCCGCAGTATGTTCACCGTCTAGCTAACGCAACAGATGGATTAATCCATCATCAGCGTCCACAACAGCAGCGATCTGCGCAAATGGGTATCGGACAACTTCATCATCATCATCAGCAGCAACAACAACATAGCCATGGGCAGCATCGAGAGACTTTGTCGGTAATTGTGACGTCACAGGAGCTGGACGAGGAAGAGGATGAAGAGGAAGAGGAGGAGGACATCGACGAGGATGTGGACGATGAAGATGATCGCGATTCCGCCGGACACTTGCTGAGTCCAGCGCTGGGCGTCGAGTGCAGCTCACTGGAACACAGCACCTATCAGACCCTCACCTCGGTTAATCATCACCGCATCTCGCCGCCGGCCTTTAGTCCCACCTCCTATGCCACACTTACGCCTATTCAGCCACTACCGCCCATTTCAACAATGTCCGATAAATTTGCCTATGCGGGACACATAAATCCAGGCGGCAATTCGTCAGGTAGCGCTAACGGTAATGCTAGCGGTAACGGTAACGGTAGCGGTAACAGCAATGTTACCGGTAGCGGTAACGGGACTGCTAACGGCAACAATAACAGTGCAGGCACTGGTTCTGTCACTAGTCGAATTAACGGTGGCTCCGCGGACGGTTCCAGCAACGATTGCGGCTCCTTCAGCATCGGCAGTGTTCAGCAGGGCTCATTGGGCAGTCTAGGTCTGGGCGTCGGTGTGGGCGTGCAATCGCCATATTCATCATACGACAAGTTGCCCTCGCTAATATCACCCCCGCCTCACAATTATGCTAGCTCTCCGCCTTCGCATGGTCTGTCCGTTGGTATTGTTGGTACTTGTGACTTGCACAATCATAGCTCATCAGTGCCTTCGCCTATACCTTTACCGTTACCGTTACCTCTACCGTTATTACCTTTGTCATTACCTTTGCCATTACCTGATGCTGTGACAGGTGGTTGCTCCGCGCTTTCTCCACGCACGCATTCGCCACAACTTCAGGATAGTTCTGTGCACAAATCACTTAACGTTGGCCACGCCCAATCCCACAATCAACAGCAACAACAACAACATGTTGGAAGTCAAGCTATGCAGTTGGTGTCAGTAGCCTTGCAAAAACAGGTAATACTTAAATACTCTAAGATATCTAAATGATATCTCAGCATAACATGAGAACCTCTAGAACTAGTGCAGCCGAACTGCCGTCCTTTGTACATGTAACCATTTCGTTTATTTCTTAAATCGGATGACTTTTATCACTATATACCATTTGGTTAAAAAAGGTTAAGGGAAACTTTGATTAGATTTATCGAGATATTAAAAAGAAACTATTGTTTACTTGCTCTTTTATGAGGTATTTTGAGTAGTAAGAAGCGTCTAGTACCAAATCTAGTAAAGAGCGTCTGATATATGTTATGAACAAAATCATTTATTTTTAGAGATGATAGGGTCTAAATACAGATTTCCTAAATGTAACATTTTGATTTTCCTAAAATTAATTGCATTTATCTTATGTCTACGTCTTTAATATTAGGTGATTTGCCTGTCCCCGGTTGATGGGGTCGTTGGGAGTGACTACGAGTCCTCCTACAGCACTTCGCATCAGCACCAGCATCACCATGAGCATGAGCTTATTATGGCTGCTACGACGTCGACATCAACAAATTCGACACAGTTGCCGCACAGTCCGGCAACATTGAGTCCACATTCGGTATCTGCTGGATCAGTTGTCTCCATGTCCCTCCATTCGCCACATATTAATAGCTCCGTTGCGAATCTCTCTGTTGAATTGCCTGTTGTCGTCTCACTTACTCCCACGCCGCCACCGCAACCTGGCAGTGATAATGTCGTGAGAATTGGCGTTGGCATGTGCGACATTGTGCAAGATCAGCAACAACAGCAGCAGCAACAACAACACCATTTGATCCAAGCAGGCCTTAAAGGCCACCAAGATGTCCTTCACTTGGCCAATCTTCATAGTGGCAATAATCATAATTTAAGTCAACAACAGCAGCAACAACAGCAACAACAGAATGAATTCCTCAATGATCAACAGCAACAAAAAGTAACCCAATCGAGTTTAGTTGGAACTACATCGCCGGCTTCAAATGGTAGTAGTGGTAGTGGTGCTGCCGGCACAATCCCCAGATCCGGCGGTGGTAGCGGTGCTAGCAACGACATGGAGGAAATCAATACCAAGGAACTTGCTCAACGGATTTCCGCAGAGCTAAAACGTTATAGCATTCCACAAGCGATATTTGCACAGCGCGTTTTATGCCGCTCCCAGGGCACCCTTTCTGATCTGTTGCGCAACCCGAAGCCTTGGTCTAAGCTCAAGTCGGGTCGAGAGACCTTCCGCCGCATGTTTAAGTGGCTCCAGGAACCGGAATTCCAACGCATGTCCGCTTTGCGTCTCGCTGCTGCACAAATACCGCAGCGTCCATCACCGGCCACTTCAGGAGCAGGTGGAGTGGGGTCTTCTGGTGTTTTGTTATCAAGTGGATCCACAGGCGCAACAGCATCAGCAACGTCCTCGTCGTCAAACACTGTTTTTCTGGCAAGCACTACGGCGAGTGCTCCTCTTGTCCAGGGTATAACTGCAACTTGTAAGTACTCTTTCAAATCATTCCTGTCAATTATAAATAATAATAAACTAAATATATTTCAAATATTAAATATTTAATTTCAATTTAAATCTTGATAATTTAAATATTTTTTAAAATATAAATAACCCAAATAAAGTACTCTACACCCGGTTTAAGATTGCAAGCCATTTCCATTTAACATTGTTTCGGATTGTTCTTCCCCGTTATATGTACAGAGCGTATATAACTAAATCTTACTATGATCATTAGCCTATTTGGTCATGTCCAAATGTTTCTTTGCTCCAAGTGGTTTAGTTTTTTTTTAGTAACTAATAACTCTACTTTGAACCGTTGTGCAGCTATGGGGAGTGCGAGTGGAACAGGCAGTTCTAGTCACAGTACTGCTCCATCAACTATCAACTGCCGGCGGAAAGAGGAGCCACATATTGAGCAAATGCCACATCCCAAGAAGCCGCGACTGGTATTTACTGATCTACAGAGACGAACCTTACAAGCAATTTTTAAGGTACGTGGTGATTACAACACAATAGAGAAAATGAGCTGAATAACTAAATTAACACAAAAATTAATACAATAATTAGGAAACAAAGAGGCCTTCAAAAGAAATGCAGGTGACTATTGCCCGTCAGCTGGGACTGGAGCCCACCACCGTTGGTAATTTCTTTATGAACGCTCGTCGGCGATCCATGGACAAGTGGCGCGATGACGACAGCAGCAAGAATATCCATCATTCTCACGCCCACAGGCAGGATGTGACAGGCGTAGAAGAGAGGGATAGGGATAGGGAGAGAGAGCGGGAGCGGGAGCGGGATAGTGGAGGCAGTGAGACACATGGGCATTACGGAAGTCTGCATACGACAGCCATGTCACCGCTGGGAAATTTCGATGACGAAAGCGAAATGGAGTTAGAATTGGAAAATCATGATTTTCTAGTTGATGAGCACGATGATCACGATGAGCACGACGACATGTTGTGACACAATGGCAGATGCAGATATAAGCGCAGAGAATTTGAAATCTATAAAAAGTTGTCCTGCTCGCACAGTGGTTCAAACATGCGAAATCGCAAAAACAATCGTAATTACAACCGCAAACGCTGTCGGAGCATTGTCGTTGGTAATGATTCTAGTGTGCAACTGGATCAAGCAAATTCACGAGCTAAAAACGAGCGACAAATACACAACAAAAATAACAATAATAATAATAACAACAAAAATAACAATATCAATATTAATAATCAAGAACATGTGGAATCACAGTTGAATTCAAACCCAGACTCTGACTCCGAAATTGGTCCTGGACAGTGGACGGACATATCAATTGATGGACTTGGCGTTGTCGACTGTATTGATTATCTGAACAACCAGATTGAAGCTGATGTCGACTGTTCAGATAGTTTGTTATTGGGTAATTCTAACAGCGATTCAACCAAACTAGTCCCTTTTCGCTTTGGCTCAAAGTATTTTAAAAATAAGACATTAAAAATTAATGAATCGTTGGTCCATTAAGTCAATTTCAATGTTTATCGATTTTAGTTCTAGTTGAAAGGTATTTATTTATTTTTTCTTCGATCACTTAAGCAAATTTTAAAATCAATCGGGTTTATATTGAAATTGTTCAATTTTTATAAAGTGCATTTTATAGTATTTTTTTTTGTTTATACACCAACTCCTTAATTCTATATATTTTATATATTCTTAACGACATAGTTGTTAAGAAGCAAATGCAAATTTTATTTTAAAAAGCCCTTTAAAAAACATAATTGCATATAATGAACTCACTGTGATTTGAGGGCTATTTTACTTAATTCTTAATTGTTTATTATTATAAATGTTATAATTGGACTGTTTTATTTTTGATTTTTGTTTGTTACATACATATATAATATACTTTATTTTTTTGTTTTATATTCAGTTCAGTTTGTTTTGCACTATCAAATGTAAGTCGTTTCCCGAATGTCCAGCAGTATTTACATAAATCTACAAAATTATACATCCACCATTCCATAATTTAACTAGTTCAACAAAAAAAAAAAAAAAAAAAACAACTGTACGTGTGGCAATATAAACTTACTTTCAATATTGATTTTAAGAATACACAAATGTATGAAATTAAGTCAAGCGCTGTCTTAGATTGAATACACACTCATGTACATAAATAAATATTTAACGCGTTTAGAGCCGAGTGATGCAAAATTATAAAGCAAAAGGCAACAGATTTAAGAAGACAAATGAAAGAGAGTTAAAAAAATCTCATGCTGAGAAATGTCTAATATGTAACTAAATCTAGTCAAATTTATAAAATATATTAGTGCATAATATTAAATATATACATAAATAAAAAAAAAATTATGCATATTACATTAATACTTACATTTAAAATACACTTAATTCTTAATATTAATGTAAATAATGTAACCTGCTTTTTACATCAATGAACGGATTATGGATAATAGTATAATAAGTATAATCTATCCATATACTTATACATGCATATGTAGATGTACATATACCTTTAGCCACTTCCGCACGCACGCATGTACATGTACATATGTATGTGTGTGTCCACATAGGATATTGTTTTGGTTTTGGGTGCGTAGGCTTGTCACTTAAAACACAAGTACACACACCCACATAAAAACAAACATTGTTATATGTTTTGTGAATAGTAAAAAGGATAAGCCCTTATAAATCAAATAATAATATTACTCAAACGTGTGCGAATTAAGAACTGCAAATTATGCCTCCTGTTTTTGATGAAAAAATCATGGTAAAATAGCACTTGTTTCCTAAAGAAGTTTAAACATTTAAGTCCTTGCAATAAATACGATAGTATGTTTTTGGTTCTTATTTATTATTTAACGCACGTCTGTGTAAAATAAATGTAAAATAATGCTAGTGAATTTAGTTCAAATGAGGTAAATTATAATAATAGATGACACAACACGCATATTTACACACAAACACACATACTAATGTGCAAAGTCCTCACACTACCGATATTTGAAACGGAAGAGAGTAAAGCTATATAGATCCATTCAAATAATAAGTATGTACCTAACTATAATACAATTAATGCAATAATGAATAAAACAAAATTCAAATTAATACATTGTTTTGATTCAATTCATGTTCATTCAGTTTCATGACTTTTAAAGGTGAAGTTTGAAATCACAACTTCGGTTCTCATTTTATAATTCGCTTGAAAGTATTTCTATATTTCCAAAACATATTTACTTCTGAATTATAAGAATAATAGCATTTAAAACCTTAGTATCATAGAACTTATAAATCATATAATTAATAAAACCCAGCCTATCAAAGAGCTGACGAATTGAACAAGCAGTCAGAAGCTAGAAATCAGGCACAAATCAAAAACCATTTATGGAAAACAGCGTGGCAAAAAGCTGATTGCCTTAGCACTTGTGAATTTCTATAAGCCATGTTATAACATGAATACATGTGATTTATGCGCCATCTATTAGAAACTTTCATTAAATGCGCCATCTATGATTTATTTCAACGATAAATTGCTGTTCGATGTGTATGTCGTCAAACGATTGTGGCACACAAAATAAAACATACGATATATCGGCAATGCAATCGATAATTTTGCAGCTCTGGAGGACCATGCCAAGTGGCTAAGCGATTTTTATTTACAATTGAAATAAAGAAAAAATTCGTCGGTCCAAAAAAGTTTATAGATTTACTGAGGCTGCATTTACGTAATTAAGTTTGAAATGCGACTTTGCCGTACGTGATCGAGACCGCTTACTTGCTTTTTCGCTAATTGTGCCATTTTTTAGGCTGTGTGTTGAGTGTGCGTGTGCATATGTGTGTGTGTGCGATTTGTGTGTATACAGAATTTTTTAGTTGTTTTTGTTAGAGTGTAAGTGTGTTTATACACAAATGCATATATATGTACAAACGTGTGTGCGTACTTTAGTGCTGGTGTAATCCAAATTTAAGCCTAGGATAAACCCAAAATTCAAGCGAAACATACAAAAATACTGTAATAAAAAGAGTAAAGTGATTTCTGAAAAGTCGGAGCTAAAAGCCCTCCACTTAAATAAGCATGGATAAAATCAAATCCACAAGATTGTGAACACAGACGCTTGCGTTCCATGTTGCTTAGTTTAGAATGCTTTCCACAAGAACTGGAGGCGTTAGCCAATTACCAACGAGCGCTGATGCAGGACCAACAACAACAACGGCACCAACAACTGCAGCAGCAGCAACTACAACAACCACATCAACAGCAGCACAAGAATCAACAACAACTAAAGCATCAACAGATGCCATTGAAAGCTTGAAAACGCTTAACGTGCAGACAAAAGGCGAAAATTTCTCTCACCTCTCGCCAGGTAACTACTTGTAATCAAATTTAAAAATTTGAGTTTAAATTGATTTATAATTTTGCATTTTTAGAAAACGCAAAAATGTCGGATGATAATGTTGCATCTAACAAAAATCAAACCCAAAACTCAAAACCCCAAAACACAAATAACAATAACAGCAACAACAATAATAACATCAGCAGTAGTAACAACAACAATCCTAATACAGGTGTAAGTGCATCGGGAACTGCAGAAAATACTACTTCCGGGGCAGTTGGTAGACTAAATTCTGCTAGTAGCATCAATTCTCCTCCAAAACAAACACACAATGGGAACGATTCCTCAATCAACGCTAGCCACAACAGCAACAACAATAACAGCAACAATACCAGCAACAGCAATGGCAGCAACATTGCCGCCAATCTCGCCCAAATCGATCAAGACGAGTTGCTAAAGAAGAAGAAAACAATCATAAAGGAAGAGACAGGTAATATTTCACAATCAATAAAATCAGTATAATCATTCCCTTCGGCAACTAGTCACTCACATGAGCAACGCAAAAATATTGTTTCCTTTTGGAACCGTTGCCAAAGTGGATCGCTGATTTAGTTATCCCTCAGTGAAACGATAGGTTATCAACCTCGACCGGGAAAACCCGTGTTCCCATTATTGAGTAACCATTAATATAACTATCTAAAACAACATTCTTTACGACTCGTTTATTGATTTTTCCTATATTAAATTAATATTAAATTGAATATTTTGCCTTCATAGGCAAGTCAACGGCGACAACAGCGCAATTGGTCATGTCTGGAAGCAGTGGATTGGATAAAGTGCATCAAAACAGTGGCGACAAAGTGGCCTCTGTATCTGGACCCGGGGGAGGAGGCCCTGGAGGTGTTGCTGCTGCTGCGGGCTTGGCTACGGTTAAGGAAGAACCCTCGGATATTCTGGGTAGCTTGAATATAAATTTAAAGAAAGAAGAGACATTTTCACCAAACATGTCCCCCGTGGGATTTGGCTCAATTGGATCGATTGGTCCAATTGGCAGCAATGCCCCCGATAGATCTGATACTCCCGGTATGTATTCCTATATTTATCAGTTATTCTTAATAAGCTGTACCAGGCAAGCATTAAGAACAGACCTTATAAAATTATAAATGTTTTCGATCAGTTTTGATTAAGTAACAGTTAGCCCGACTGGTTTGCAATTATAAAGCTCTAGAAATTCAAAAAGCCGGATTAAAGTTTTGCTCTATATTAGTACGGAAAACTTTGTAGTTTTTAGAGAAATCTAGCCAAAATGAACAATATCTGCGATCACTATTTAAAAAGCTGGCATCGAAACTAACAAAACGAAATTATGTTTAGTTTTGAAAAGGTTTTTGGTATTAGAATTCTTTCAGAATAATTCACTTTCACCACAAAAACGACTAGATAATTGCTATTTATTGGGTACCACATTGGGAAGAGTATTAATTCTTTGGCATGCCAGAGAAAGCCTTTATTTCTTGTTATTATTAAAATTATTATATTTTCAGTTAAAATGGAGCTCAATGCAAATAACAGTGAAAATAATAAGACGTCATCTTCAGTTATGGATGAAATAGCGTCAACGATGGTTAACTCGTTGGATGCGGAGACAACAACATCCTCAAATGCTGGCGTGACTCTTGGACTAGGTCTGGGTCTGGGATTGGGCCATGGTCCTAATTCGGGTCCTGGTGCTGGAGTGGGCGGCGTTTCAAGCGGTTTTATTGGCAATAACTGTTTGGATTATATGCAACAACAGAATCACATATTTGTATTTTCCACTCAACTGGCCAACAAAGGGGCTGAAGCGGTTCTGAGCGGACAATTTCAAACGATTATCGCTTATCACTGCACACAACCGGCGACGAAGAGTTTCCTTGAAGATTTCTTCATTAAAAATCCCATGAAAATGAATAAACTTCAGCGTCAAAATTCAGCACTAGGACTTGGCATCTGTAATAATATGCCGAATTCTGTTTCTTGGAATCCCAATAGCAACATTAATCCAAATTCAAACCCGAATTCAAATCCAAACTGCAATCCTAATCTTTCAAAAATGTTGCAGCCTCCGCAAAAAATGATTGGAGCTGGCGTCAAAACGCTTTTTAATAACCAAACTGATCAAAAAATGAATCCAGCGTTTGCCGAATCCAGCACAAATGAATCCTTGGTCAATGAAAGTGATCTAATGTGCTGGGAGACGGGCAATGTCAGTCGAAATAATCTAGATGGAGTGGGTCAACCGGTTAATTCGAGTGATCTGAAGCTAATGGAGGGCGTAGATAGTGTTTTGGCAAAGTGTAGCAATGATCTGAGCTCGGATAATAATATCATATCTCTGCAGGGCGTTAAGGTCCCGGATGAGAATCTAACGCCGCAACAACGACAACATCGCGAAGAGCAATTAGCCAAAATCAAGAAAATGAATCAATTTCTCTTTCCCGAAAATGACAAATTGAGCAATGATGCGGCAGCCATGGCCAATATGATGATGAATATGTCAGGAGGAACAGCAGGGAATGCACAAATGCAGCGACAGTTGGCTGGTGGAGTAGGAGTGGGAGGAGGTGTAGCTGGAGAGGACGTGCTGATGCCCATGCCGTTGTCAGCAGATGTTATAAATGAAATTGCTGGCTCTAAAGGCAATCTTGCAATAACAACAGCCACATCCGCGGCTGGGACACCGAGCGGACAGGCTGTAGGAGCAGGGCCAGGATCGGGACCAGGACCAGCACCAGGTGTAATGAACATGAATATGAATGTTGGTATGCAATGCCCTGGTGCTGCCAACAATGCTCCAACACAGAACCCCAATATGCTGGCCAATTCACCAGAAATGCTAGCACCCTTTGGCATGATGGGCGGAGGGAGTGGTGCTGCTGATAAGGGAGAAGGCATGCCCTTACCACAAGCGGGCATGTCTCAAATGGAGTGGACAAAAATACAACAGCAATTCTTCGAGGAGCGCTTAAAGGGTGGCGGCAAAGCCAGCTGTCGTCCTGGTGGAGCAACGGCGGGGATTGGACAGGCACCTGGGCCAGTACCAGTGCCAGGATCAGCGCTTGGTCGAAACAATGTGCAGGGACCACCACCACCGTATCATCCCACGCAAAGATCAGCTTCGGTTCCAATTGCAACGCAATCGCCGAATCCATCCAGCCCCAATAATTTATCCCTGCCCTCACCCCGAACGGTTGGAGGAGCTCTTGGACTGCCAGCAAATTCTCCCAGCATGGAGTTGCCGTTGACTGGCTCAGCGACATCAGCTGCATCCACGACAGCATCCTCGACTGCGTCCGCAGCTAAGAACTGCTTCCAAACAGAAGCTGGTTCGCCGTCGAGTCGGCAACGAGCGGGTGCGGGTGCTGGAAGTGGTGGAGCGGGAGGGGGAACAGGCGGAGGTGGAACTGGAGCAAGTAGTTCCTCCAACCTTATAAATCATCCTTTGAACAGTAATCCAACAACGCCGCTATCGCATCTCTCGCCCAAGGAACTAGAGCCATTTAACCCGACCCAAAATACTGGTAAATATGCATTTTAACACAGGCCTCAACCTGACAGACGTCCTATATAAGTGCTATATCCACAGTTGAAAGTATAAGAAAACACGGCTCTGTCTTAGCTTAGCTGAGTATTTGTCGCATTCTAACTTGCTTTAATTTAAAAATACGATCTCGAAATAATAACGTCTCAGTTCATTAATATTGTATTAATTAATTTATTGTAGGTGATTCGAAGAGCACAAGACCAAGTCCACAGCGAAATCGTTCTCCCGGTAACGGTATTACGAACCTGAACCAAGGAAACCATATGATCGAGTCCAGCAACATGGATCCACGCTTTCCGGCCACAAGTCCAGGGATTAATTTCAATACACACGGTCATTTACAAGGAAATCCAAGCAATCCAATGAATGCCTATAAAGGACCCAATGGCAACAATCCTCTGGAAGTGAGTGATCATTTTAGTAAAGATTGTTTTCTAACTTTGTTACAAAGAGAAGAAAACTATATTTATGTTCGATTAGCGTCTGCTATTAAAAGCTATCTTGATAAAACTTGTTGCAGATCATGCTTATGTAAGCAAATAATTCATAAAATACGTTCATAATCAGTCGGATATCATTATTTGTATTAATTTGTTTTTGATTGTTTTATATTTTGTTTTTGAGTTTCCTGAACTGAGCTCAGCTTCATATCGTCAAAGACGTATCAAAGTTATGGCGTGTTAGAGAAAGCCTTTTAAGGGGACCTTCTCATGGATTGGGTCAGCCAAATCGAATTTTTTTATATGTACAAAAAGATTTTCCGATCGGGTTATTATTTTCAAAGATCCAACGACTCGAACGCTCCAAGTTAGAAGAAGTTAGGTAACTTCAAGGGTAGGGCTCAATCTATTGGGTTTACATCATTCGAAATCTAAATGATAGGGAATAAAATGCTCTCGTCGAAAATTTAATTTTTTTTTAGTTCATATAAGTTAGTTCTTTTTATATTTTAACTTTTACTTGACTTTAGGTATAGAAAATGTTATTCCCTTTCATTAAACTTTTTATAGACTTTCGATCACTACCAGAGGCAGCACTCGTAAAATTGTGGAAACACAAAGGTAGACGGAAACAGCCGTTTGTGAGCCGTCATTTTATTTTTTGATTTCCTTTTAGTTTCGAAAAATTTTAAAATATTTAACGAACAAAATAATCAAATCGGCCAGCTCCTATGTCTTCTCATTTTCCCACAAAAAATGAACAAACATTGACATTCTGCCGATCCACCCTTTTAAGATTTTGTTATTGATTATTTGTTACCTTTTTTAAATTTTTAGCGTCAAAACTGCGGTCCACCTGTACAGTTTGGTCGGCGCAACGATAACATGCCATTGAATCCGAATAATCCGGGAAACAATCGACCAGCTCCAAACAAGATGTCGCAGAACTTCGATCCAATATCATCGTTGGCCCAAATGTCACAGCAGCTGACGAGCTGTGTGTCGGGTGTCGGAGGAGGGGGCAGTCCCGCCGGCGGGATGAACATGGGCATGATACCCACGGACATGAATAGCATTAATATGGAACATGGCGGCGTTGGGATGATGCCCAATTTGGATCCTTCAGAATTGGAGCACATGAATCACAATGCGAATAATAACTGTCATTCATCAAATCCGTTGATGAACTCAATGGGCCAACGTATGATGAATCCCAAAATGTGCGGCTTCAATACAGCTGTTGGTCCGCCAAATGGAGGCGTACCAGGTCCAGGGTTTCATGGCATATTACCGCCTGGAGCACGCATGATGGCACGTATGCCCGTCAATTTTGGGCCCAATTTCAATCCAAATATTCAAGTGAAAGCGAGTACGCCTAATACAATACAGTATATGCCTGTGCGACCACATAACAGCAACAACAGCAACAATAATAACGGCAATAACAATGGCAATAATAATGGTAATAATGGTGGGAATAATGTCCGTATGCCTCCTAGTTTGGAATTCCTGCAACGCTATGCGAATCCACAAATGGCTGCACACGATGTACCACCCATGATGCTTGGAGCTGGTTCCATGAACATGAACTCGGCCAACGACCAACAGCAGCAGCAGCAGCAGCAACAACAACCGCAGCAACAACAGCAGCAGCAACAACAGCAGCAGCAACAGGGCAACAACAGCAACAAAATGATAAATAATCCCAATGGCAGCAGCAATGGGATTCCCTTAAACTTCTTTCAAAACTGCAATCAGTTGCCCCCGGGCCTGGACGATGATAGTGTTGTGGGCGGTGTTGGCGGTGGTCACATGGGACAGCCTGGAATGATCCGTGGTATGCGACCTCATGGCATGCGGCAGCATAACGCCATGATGGTTGGCTCACGCATGCCAGGACCAGGGCCCGGACAAGGACCAGGACCTGCACCAGGACCAGGTTCGGCAAATGTTGTTAACCGACAGGGCCAACAGTTTGCATTAAATCCTGGTGATAATTTGGACTGTAATGATCCAACAATTATATACAATAACAATTCGCTTGGCTCTTCAATGTTCCCTGCCGGACAACACACAGCACACGCACAGCAGGGCCAGGTGAGGCCGCCGCATCACAAGTCTATGCCACCCAATGCAGGGCAAATGTGCATGCAAGGTCAAGCACAAGGCCAAGGTCATGCTGTTATGTCAGCTCCCAACAATAACAACAACAGCAGTCAACTAATGTCTACCGGCGGTGTCAACAATGGCGGTGGCGGTGCTGCTAACGGTCCCGGCATTGGTGGCCCTGTAGGTGTTAATTTCGTGGGGCCCTCATCAAATGATCTTAAGTATGCGCAGCAATATCACAGCTTTCAGCAACAGCTTTATGCCACAAACACGCGCAGTCAGCAGCAACAACAACAACAGCAGCAACAACTGGGCGGTGGCAACATGATTGCCATGCCTCCAAATCTATCACCAAATCCAGCATTTTTTGTAAACAAATAAACGCGCTAAGCCTAGGAGAATGGTGTATGTATAGGTATATATAGGTACATCCCTGCCGCAATGGCATTTACGTATATATATGCTAGTCTGAGCCTACGCAAATTCTCCACCTAATAATAATTAATTAATAATTATTATTATTATGCAGCGATCGCCTATTATCGTAGATATAGTATTGCATCTAAGGAGAATTCATAAAGCACATTTAATTATCTGATTAAACCAGTTTACGAAAAACCTATTCTAATTCAAATATGTATAATGCATAAATCAACGAATATCGAAAGATGAGAGACAGAGCGAGATAAAGTGAAAGGGAGAGAGAGAGAAAGAGAGATGAATGATCCAACTGCAGCTCAATATATACTTACTTATTGTAACTTGTACGCTGCAATCTGTATTAAATGCAATCAAGCAAGTGTATGTAATATAATAAATATTAAATCTTAAAACTTAAATCTAACAACTTATACTTATTATTATCAATGTTAAGATAACTAAGTAAACAAAAAAAATACACAACACGCATGAGAATTCTTCCATTAAACATGTGAAAATTAATTGCAATTGACATCGACATTTGCAGACTTTTTATTGAAGTTATTTTTTTTCTTACAGGGTAAGTTGTACGTACAATAATAAAGTACAGTAAAAACTACATAAGTTGGGCAACATATTTTCTTGTCGACCTCACCATGTCCATCAGATTGCTCGGTCTGTGCAATATTAATTATTTTATTTACTATTGATTTATCATCATTTAATTATACCTGATTGATTAATATGAAACTTGATCTGCGTATGGTGTATACGGATTCCAAATTTGGTGGCTCCAGTTTTTATTGTTTCTTAGGTCAGAATAAATGGACAAAATTGATAGTTTACGAAATAATATTATATATTAAAGGTGGATTTATATTATCAAATAATAGTCCAAAGTGCATTTTCTATCAACATGTTATATAAATATATAATTACGGTTAATTAGTTAAGATGTAGTTACTGAGTAAAGTTATATTTTCAATTTTGTAGTTAAAAGTAAAATACAATTTTTGTATAAAGAAACAACGAAAAAAGGAAAAGGCATCATAGATGTTGTCCGGTCATCAAGAAGAGCATCATCAAAATCAGCATTAACGTTGCTTCTCACCTCTTAGCTCTGTGGCCTGCCTGCTGTCCGCTGTCCTCTGTCCTCTGTTAACCATCCCCATCTCACTTACCCGCGCTCTCTTTTGTTGTTGGCTTGAGCAATGAGCGACCAAATGGACGTGCTCTCTTCTAGCACCCGCCTTCGCCATCTCACTTACGCTCTCCCTTATTCTCACCCTCGCATTCGCACTCGGACACGAAGACAGAGTCCGACTGTGGCCTTGGCTCTGCCATTGGAATGGTTGACTGCTATGTTATTATTTTTATTTTTTGTCGTTCTTTTTTACTGTTGTGAACGCTGTGGTAGTGGTGAGTAAGTGTATTTGTACACTTGCAGGAAACAAGATGGTTGGCCGAGCGCGCGGACACACACACACACACAATTCTTATAAATGTGAAACGTTTATATCTATGTGCTTGTGTACACCCTCTTGGGCCACAAGACTTTGGCAATTTTAAAAGAGGCAACAAAAAAATATATATGTATATGCAATTGTGTGTGTATATGTATAAAAACAAAACTGAGGCAATCGTTGACTTCGCTCCTGAAAACATTGAGTACATAAAATACTCAGTATAGAGAAAAATCGATCTGTAAAGAAAACCAAAATGGTACCATTTTTTGCAAGTCTATTTAAATGAATAAACATTTTGATTTCCTTTTTGGCCATACATTCGTCTGTGCCGTAATTATTTTAATTTTACAAATAAAAACAAAACTCAATTATTAATAATATCCACATTCATTCTACTTTCTGTAGAATTTCTGTACATTCTACATAGCTGTTTTTTCTGTATGACTTGCAATAATCTTTACTCGAATGTATGTAGCATCAATAGCTTAGCTCGTCGGCCAGTCCCTTCGTGACAGAAAGAGTTAGAAAAGTCCCAAAGATCGGAAATAAATGATAACAAATAAACTTAAGGGCGTGTAAAGAAATATAGACAACTGTTCTGTTAGCTATGCAATTTGATTTTCTCAGTAAGCAAATGTACTTACCAAGTTTGATCTACATAGAAAAAATGTATCTTATTTTTTTTTTGCCAGAATTTAACTAAATTTAAGTCAAAGTGCGAATTTGAATGAACATTTTCTGATGAAACTCAAACAGAATATATTCGCCCGTGATGTAAACATTCTGACCAAGTTTAATCCAAATCGGACTACTATATCGTATCGTCTAGTTGCTATTAAATTGATCGGTCAAAAATACGCTCTGGACATGAATTAGTATGAAACACTATGCCGTTGACCAAGTTGTTTTACTAGTGTCCATCACCTGAGCGATTGCACGTATCTAATTATTAAACCCCATTCTTAATAACATATTTGCACTGACACACGGGATTTAAAACAAGTAAGAAAGTCTACAATAACACTTCATGTCTTTATACAAATGTCATATTTTTCGACCAATTTGTCCTATGGGAGCTATAGGCAATAATTGTCCGATCCGGTACCATACATATAATGTGTTAACTTGATTATGATAGCTCTAATAGTTTCAAAGTTGTATTGTTAGTGTAGTGGCAGACGGTCATTGCTATATCGTCTCGGCTGTTGATGCTGATCAAGAATATATATACTTTATGGGGTCGGTTACGCCTTCTTCTCCTTTATATGCACATATCGCTTCTGACAATTTAAATAGACCCCTCTATCCTAAAAATCATTAATCATTTTAATTTAATCACGAGTTTTTGTTCTCCCTAGATAATACATATATTGATTAAAACGTTAAATATTGTATTTCTGACAGTTTGCGATTGTTTAAACGTTGGTATTCCGGATTTATTCTTGAAAAATTCATTGGGCTAAAACCATTTCTTGCATATTGTTTGATGTTTTGCTTAATTTCCACTTGACCACTGCACCGAATATGTATATTATTTTAAAACATTATTAAATTGTATTTACATCTTGAATATATTCTAGACTATATTTATTTATTGTACACTTTGTTCAGCTACTCAAATGCTCGAATGCCTGTATGCTCGTCTCCGATGTCAAACTTGGAATGATTCGTACGAGGCTTTAACACTTTTTGTCTCGCAGCGAGAACTCACATGTGAGAATATTTATTTACTCATGAGCAAGTCAAATGTGTCTCCCTCTCTCTGCTTCCACCGGTTTCATTTGGACTCACACACAGTACGCACACGTAATGGAAACTGGTAGGAAAGCCCACTGTCGGGCAAGCCCGGCTAAAGGAGACCCTTATTATTTACTATTTTCCATGAGTCGTTATATGTGTAGTAATTGTTAATATTTAAGTTTTGTGGCTATAGCTCTTAAAGACTGTGAGATGTAGATTTATGTAGGTATCTGGAAAACAGGCATTGCTAACTTGATATGTATGATGTCGATCACACCTTCTGCTGCATGTTACGGACATTTTCATCGGCAAATCTAACTGACCCGTGTATTTTATCTAAATATACAGGGTCTAAATATTTCGACATTTCATAAGACATAAGACTGTGAGTTACCGTTAATGGGAAGCTCGAGCAATGAAGCACATGAATGCCAAGAAGGCTACGAATTGTGGATGCTTTAAGGGAACACTGGACAACAGACATACACAAAAAATAAGTCCAATCAATTCTGAACAATGTCAGAAGTAACATTATTTCAAACATTCTTCAACCGAGTATGAAATACTTAAGCAAAATCAAGTAAAGAATGTACCAAGTTTTAAACATTAAATGAATAAGGGTCTATGTTCTAACCATCAGTTTCTTTATTGAAAAAATCTGTGTTGAGTAAATACAAAAAAAAAAGAGAATGCTATAGTCGCCTCGCGACTTTGGTCCAACTCGAACAACTATATCGTATAGCTCCCATAGAGCCGATCGGTCAAATATACGCTCCAAATATGAAATAGAATGACAAACTTTTGCGTTAACGAAGCTATATTAATCAAACTCACACAGAATACATCTGCCAATAATATATATATACTGACCAAGTTTGATCCAAATCGGACTACTATATCGTATAGCTCCCAAGGGATTGACCAGTCGAAAATATGCCCTAAACATGAATTTGTATGAAAATGTTCTGTATTTGCCAAGCTATCTTATCCATCACCATTGTTAGTAACATATTGAAACTGAGTAACGGGTATCCTAAAGTCGCGAGGCGATATGGTATGATACAGACATGTATTTGTGTATGTGTGCGTGTGAGCGTGTGTACGCATGTACATATCACATATGTATTCTAATTTGATAACGTTGTGACCCAACCGGTTTGACCAGTTTCCTTCGGAAGGACACGACCAACGTCCCTGATCCCTGATCCTTGTAGAGAAGGACGCCTGTTATGCAAATTAACTGACCTACGAAGGGGTAGACGGCCGGAACAGGACAGGGCAGAACAGGGCAGTGCAGGACAATGCCAACCCTATGCGAGAAGTTACTTTCTAAGTGTCCGCTGGTCCTCAACAACATAACAAATAGTACAAAAAATTTGACTACTAACTCTGCTGCAGATTTTGCCTTTAAATGATTCTCCCCTTTCCCTGACCCCTCCCCCTGTCACTGCCCTTGGGCTGCTCTAAAGAGGGATGCGTGAGATAACCAGTTTTCTAGGTGCGCCCCTTTGGTCCAGTAGGGTCACCAGCATCTGAGCAGCTGCAGCTGCTAACTGTTCTATGCACTTCGGACTGTGTAGATGTGGTTATTCCAAAACATTCCGGTAAAAGTCCAAACGCGAAGATGGCCCAGCTTTTCTCATCACTTTTACTTACCTCAAGATAAAGGGTTATTTTTTAAAGTATCTCTCTTCAAGTCTTCGAGGGTGAGTCGTTACCTGGACTTACCTATGTTGATAAAAATTTGCATAAATGTATAATAGATCTCTATTGAGGATCATCATATTAGGTGATTCCAATCTTAGTAATAAATACTTGAAATTATCGGTTACTAAAATATTGTCAAATTTAAAAAACTACACATGGTTGCAAAATTATTTTGAATTGTTAACAGGTTCAATCTAATTTAGAGTGTGCAAGAAAGAAATTAATTATGAATCATCGAAATACGACAATGGGGTTTAGAATGAGTACGGGGTCTATAACAGTCGGCTCGACTCTAGCCTATCTTAGTTGTTTTTTATTGAATACTTTTTAATAAGTGTTCGGAGGTTATTAACCTAATTTAGTAGTGATAAAGGCATTGTGTCATCGATTTCACAGCGAAATTTTCCACCGTTCTCGTAATTCATCTGATTTGGCATTAGATTTTCACTGTTATTGGTCAGGTAAATATGCAATATGATAGTTTACAATATTATCTTCAGGATGTAAAGTGTTTTATTCTCATTATTAACATTTTGTTTTTGTGGGATGCATGTGCAAAAAAAGACTTTGGTAGGCAGAAGTTGATCAATATTTGTCAATAGAAATGGACAACTTAAGTAATGCCGTTCTCAAAACATTACATTATTTCTATAGTTATTTAAATATAGTTTCAACGAGCATGTCATTAAAAAGAAAAGAAAAACACAAAAAGGGTCTTAGTATGATAAATTGATTGCTGCCATTGAGCAAGTGGAATTAATAAAATATCGGAGTGTGTTAATTTTCATTCTACTTTTTTTTTTTGTCAGCTCCCTTTAATTTTAAAAATTTAACAACGAATTTGTATTAAACGATATACAAAAACCCACATGTCTCAAATTTATAGTGAATCGCATCATTTTTTGAGAAGAAAATTTGGTCGGTCCACTTCTCCCTGCACTTTCAAAAAACACACAAAATTAACAATTTTTTTTTGGAAAAAAATAATACCTGGAAACATAATTTTAAAACTCAAATAAAAAAAATTTTAAATTCTCAACAGCGATAAAATATAAAAAGGGTCAACTTTTGTTTAATGTTTGTTTAAAGTTTAATTTACGCATCATTTTGAGAAAAGTCCTTAAAGATGTAAATGAATGCTCTGAAAATTATTATTTAACTATAGAAAAACCAATAGAAAGTATGTATGGTGATTTGCAATATATGGTTGTCTAATGAAAGCTTGTTTAAATCGCTAATAAATACATTTCTAATTTCTAATTTCATTCACTTCATAATATTATATTTTAATAACTTTAAATCTAAACAAAAGAGGAAATAATTCATGTTTTCATATACAAATTTCATTTCAATTTATATAACATTTGATTGTGTTTTTGTTGTTGTTTTTATTGGAAATAGAAATTTCTCTTAAGTCATATTGCTCATTTTTTTGGACGTGGGATTTTATTGAAATACGAGGAATGGGTCAATTTCTCTTTCCATCTCCCTCACACACCGACCCTATTTCATGATTTAAAAATTTTGCTTTTGGTGAAAGTGACGAACATAAAGTTTAGTTTTTTCTGCGCGACTGTACTTGTTACGCCAAAAAACTGGAACGCAGGGAAGCGAGAAGCGAGAAAAATCAAAAGAAATAAATATGGCGCGTGTTTTGCCAAAATAAGAAATTTTAAATTCAAATATTGATGATGATGACGACAACAAAAACAGCAGCAACAACAACAGCGACAACACTGCTCTGCTCTGATTGCCCCCCCATTCATTCAGTTACTCCTACAAAAAAAATAAAAATATATCTTTAAAGTAGGATTTTGTTCCAAACTGTATAAAATAAATGTTTTTTCTTTAAAATAAGTAAAATCGATGGTTGCCGAAATTGGTAGTTCTGTTGATACTTTTGTAAAATTGTTTTGGTTAAAAACAATATATAAAATAAATAATAACTCTCATTATAGGTTAATCAGACCACTATATGACGACGATCTAGCTATGTCCGTCTGTCTGTCTGTTCGTATAATAACCTAGCCATCGTCGAGTAACGTTTACATAAAATTTTTTGAAAATAAGCAACAAGATGAGTACTGGACAGTAGAATTTTTTTACAACAAAATTCTAATGGAAACTCGCACTGATTCTCTACTGAGAACCAACCACGACTTTTTTTACTGTGTACTTTTTTATATCCCTCTTCAGTGTTTCAGCCCGTTCAGCCCCTTTGCTGATTTTCTTTTAGGTCCAGAGATACGCCGTGTTGGCGTTCGGGCGTAAGACCTGGGAAAACGGCATAATTTTTCTATTTCTTTGCTTGGAAAGCTGGCCTTGCTGGCTTCTTTTGCTGTCGACGCCAAAACGCGATTCTACTTGCCTCGACTTGTCTCAACTTGCCGAAGTCGAACCACTGCCCTGGCTCGTCTCGGACGGAGTCCTGACAAGTGGCGGGTGGGTGTAACTGGGGATGGGGCTGGGGCTGGGTCTGGAGCTGTAGAATGGGCTCTGCGGAAAGATGCCGAATTGTGCTTTGTATCTAAACTGGCAATAGAGCTGCTCGGGCAGTTGACGGTGGTTGATTTTCTTATTTATTCAATTTTTTTGTCCACTCTTCATACACTGGCTTCAAGCCCATTAAGACTGGGCTCGACAAAAACAAAAAAATACTAAAATACTAAAATAAAAGAACAATAAAATACAGTTTTGCAATAAAAAGTTCAGTACTCAGTACTTTTTGTAGCGGTCACTAAATTTAGACTAACACAAACAGTTTTACAATTAAAACAGTTCTGGTCAAGGACAAGTAACCTAATTAGGAAATATTGTTGAAATTAATATTTTCCAATTATTAAATGAAATTAAAAATGTAAACAAACAACATAAATAATAATATTAGTATTATTATATAAATTCTAACAGAAAAAAGCGTAACTTCATCTGGATTTTGACAGCAAAAAGAAATAAATATGAAATATAAATAATTTGCTTCCATTATGAAACAAAAGTAAAAGTAAAATCAATTATGTATTTTAGATTTATATAAGTAATAAAAATAAACTAGAATAATATAACAATCATTGACCCAAAATACGATGGCAAGGGATAAGTTTTTATTGTTCGAATTAAGTAGATGATGTTTTTGCGAACCGTGAGAGTAGATATGAGGAAGGTAGACGGAGTGGAAATTAGAGGAGAGTATTATAAGATTTAGTTTAGTTACATTTCCATTGAGTCTCTTGAATGCCACTCTCCCGTTTAAAAACTGTGCCGTTAGTCAAACTAAACGTCTTTTGAAGAAGTTTGCTGTCCCTGGGTCAGGGTTGGGGCAGTGTCGGCGTTATCCTTTTTAACGAACAATTCTTTCTCACAGACTTAGAATGTTTCTTTACCCTCCTCCTCCCAATCAGTGTTAAATACTTTTGTTTTATACTCACCTAATAACCAAATCTTATTTAAGGACTTTTAAAACTCAAAACCCTCTACAATTTATAAATTATCAAGGAATTGTATTAAATTATGCTCGGTACGATAACAGACTTTGTGCCATTAATCATACTATACAGATTTATCAAAGATTAACATTTAAAACTCTAAATTACAACATTTACATTTTCCTAAATAGGTTAAAAATGAATACATTATTATATATTAATAACCACTGTGTTTCCGTAGAGCATTCTAGGACGAAGCTCTGAAATGACCAAATATATATGATTAAATATCTTACAAATGTCTACAAATGCCATGCACATGCATATAATTGAATTATTTATTATACGTTAAATATAATCAAAGACTTTCAAATATTTATTATTAAAACAATTCTTCAATTAATAAAAATGTATTAGGTATTTTAGTTATCTCTCACATCTTGTCTCACTTTGTCGGGGAAACCCGAGGAAAAGCTCTCGAAAGCATCTTTTGGAAACAATTACAAAATATCTAAGTATCTATTTACTCTTTAACAAAGCTCGACCCTTTGATTGAATAACTTCTGGCTTCCAGATAATTCCGAATACCCCTCTCTTTCAGTGGTTGACATAAAGGGGAAGAAGAGAAAATTGCCTTTATCAGCAGCCAATAGAAATTTACCATGTGTAAAAATTACCCATGAGTGTTAATCAGTAAAGAGTAAATTTCCCTAAAATGCTAAACGAATAATGTAAAAGTACCGGTTGTTCATATTAAAGGCATATTCCAATAGATGGCGATAGCAAAGTAAAATTATTTAACTACTGGCGCCATCTTGCAGTAAGGAACTAAGTTAGGTTTATTTTATTGCTTACTTTTAAGCTGAGCAATCAAATCGATTTCACGATGGATATTTAAAAAAATTATTTCGAAATATTTATAAGGAAATGTATGTATTTATATAGTTAAGTTTTTAATTCAGTCGAAACAGTTATGTCCGTCTGTTCGTCCGCTATATGAAATAGACGCCCGATTTAAATGAAATGTGCTTTGCTTATAGTAATTGGTACTAAATGCATGTTGGGTGAATTAATTGAGTGAACATATCACAGAACTATTTTAATTTTTAGACCCCGCACTCTCAAAAAGTAAAGGTTTGTCAAAACCGACATGTGCGTGACAGGGAAAAGAGGCGTGAAGTATATACATTCTTGATCAGCATCAACTTCCGAGTCGATATAGCAATTTTCGTCTGTCCGTCTGAATGTCCGTCCGTCCGTTCGTATAACAACTAAGATCTTAGAGACTGTTAGAGCTAGAGCTACCAAATTTTAAATGAAAGTCTGTCTACTTCGCGAGCAGATCCAAATTGTAATAATCTATTTTCATCATACCATAACTTGAAAACAATTAGCTCCCACACGACAAACCGGTCAAAAAATACGATATTTGTATGAATTATTATATTAGTTGAGCGATTGCAACCAAACTGACATGTTATGTGTATGAAACCATTGTTCTATTTCTGTTTCTATTGTTCTATTTCCAATGGACTACTATATCATATAGCTTCCATAGGGACACTCTGTCGAAAATACGCTCCAAGGAATTAATACAAAAATCTTTTGAATTGAAGAAGTTATATTAATCAAACTCACCCAGCATACATTCGCCAATAATATATACATACTGCCAAGTTTTGTACAAATCGGACTACTATATCGGGTAGCTGCTATAGGAACAATTGGTCAAAAATATGCTCTAAACGTGAATTTTTATGAAAATGTAGTGTTTGAAAAGCTTTCTTATTTACAAACTAAACGATTAAATATTATTGTCATACCACATTGTTAATAACATATTGAAAATTAGTAACGGGTATCATAAAGTTGCCAGACGACTATAGCTAATTTCTTGCTTAGTTTTGCGACACCGTACTCGAAAAGAGTATAAAAAGAAATATATATTTTAAAGTATTTTGTTCTGTTAACTTTAGAAATCATATTATTATTTTATATTTTGTATGATTTAATAAAAGCATATACTAAGTTTTAAATTGACAATTCCATATTTAATTATCTTTTCATGTTCATGTTTAACAGCATTACAACAACGATAAAAATCTATGCTTGGTATGAAAACTCCGATCTGCTTCCCTTCCTGCTGAAAATCTTCTACAATTGATAGCCCCTCACCTGCAACTTTCTTGCAAGATTGTACTCGTGGAAACTTTTTGGCAGGCTTCAAGGAATAAAACACAATTTGTTCGCGATGTGGGCGGCAACACACACACAAGCACACACACACCCATACACACACACACACGCACACATATTCATGTACATATATGCATGCGCCGAATCTTCTTTGTGGAATCGCCATCTTAAAAGGGGGTGCGGGCAGGGTGATTGTATGTAAACAGCATCCGCGAGTATCGAAGGAAAGACGCGAAATTCCAACGACCAATCAAAAGACGCTGTCGAAGCTGTGAGCGCTGCTGATGTCGCTGTTTTCCCAAAATCTTCCCTCAAGATGTTTCTGTAGTGTGCCTATGTATGTGTAAAACCTTACACATTGTATAATAAGGGAAAACTCGCGAAGCTGCGTGTGTGTTTGTATGCGTGTGTGTGGTCACGACGCGTGTCGTCAAAGAGCAGTAAAGAAAATGAAAAGAAACTGTTTACATACATTAATACACACAAAAGCTAGCATATGTATATAGAGTAGATGTATATATGTGTGTGTCTAAAACGAAACGAGACGAAGGGAAACTTTTGCCAGCTTTTTTAAAAGACGAATCAAGCGTTAAGCGCTGCAGTGCGAGTGGGACGACTGCAGAGGGCTGAGAGTCCCGTTTTATAATGTTAGCAGCTGTGACGTGACTGTACCATAAGCACATTACGTATACGTATACGTTACGCACGTCGTGGCATAGCAACCGCGAACGGCAAAGACCCGGAGGGGGAGAGGAGGCTGGGATAGGCCAAAAAGGAAGAAAGAAACCAAAAAGATGTTATACGATTATTTATTTAATTAAAATAAGCCAGATAGGCTTTTCTAGCAACATGCAAAATGGTAATGGAATATGGAAATTTGAAGACAATAAAATCAATACAACTAAAAAAGGCAACAGTTGAGAGAGCCGACTGTTACAGGCCACGGTACTCATTCTAGTGTGCTTTTTCCATACAAATTAGCACCCACTTAAACACTCACTCATACTCACACATTAAGTGTATATCATGATTGTTACTATCCTCACCAAGTTTGATGCTGATCGACAAGTTTCTCGCATAGGACAAATCGGTCAAAAATTACTTATTTTTTGTGCTAAAATGCACATTAGAATGAATACGAGGTCTTTTGCAGTAAGCTCCCTCAACTGTAGCCTTTATTACTTGTTTGTCTTAAAATTTCAGATTTTCATTACCATTTTGCATGTGGCCTGGAAAAGCCTTTCTGCTGACTTTCTTCCCCATTCGTCTACCTAAATTATAATGAATCATTATATACACATTTTGTGTGTTCATTAGAATGAGTAATGGGGTTTTTATAGTCGACACGCTTGATTTCGATTTTCTTATATATATAAAAATAAAAAATACTTTTTTTTTCGTTTTCCGAATTTTTAATTAAGAACAGTTTTATGGGGGATAAAGGATATTTTGAATACATATGAAACTTGACAATACACAAGAACTACTCGCAATACTGAACAGTAAACACAATAATTTTGTGATACACTCATTATAGTTATTATTACATTTGCTATAGAGTAGTTTTGTTTTTCAAATAAACAAATTTTAAAATGAAATTTAAAAATTAAAATTTTATATGTTAATTTTGAATATAAATTTAAAAAATTAAATTAACAATTCTCGTTGTCAGCATTCCAACCAGCGACCTCAGATGAATGATGCAGAATGCGCCCCAACTCTACCAGGATCACCACGCCCCCACCTGTAAAAATCTTTCGATTATCTGCATTTACATGTTATAAATTTTTGATATATAAGAAAAATAAATGAAACGGCTGTCTGTGTCGAGATTCAAACCGCAGGTATCTTTACCACTTGGGCCACACTTCATTCAATAATTAAATCGTCCAATAATGTAGGTAAACATAGAGTTATTTCTTCTCTTTCTACATAAATTACAATTATTGAACATGGTTTTTGGTGGGGAGACATTAGTTTATACAATGTGCGAGGTCGATAAGGGGCGTAGCAACAATTCGAAATAAACTTGATCTGCCTGACGCACATCAGTACGTCCGTCCTTACTTTATAATACTCCCTGCTTTTATTCCCGATTAAGTTAATTAAATCGGTATATATATCTTACAATGGATAGTACTTGTATTAGAACGTTGAAACAAAAAAAAAACCAAGTTTAATCGAACATAAATCTGTTTGTCTGTATATGTATGTATGGTGTCGTCGTTGTTCAAAATTTTAAATGATATTGCATTTATGCTTTCAACAGGAACCTGTGTACCAAAATTGGTATTCCTAAGTATCATAGTTACTGAAATATTCGCCAAAAGAATCTTTTGTAGTTTAAAAGATCCAGGTGTTCATACGGACGGATAGACAGGTAGACAGACATAGCTATATCGACTCGGCTGTTGATGCTGATATATAAAATTAATACACCTCTCTACTCCTTTTTAGAATACGAGCTCTAAAAAGTAATTGTCTGTCTATGCAATCGCTTGAATCGCAGACATGCATCTCTACCACTTGGACCACATCACGGTTGATCATTAGAACGGCTAATGTAGATAAACATTAATTTAACTCTTCGCACATTTCGCTTTGGACGAACTTAATAGACGCGTCTACTATTTACTCTACTCCCTATAGTTGTCCGATCCTGATCAAACTGGTTAAGACAGTTATCAAAGTGAATTTGGTCCTGATAGCAGTAGTCGTTTTCAAGTTATGTCGTTTTTTGCGACTTGCGGGGGCGGTAAAGGGCGTGACAACAATTTGAAATAAAATTGATCTGCCTGATATGAGGACGGAAGGACGGACGGACAGACAGACAGGCTATTGATGTTGCTCAAGAATATATATACTTTCTGCCTGTTACGCACACTTCGGGGTGCAGGGTATAAAAAAGAGCTTAAGGTTATTTAACATGTTCTTCATGTCTCGAGCAGAAAAAGAAGACGTATATTCAATTTTAATTTAAATGTTTCATAGCGGCTAAGTTAATACTTTATCCAGGGAATACATAAAGAAGCACTTAAACGACGGAGTGTGGAAAAGAGAGAAAAGGATAAAAAGAGAGCGTAAGCGAGTTAGAATAGACGTGTGGAATAGAGAGAGAGAGAGAGAGAGAGAGAGAGAGATAGGTAGAATCAGAGAGATAGAGAGAAATGGGTAGAACGGCAAAGAGAAAGTCTGAGAAAGTGGGTGTATGCATGATGTAAATGCACTGCCTCCGCCAGAAAGGAAAACTGCGGAAAAACACTGAAAATTATTTTCACCAATGGCAAGCACCCGCTAAGCACAGCGCCACGTGCCTATTGGCAGCGTGAATACGCGCTCCTTCTTCGTCTTCTTTTTGTTCTTTTACTTCGTCTTCGCCTTCTGATTCCGTTTCTCTTCGTCATTTTGGCGAGGGAAATGCAAATCAGTTTGCTCCCTCAACATTTTCCTTAATACTTTCGCACGACTTGCCACTTATTTTACACGGACCCAACTCCCACCCCCACTCATGACCTAACCTGTACCCCCATCCTATCAAAAACGGTTGGAAATAAAGATTTTCTTCATAAAACTCTTTAACTTTTGGCCACATTATTTTAAAGGACACCTAAAGAATAACCATAGCCATAGTTGTTTAATAAATTTTCTTGAAATTACGTAACTTTTATTTATATTTATCAGTACCTTATCCAAATATTGTAACGCTTATCGGTAGTTTTAGTTTACTTTAAAGTAACAATTCTTTGAATGCGTTCCCTTGAGTACAAGTCCATCTTTTTAGTCTTTAGTTTTCTGTCCTTTCCTTTTATTTAAATTATTTCGAGTTTTTCGTTCTATTCTTGCAAAACTGTGAGAAAATAATCCAGTTTTGACCAAGCAATTCAGAACAGTTTTGAAGAAACACAGTGAAACCAGTCTGTCCACTTAATTTTCTCACAAATTCAACTGTCTTTTCTTTTCTTTTCTTGGGTGCAAAATGATAGGAAAAATAATCAAAATTTACTGACCTCTGTCCTGCTTGGCTTTAGGGTTGGTTTGACCAACCCTTTCTCTGGCCGCATCTTTTTTATAATCTTTAAGCAGTGATAGTTGTGAATCTCGATTGGCTTTCATTGGTCTTCAAGTATTAATATTTTTTAGCTCAGTCAAATTCTCGGTTCTCTCTAAGCAGTGTCGGCAAAATAGATAAATATATGGAAGATAGCTTAAAAGTTTTACTTTTTTCTTTTTCTAAATAACATTTTTGTTTTTTTTTTTTATATATAAAAATGTTTTGAATTTGAATAGATGTAGTATTTAAGTTGAGAATGCTGTAGTTAGCGTAAGCTGGATCGAAATTGTGTCTACCCAAGGTCATTTCTCAAGGCTTTCCTCCGACAGTTATCAAAGCTGACCAATATCTGATTGTCTGCTTTGAAAATCGATGAAAGTGTCGTGCACTGAATATGTTGGACACCCTGAGAATGGGGTTGAGTTTGAGGTGAGTGAACCGGTCTGACCAATGGACCAAGCTTAGATCCGACTGATTCCACAGCCAAAAAAAGAAAAATGTTTTCATGAAGTTTGTTTCAAAACGAAAAGAAGAAAATCCTTATGGAGCATGCGCAGTTCAGTGTCTTGACCTGTGGTCAAACTCAGAAAGAGACCCTAATACATTTACCTATATCGAAGTTATTGCAAATGTTCTCTTTTTGCATTAAAAGAGAAATGGCACAGTAAATACATATGAATATATGTTAAACGAATTTCATTTTTTTTTTGCTCAAAAGGTCAAGTTTGTTGTGTTGGCTTTCAACTTAATTTCCAACTATTTAATTTTAGTTACAGAATAATTCGTTTTAGTGTCAAATTTATTTTTTTATTAATCACAGTTTATTTCATATTCAATTTAAGTACAAAATCACAATTTTCATATAAAGATTTGAGTCTTCCACACACGGAAAGCTGTCTAGTCGGCTGTTGACTTAATAATAGATCAAAATTGACATATTATTTCTTTCAGAAATAACAATAACAACACAATGTTGTGTCGATGCTGTGTTTTGATGTCTCATTTATTAATTAATTAACAGTTTTTCAAAGCTGAAAAGCTATTAGTTTAGTATGACACAATCTTTTTAAATCGACTTATGATTGAATTATTAACTGCTATAAGATTTAAAATGTAAAGAGTATTAAAGGCTTCAGTCTATCAAGACTACTGTTGACCTCGTAAGCATTCTATTTCGCATTTTTAAATACTTAGGGCGTAATTCTAGAGTAATTCGATAGGTTAAGTATCAAAAATATGTCTCAACAAGAAAGAAATGTACTGTCGAAAACGCCCGACCGTATAATACTCTCTGCATTTTTCCTGATTAAATTATTAAAATCGGTATGCAGATATTACAATGTGTAGTAGTTGCATTAAAACACGTTGAAACAGAAAAAAACAATTATAATCAAACATACATCTGTTTGCTTGTATGCGAATACACATACGTTTATGTATGTATGTGTGTATTCGGAGCAGCCAGCTTTCGCGAGCAGCGCTGCCCCCACACAGGCAGCGAAAACGTTCGAACATGTGCATGTGCATCTGTCTCGCTTGCACTCATGGATTGATATTGCGTTCAATCAATCAATCAATATTGTAACGCTTCAAGTTTTCTTGTTTATAGTCCGGTTTTTATGCACCTTTCGGGATAGTTTGATATAGTTAGTCTCCAAATGAATAAGAACAAATACCTTAAAAATGGCATGGAAGTTAGAAAACTAGTTTAATAATTGTGGGAAAAAGAGGTGTGGCAGTCCAAAGTTTTAAATGGCAATGCATTTATGTTGTCGTTAAAAACCTCCGTAACAAAATTGGCCACGTAAGAACTTGTAGCTTTTACCATCTCTGAAATCTGTTTGTTCGTACGAACAGACGGACAGAAGGACAGACAGACATTGCTATATCGACTCGACTTGTGATGCTGAATATATATACTTTATGGGGTCTGACACGCCTCCTTCTGCCTGTTATATACTTTGCACAAATCCAATATACTCTTGCATACTCTCTGCAAAGAGGATTTTTGATATTCGATTTATTATCGATGTATGAAATAGATGTGTTTAGTGACGGCTATGGCGCATTCAGCGCTTGTAAAACTTAAAATGCGTTTTTCTCCAAACTAGTTTTTCAATATCGTAGCGACGATGTCCCATATTCTAATCGACCGATTTACTTGAAATTTGGAGTGAATATTCTTGAACAAAAATAAAATGAATGCCTCTATGGCATAAACCAACAAAAACAAAAAAATTTTTAACTTTTAATATGTTAAAAAATTTGAAAAAGCTTAATAACTTGTGGAAAAAAAACATATTTTTGTATTGTTTTTGTTTCTTGTTTCATTACATACAGATGTTCATTTTATTTAAGAATTTGTACATATCTTTTTGATGACCACAAGAGTAGAAATCGTGGGTACGTGAAAACTGCTACTTTTGTTATTCCCGCCCACTTCAAAATGGCATAACTCCGTGAAAAACTATTCTTATTTTTTTAATTAATTTTTATGAACTATTTTAATATAAATTAATTTAATTTATAAGAATAATAAAATGGATTTCAAATTATTCAATAGTTTTTATATACGCCAGAATACTGTCTTAATCTATGAACGAGTTCAAGCCAATTCAAACTTAATTCAATGGTCAAAGTAGTTCCAACATGTATACTTTAATCAATGGAAAGTATGTAACAACGCGAAGGAGGTGTGGCAGATTAGCATCTATAGCCCGGTTAATACAGCCATGTCTGCCAGTCTTTTTATCTGTCAGTATAAACAAAGGGAGCTCACTAGCTATAATAGTTTGAGTAGTCGCAATGAAATATACTAAGTTTAAGAGCGTGCTCTGTTCAAGCAAAGGTAAAACTGATCAAATTAACATACCAGACAGTTAATCAGAACTACCACCGTACAGATGCACTGGAAACGATCGGCTTATATAATGCTTAAAATATGGAATAGTTTAAAGAAATTTTGTAATTAATAAGTTTTCATAATAAATCTCACTAGTGCCCTGCTATAGTTATCACTCTTCATTGTTTAAAACATTTTAAAGTCGAGTAACGCGTATAATGAAGTCGCGATGCGACTGAAGGATTTTTTCTTGTTTCTAACCCAAATTCAAATGCATCAGGTGAATGAGAACTGATTTGCACTTTAATGAAAAACTATTTATGAAGTAGTGAATTTAAATTTGTTATCCTGACTTCAATATAAAATTTTGTTAAAACTTTCTAAAATCAAGTAAGACATAAATGAATTTCTTCATTAAAATTTGCAATTAGAAATTCAGCAAAAATGCATTATCGACTTTACAGTTTTTTTGTACTGTAAAAAAGAAGGTTAGGGTTCGTATTAGGTTGTGTCAGGACTCCTAACTTAGGAGCGAAATTTGCTTAACAAGCAGGAGAAAGCCGGCCCCATAAAGTATATATATTCTAAGATCAGCATCAACAGCCGAGACGATATAGCAATGTTCGTAATTCGTCCGTCCGTCCGCATGAACATTTAGATTTCAGAGATTATAAGAGCCACTAAAGTTTGGAATGTAAGTGTGTCAACTTCGCGAGCAGATCCAGTTTATTTTAAATTATTGCACGCCCCTTACCACCTCCGCAAATTATAAAAAACTATGATCACCTCACCAACAATTATTGTTACATCAAAATCGGAACCAAATTCACACACTGTGTGAAATATTTGCTTTAGATATCAACTTTTTATGAAGGTCTCGAAATTACATATATCTATTAAAAAAAGCCCAAACTGAACTGATAAGGGGAGGTGTGCTCATTGCATTTCAAAACCATTATATCCTTAGATAGTTTGATCCGGATCAGACAACTATATAATATAGTTCCCATAAGATGAATCGCATTTTTGTATGAAAAAATGCGTATTGTAAGGGTAAGGGGTTTTTTACAGACGGCTTGCTCGACTGTAGCCTTTCTTAGATGTTCTTTATAAAAATATTTATGAAATAACTTTTGTACATTTAAGTCCAGTATCCGCAGTTACCTTCTATCTGACTTATCTTGCAAGTGGTCACGTCGGAATTACCATTTTGGTTAGGTCTTAAATAAAATGAATAAATTAGCAATTTTCAATTAATTAGAATCAATTTAAACATGAGTTTTTAAAATAAATTTATATAAATTAAACTATTTATTTTTGCTATTATATATATTTCAACAGAAAAAAACTTTCTGAATTTAAACAATTCAGACACATTTCTTAAGACAAATACTCAAGGGAGGCTACAGAAGGAACAAGTTCAAGTTTTTCAAGAGGTTTTTTGCCTCAAACTACTTTTATAATTCATGAAATCGATTTTTTGAAATCTTTTTCCAACTATCTATTCTAAGGACTTGTACTATATATACATATAAATATATACATAATATATACACGTGCCTATATATATATATATATATATATACACACCAGAAAATTTCTAAGGAAAGGCGTACCCGTATTGTAGATACATTTTTTTCGTCAACGAAAACACGCTAACAACGTGCTCGGTTACCAAGATGGGCGTGGCTGTCGCGCACAGACGACGCTATAAAAATCCTTAGAGCCTTTCACATAAACTAACACACGCACACACGCGCACAAACATAGATTTAAAGGAACGCAAGCATGACTGGTCTCTCTTCTAGGCCGGGGTGGGGCGGGGCATATCTGAATTTCGGGGTGAGATGGCACTTCTCGCTACACTGCAAAAAATAAAAAGGTTGTCTATTGAAACTGTTTCCTTGGTTATATTACTATAGCTATAAACTGAAATGAGACGTTTAGTATTAATTATTAGTAGTAAGTTAATAAAAATAGTTGTTAGGATCAAGGATCAACATTTATATAAATTGAAAACAAATACAAAATTAAGTTGGAAAGATCTGAGTTGTTTGTATTGTTAGAGCAAGTCCTACCCTTCTAGTTTAAATTAATAATCAACGTGGTTTTGTAAATTTTTGTCGGTGTAAGGGAATAAAATGAAGAGTGTGCTGAATAATATTCCCTTACATATGTATACATATGTGTGTTTGTGTACGTGTATGTGTGAGTGTGTGTGAGTGTGTGCGAAAGTGTCTCTGTGTGCTAATCACCCCAACAGTGCCTGAATATACTCATTATGTTAAGCAGCGCAGCGCAGTGCAGACACTTGGGGTGAAAACCGAAGAAAAGACGAAACGCGATGAAAACGGTAAATGGCGCAGCCAGAGAGCCATCAGACGCCATTAAATGGATGCGAAGACTAAAACGAAGAAGAAGAAGTGAAAGAGAAATGGAGCTGCTTGGAGCGTCCTTATTTTAAGGGTAAGACGACAAAAATGAAGGAACTGACAGTGAAGGTAACATGGAGAAGTAGAGAGCCAGAGAACTAGAGAAGTGGAGTAGTAGAAACTTTTGGGGAGTCCACACCCCAACTATTTTATTGGTGGTGGGCGTAGAATAAATACATATTTAAAACATGTACATATTAAATAAACACACTTAATTCACCAACATTCAAATTCATTTTACATTGATAAGTTTATCGTTCACAAAAGCGTTAGCAATACAAACTTTTCTCTGCGGCGTTATTGACAGAATACATTTAACAAATTTTAAATTAGTTTGTTGTTTCTTTCAATATGACAATTAATTTATAGTCATCTTTTTATTCAGTTTAACGTGTTTACAGCCATATGCTGTTGCAAAAATAATAGCTGTACTAAATTGGGGTATGGGTTATTAATTCAAATTATTAATTAATATCTTGACTCAGAATTCTGGCAAGTTCCCATTTAACAATGCGTACATTACTAACTGACAGAAGCTGTTTGTTGTAAAAGGAAATTTGAAAATATCCCAAGCACAAAGAAGTACTACGCTGTTGCGTATCAGTCAGCTTCATCTCAAAACAAAAAATTAAAGCATGCTTTTTGGCGGTAGAATAAATTAGTTAAGCACGCTAGGCGGTAGATGGCGTAGTTGGTTGCTGGCAAACATGAACAACCCAAAGTATTTTTTGTATGCTATGTATAGAAGTATCATAAATATATAGTACATGTACATGTACATGTACATGTACATATATATATATATAAGTAAGGTAGTAAAAGTGTATATATTTATACATTTAATGTGATAAAATAAGGAGTACCGGGTTAGTAGTAATGGTGAGTGGTAAGTGGAGAAGCAGCAAGAACCGCTAACATTTCATTTCATTGTTCTTTTTAAACGAATTAAACATTTTCAGAACACAGATAACATTGTATTTGGCATTGCCCCAAGTATATTTTGCGCATAAGATTTGAGACATTTTTTCTACCCATTAACTTGAGAGTATCTTTAACAGCAGCAGAAAAGAGAATTTCCCCGCGGGAAGTGCTGGGTGCACGGGCAGCGCGTGGGCGTCGCTGCGGTGCCAGCAAAAAATATATAAAAAGGATGAAGAAGCTCGCTAAAAATGGAAAGTGTTGGCAGAAAAATGCAAAAAAGAGGGAAAAAGAAGTGTTCGCTGAACGAATGCAAAGCGCGACCCTCTGCCGCTACATATTCCTCTGCCTGGTTTTGGCCGTATTCGGACTGGGATTGGCTTGGCGCAGTTTTCAGTCTCCAGTCTCGTGGCTCGTGGCTCCGCCCCCAAAACAGTCTTTATGCCTTTCTACCTTTTTCTTGCCGCACCACACCACAACACACCGCTCCGTACCATACCGCACATTTTTTGCGGCACGTTCCCTTTGCGCAGAAGTTTTCTTTTTAGCTTCCTTTACACATGGATTTGCCGTTCCTTTTTAACTGCGTAACTATTTTTCCACTTTTTCTCAGCATGTGTGTGAGTATGTGCTCTGGTGAGTGTATGTGCTACGTAGATACATACACACATTCATGTATCTAGTTATGTATCTACAACTTGAAGACGTAGCGTTTTGAATGAAAATCCTTAGCGTTGTTTGTGCCACTTGGGTTATACTTGATATAAGTGAGACGAAGGCGGAATAAGCTTTGGGGAAAGGTTTAAAGAGAGGAAGAGAGGGAGATGCGAATGGAAGGAATTGGAGAAGAGTTTTGGGTTTCGATAAGGTGTGGTGGGATGAGTTCCATATCCCAGCATCAAGCGTCTTCTGCTGTGTAGAAAATTTACAAATGCTAAAAAACAACACCATGTAAGAAAACAGTGAGTGGAGTGAGAAGTCAGTGAGTGATGACTGAGGAGTGGAGGGGAATAAGCAGTGAAGTGGGGTGCTTTCGAATCTGGATATTTGTTGTGGAAAAAGTACAGTTGGCTTCAAAGAACAGGAAAAGGATTTTCCCAAAGAAGTGTAGAAGTAAAACAGAAAAAATTAAAAAGGAGCACATTAAGTTTTTTAAATTCTTAAGTTCATTTCGGCTTCTTCAGAATTAACAAATACATAGCTCTTGAATAGCAAAGAAAACCTGAAATATTTGCTTTAGATATCAACTTTTTATGAAGGTCTCGAAATTACATATATTTATTAAAAAAGTACATTTGGCTTATAGGAATATTATAGCCCAGATCCTGCCAGATCCATTCTATCTACTACAAGAGCCTTTTAATATAAACTGTATCATTATTTACACCTTTTTATACTCGTTACTCGTGGGGTAAAAGGGTATACTGTAAGAAGACTATACGAGCTAGAAAAGTGAGAGGGGCCGCAATACCGAAGCAGTACATGTTTGTTTTTGTTTTTTCATATAAAGGTAAATGCTTGATCCAAATCGGACAACTATATCGTACAGCTCCCAAAGGAACAATCGGTAGAAAAGATACTCCAAACATGAATTTATATGAAAATTATATGTGTTTGGCAAGCTATCTTTTTTATAAGCTTAACGATTGAACTAATATCAATATCATACCCCATTGTTAATAACATATTGAAATTGAGTAACGCGTATCCTATTGTTTTACTATTGATTCTATTTAGATTTCTTGATTAAGTTATACAGGCATAAATAATTTAACAGCTCCAAACAATCGTTGTTATAGTGGGAGAAAACAAATTTATTAAGTTCTTCTGCAGTTTCAAGTGCATCCGAAATGCTAGGTGCTGGCATTGCTCCCTCCTGACCGCCTGTATGACATCGATATCTTTATATCCGATTGGTAAGCGGATTCTACTATACTTCATAAACAGCCGTATTCGTTTTAAATACCTCAAGTAGAATTTTTAATTCCTAAAATATTCTTAAAGTTTCCTCGTTTAGCGACTCAGCATTAATGTTTTTTTTAACAATGGAGTATGATCATAATATAAATTCAATCGTTATGGTGACGTCACTGGCGAGTTTGAATGAATAAACTCAAAAGTACTTACATATTTAAAACCGATTATTCCTATCTTAGCTATGCGGTATAATCATCCGATTTCAATAAAACTTGTTTAGTGTACTTATATTATTGACGAAGAATGAATGTGTGTGCACTGTTTTATTCAAATTGCTTGCTAAACACAGAAATGCTTCATACTAATTTATCCTAATTAATGATTACAAAACGATTCGATTTAAGCTTTTTTTTCACCCTGTACTCAAAGGAACTCGAGGTCTATTGTGTTTGACAGAAGAGAAACATGCGTAACAGGTAGGAGGAGTATGTATATTCTTGATCAGAATCAACAGCCAAGCCGATATAGCAATGTCCGTCTGTATGAACAAAAGGATCGCAGAGACTGTACAAGCTGGAAAGGTCGAGAAGTGACAAATTAAAGATGAAATGCCCAAGCAGAAGTTTGTATTTTTTTCACGTCCTCTAAAAGTCTTATTTCTACATACGAGCGCTAAAGGTGTAAAAATATTATGTTTTTTAGCTGTGCTATCCATTAACATTTCGTCAGAATCATTCATAAATTAGGCCTAAATATGAATTGGAATGAAAAACTGTTTTATTCACCAAGTTATATTTATAGAATCTCATTCTGAAAACATTCGCAAATAATGTTAACAAACAGACCAAGTTTCATTCACATCGGACTATTTCATGTAGCTGCCATAGAAACCGTAGGTTGAAAATATGCTCCAAATTTAAGTTAGTATTAAATTTTCTGTTTTTCGAAAGCTATCTTTATCAAACTCACTAGCGTCCATCACCTAAACGATAACACTAATATTTTTATTATTCCCCATTTTTAACAATCTAATAAAACTAAGTAACGGGTGCCCCAAAATCGCGAGCATACTTTCTATTTTTATTTTAAAAATGATTTTTAGGGACGCAATGAAGATAGATTTGTTAAATTAATAAAAGATGCTTAATATATTAAAAAAGTTATGGTTGAAAAAACCTTTTTCCATTAATCTAATAAAGCGCTAAATAAAGAAAAATATGACCAATACTTATATATGTAACAAAAGTTATTCACAATATTTGTGTCAAATTTCCTACAAGTACATCAAATAAAAGCTGAATTTTCTATGTGCAATTTTCTGTATGTGTCTGTCTTTATGTGCTGTTCGCGGGTAGAGGGCAGATGGTGGAAGGGGCAGGGTGGGGTTTACTGGGGTGTTCTTCTTTCTTGAATCCTTTTTCGTCATTTTTGGCTTTTTATGAGAGCCTGCGTACTAAACATACACACATACATACATGTTTTGTTTATCTGAGTGGAATTAAAATTTTGGGAAATGGGTTTCCAGATGGGCTCTTTACATTTTCAAGACGCCCATGCCCGTAGTATTTTAAATAATGAAAATAAAAAACAAGTAATTTAATATTGCGCAATGTAATTAATTTAGTTACTCACCCAAATAGACATCAATAGAATCTTAAGAAATCTTTACAAGTTTATCGACATACAGAGGAGTAAATACAACAAGAAAGAAAAGTACAGTCGAGCGCGCCCGACCGTATAATACTTTCTGCATTTTCCCGATTAAATTATTAAAATCGGTATCCAGATATTACAATGAATAGTACTTGCATTAAAACACGTTGAAACAAAAACAATCTAAGCATAATCAAACACACATCTGTTTGTTTGTTGCGAATACACATACGTTTGACAATATATGATGCATGCATGTATGTATGTGTGTATTCGGCGCAGCCAGCGACCGCGGGCAGCGCTGCCGCCACACAGGCAGCAAAAACGTTCGAGCATGTGCTTGTGTGTTTCTGTCTCGCTTGCACCAATGGGTTGATATTGCGTTCAATTAACAATATTGTAACGCTTCTAGTTTTCTTGTTTATAGTCCGATTTTAATGCGCCTTTCAGGATAGTTTAATATAGTTAGTCTCCACACCAGTTATAAACTACAATACTGTACGATACGGAAAAAACGGCATTGAAGCTTGAAAACTATTTTATAAATTGTGGGAAAAGTGGGCGTGGCAGTCCAAATTTATAGATGGCAATGCAACTATGCTGTCGCTAGGAACTCCCGTACAAGAATTGGTGATCCTAGGTGCCATAGTTACTGAGATATTTGCCGAAAACACCAATTTTTCACGAGGTGTGTCCAGTTTTTTGCTTTTTGTGGGCGAATGGGGCGTGGCATCGAAAAAAAAAAAGATTCTTGTATTGACTGACTAAATATCTGATCGTTTGACACCAAGCTCGAACTTGTAGCTCTTACCATCTCTGAAATCTGTTTGTTCATACGGACAGACGGACAGACAGACAGACAGACAGACAGACAGACAGACAGACAGACAGACAGACAGACGGACAGACGGACAGACGGACATGGCTATATCGACTCGGCTTGTGATGCTGATCAATAATATATATACTTTATGGGGTCTGCCACGCCTCCTTCTGCCTGTTACATACTTTTGCACAAACCCAATATACTCTTGCAGAGAGTATAAAAATCACCTCGAAAATGTATTCATGCAAATTTTCAATTCTTGCCCGTTGTATCTTATCTTATATACATATGTAGTTGTTCGATCTGGTAAGGATAGTAATAGGGAGTAGCCTTCGAAAATAAAACGTCTCTAATAATACAAAGAGTTTCAGAGTCATGCATTAAAATATAATAACAATAAATTTTATACAAAGAACTTAATTTAAACGTACTAAAATAGTTCATCCAAAGCGGACAACTGTACCGTAAAGCTGCCATAGGAACGATCTATTACAAAAACGCTCCAAATATGAATTAGTATGGGTATGCGTTAGGGTAATCCTGATTATAATTTTTTGCCAATTCAGGACTTTTCTTAGCTTTTCTTAGAACTGTCAAATACTTGAAACTACCAATTAACCCTTACACAAAAAATCTATAAAAATCTACAACGAGTGAGGGTTGTTCTTGTTTTTGATTTCAAAACAAAGTTTTCTACCAAAATTTCAATCATGTTTTTTGCCGCCCGCAATCAACCCCTATAGGTACTAAAGGAACTGTCGTCGCCATTTTTATTATAAAATATGAACGTAGTACCACCACCAACAACAGCACCGCCACCACCACTGCTTCTGTAAAGGGGTAACGCATGTGTATACCCTGTAAACTTCTGAAAGTACTGAAAAGGAGCAGTAAATTCTGTAAGTATATAATATAATAGGAAAACGACATTAAAGACGCAAATCAAACTAAATTTAAATTTGAGTATAATAAACTCGATATAACATCAACATACAAGTTATGTCATTTTCATTGTGACAAGATACATACCTAGTTGTTTAGTTATTAATTCCGTAACGTTATTTACTTACTTACTGCACATAAAACGCCCATTCCATACAGACTGACTGTTTTAATTTGGCTATACGACTCAGCTGTTGATGCTGATCAAGAATATATACATTTTATGCGGTCTACCACGCCTCCTTCCTCCTGCACATTCGATCGATTATTGTATACCTTTCTACTTTATGAGTAACTGGTAAAATAATAAATTTTAGTATAGAATACAATGCTTTCTGAGCAAGATTTACTCAGGAACTATAGTATTGACCATGTTTCATCCAGGTCATAGCTTTTTTTCACCAAAATCGGATAAAAATTTAGCCTAAATATCGACTAGCCACATTTCTGTGTTTACCAAGCTGTTTTAATGAAACTCACGCAGAATTCGCTAATAATTTAAATAAACTGACCAAGTTTAATTCAAACCGTACTGTAGGAACCATCGGTAGAATTTATACCCAATGTATGAATAAGTCTGAGAAAACTTTTGTGTTGAAACTGATCAACATGTATTCTAAAGGCGGGATGCGACTATAGTGTTCTTCCTTGTTAAAAATTGTTTTTAATTTTCTACACAACTTTTAACAATTAATTAACTAGTCAACAATTAATAAAGAAACATTCGACAAATAGTTTTAATTACTAATTAATGCTAAACTTCCATAGCCTTTAAGAGTTCAGTTACTTATGCATTTATTTTACCAAATATTTCTGTTTATTTTTTCCATTTGCGTATTGTATTAGACATTTAAACTTAAGATTTATTTTATATAGGTAATTGGACGAACCAAATCAAAATAAAATAATAACAAGTAAGAAAGGCTACAGTCGAGCGAGCAGACAGTACAAGACCCAGTGCTCATTATAGTGCGTATTTTACCCCATAAATAAACAATTTTTGAATTATTTGGCCTATAGAAGCAATATAACATGGCTTCTATAGCACCCCAACCCCAACCCATATAGGAGTAATAGGACAAAGTTCTCCGATCCAGATCAAAATTGATGAGGATGGTTAAAATCATTACAAATACAAATGCATTGCCATTTAAAGTTTTCGGCTGCCACACCCCCTTTGCCTACAATTAATATAATAATTTTTAAACTTCAATGCCTAATAATGCGCGCAAACGAGACAGAAACATACAAACACGTGTTCATCGTTTTCTCTGCAAGTGTAGCGGCGAATACACACATACATACATATAATGTCAAACGTATGTGTATTTGCATACAAACAGACAAGTACTATGCATTGTAATACCTGGATACCGATTTTAATATGTTAACCGGGAAAACTGCAGAGAGTATTATAAGTGCTCGACTGTACTTTTCTTTACATTCCCCAAACAGTAAATTATTTTAATAAATTTTTTTTAATGTTTATTAAAAAGTTCCATCCATCATGTCATCGCAAAAGGAGAGAAAACCTCTAAAAGAAGCAATGGAAGTTGCGTTTAAAGTTACTTTACGATTAAAAAAAAAACAAAACATTTAAATTTTTCAACAATTAATTTTGGTATCGTAGCTATAGTATTTTTCACGCTATGCTTTAAAAAGTGTACCAAAACTTTAAAATAAACTTGATCTGCTTGGCATATAGACGGACCTTCATTCCAAATTCGTTGTCCCGTTAGTTTCTCTGAGATTCAGGTGTTCATAAGGACGGACGGGAATGCTGATCAAGAATATAGATAACTTATGGGGTCGGAAATGGCACCACTACTAGTACTGTACTCTTTTTGAGTACGGGGTTTAAACTTAATTAATATAGTGTAATTGTTGGCATAAGAAACTTATCCTTTTAAATTTAATTTTATAATTTTTTCAAATCGTTTGCAAGAGTATATTGGATTTGTGAAAATTGCTTAAGAGACAGAAGGAGGCGTGGCAGAGCCAATAAAGTATATATGTATATTCTTGATCAGCATCACCAGACGAGTCGTCTGACTATCCGTCTATCTGTCTGACTATTTGTCTGTCCGTATGAACAAACTGTTCTCAGAGTCTGGGCTGCCAAGGGGCATGGCTTATGAAATATACAACTTTTCAAACTTGCGTACAGATTTTAACAATTAACAGTTTAAACAATTTATATCAAACTATCCTGGAAGTTGCATAAAAATCCGACTATTATTAAAAAAGAAAACACGTATCAAAGTTTAGCGCGCAACGATCGAACGTTTACGCCGCATGTGTGGCGGTGGCTCTGCCTGCTGACGCTTTCCGACCAATGGCCATTCTATATATAAATATATATTTTAATAATATCATCGAATGATCGGGAATAAAAAACAGAGAGTATTATATTGTCATGTCGTCCGTACCTTTCTAGCACGCATGAATGTATATATATATATACATATACATATATATGAATAGATCTATTGGAATCTGCATTTCATGTGTGTACATGCATTTTTATTCACATTTAAATTTCAATTTTAAAATAGTCGTAAGCAGATGGTATTCAGTGTCCAGTCTCGCGTTACAAATTTACAAAATAATGCAAATTATGCAAATTTCGGAAATCATAGAATTAAAAAATAAAAATCTACTGAAATAAAATGTAAAAAAAGCATTTGGGGTTGATTCTAAAAAAAAATGTTCAAATACAGCAAACAAAATAACGCGAACTTAGCCGGCTGTTTGTGATTTTGAGAATATTTTTGAAAAAACGGGTTTGCTTTCCCAGTGGTCAGTCTGCAAGCTTGTTTGTAAAACCAGTTGGTCACTTTCAAACCTCAACCGAAAATCATCGAAATTTGTCAAAAGGTAGAGGAGAGTACAAGAAACAATAACCTTTGGGACACATTCCCAGCAGGAAAGCATAACAACCTAGGAGGACCGATGACCGTTGGTCAACTGGTGCGACTGCTTCATCATCCCCTTTCTTCCCTTGTTTTTGTAACCTTCAAGATTATTTTCTCAGCAATAGCCTGGTGCCATCAACCCATCTTCAAAGATAATCCAAAGAGTTCAGAGTGATACACCTCATTATTAAACGGTTCTACATAATCAAAAGCAACAAGAAAGAATGCTTTTATCACCTCGGTATTTTACTTTTATTATGTTATTATACTCTCTGCAAGAGTGTATTGGGTTTGTGCAAAAGTATGTAACAGGCAGAAGGAGGCGTGACAGACCCCATAAAGTAAATATATATTCTTGGTCAGCATTACAAGCCGAGTCGATATAGCCATGTCCGTCTGTCCGTCTGTCTGTTTGTCTGTCCGTATGAACAACCAGATTCAGAGATGGTAAGAGCTACAAGGTTGGCGTAAAGTACTTCTTCTTATTGTTCAGTATTATAATTATTAATTCGTGTGGAGACTAACTATCCTTAAAGGTGCATTAAAATCGGACTATAAACAATAGAACTAGAAGCGTTACAATATTGATAATTAAACGCAATATCAATACATGAGTGCAAGCGAGACAGAAACATACAAGCACATATTCGAATGTTTTCACTGCCTGTGTGGCGGCAGCGCTGCTCGCGGACGCTGATTTAATGCAAGTACTATCCATTGCAATATCTGGATACCGATGAATTCTGTTAGTTTGATTAAAATAGGCTGTGGGCTGTCAGTACATGTACTCCCTAAACATGTAATACCCGTGCCGTTTCTGAAATCCTTCTGATCATACAGACGGACAAACGGATAGACAGACATGGCTATATTGAATCGGCTATTGACGCTGATGGAAACTACTGGATCCAAATTTGCTCATTTTGTTAATGGTACAGAAATACCTATCCTCTCTAAGGTCCGGATCGGACAATAAGAAATTTGTATAAAGACATGTAGTGTCTATTAAGCGATCTCAAATAAATTCACACATTATGTGTACATCTATCCTTACCAATACCTTGCCCGGATCGGCCAACTGTATTCTATATAGAACGCAATAGAATGAGTACGTGGTCTTTTAGAGCCGGTTCGCTCGACTGCAGCCTTTCTTACTTGTTTTACAATTAGAATTGTATGTCTATTAAAATAATTTCTCAATGAGCTTAAATTATGGATCACAATTTTGAACAAATTTTTTTATTATCTTTACACTGATAACCATTCTAGACAAAATATCATGGAAATAGTTGTCGATTTCAGTGCCAATATTTCAATACTGAGTACCAAGTGCTGTTTACCCTTGCTAAAAGTTTCCTCCACTTTTATTCCGCAATCAGACCAACATACGTTTTACATTAAATTATATTAAAAAATATATTTTTTGTTGGTGGAAATTACTGTCCTCAGTGTCTGTAGTGAAGACAGTGCCTATTACTGTGGGTCCAACAAGTATCTACCGTTCGTGCGGAGTTTATGAGATAATTGCCGCTGTCCTTTTGTCCTTCTGCCCGTCGGTCGTTGGTCATTGGTTTTGTATGCAATCGCGCTGACAAAAAATTGTGACAAGGCCGACAAAAAAATCCATTAATGGTTACAAAGTGTTTAACAAAAAGAAATAAAAATTAACAAAAAAAATATATATAAAGCAAAAAAAACTGAACATCAACTACCTGTTGACTGGCTATGTGTACCTCGACGTAATTCTATTTTTTTTTTGTCTGAGCTGCAAGTCCAGAAGAGGCTTGTAAATGGTTGTGCGACCTCGAGCATCGTAGTAAATCAAGTTCAAATTTACACACAATCCTGTGGTGAGCACCCCTTACCTTAACCCTTATATAACTTGATTGACAATCTGACCAACATTGGGCAGAAGTAGCCAGAAGCCGGACTTTCAGACTCATCGGTTTATTTTTTTTGTTGCTTTTGGGAACAGACACAAAAGCACGCCTCTCTCAATCACGTGCAACTTAAGAGCAAATCACAGAGCTATAGAGAGCGAGTTTGTGTTCTCTCTTGTGTCCACACATGTGCACTCAATTGAGGGAAATGTTACTCATACATATCTGGTATAAATGTGTTTAAAAGTGGGAGCAAAAATATCTTTATTGGGGCTTCGAATTAGACGAGTTGAGGGGCTTTCGAATAAAAGCATATACAAAAAAAAAATAGATTAAAAAAATAAACGGAAAATATATACACGTATGACAGACTTTTTATATGTATACCGAATAATAACATGAGTTGCATACTTTACGGAGCTCAACAAATTCCAAGCAAAAGTTGTTGCTCGTCCACTTGAGCATATGACTCTGACGAGAACACGGGCAGTGTTCAGACAACTCACTAATTAAATATAAACAAATATAAACTAAAATTCGATTCTTAAAGGCTTATAATATTTTTATAATTTTGCTGGTGCTTGCATTAATCGGTAGTGACTCGAGATTTTATTCGTATACACAGAGGTGCATAAATGTGTGTTCAGCCAAATAATAATAATATGTGTTGCATACTTTCCGGTGTTTCGAAAATATCTAGATGCGAGAGTCACTGGTCGACCACTGGCGCTTTAGACTCTGGCGAGAATATGGACAGCATTCGCTTTAACTTAACCGGAACCACTTTTAATTGTTGATTGAGTTCTGTACATATGTGAACACAAAGAAAAATCAAAATTTTGTTAAACAATACTCATTATAGTTCTGTGCAAATGTCTGAAAAGCTGAGAGTTGAGCAGTTATGACAATGTTTTATTTTTATATTGAATGACAATTTTTAACAGTCATCAACTGTAAAACATACATTACTTATTTAAATATAAGTCTAGTTTATTTAATACGTCTAAAGACAAGTTAAATAGATAATTTTGATAATTATAATTATTGCTTAAATGTTCTAGCGACATCTGTGGACGAAATACTTTACTGGAAATAGACGCCACCTGGTGACCAAGCTGATTTGTAATTGCTTAAGGAGAATTAAAGTTCATACAACAAAATATAAATAAGCAACTGGCTACTTATATAACAAAAACTTAACAAACTTAAAACTTTTAAAAGTCACAACTTTTATTCAAATTATTGAGATAATCAGGAAAATACAGAAAATTCAAGAGCCGTCCAAAGGTTTGGCGACTTGAGGAAAGTTCGTAACCGGAAATCCCATTGGAAGTCACAACTTTCAATTACAAAATTAAACATAGAACTTTTAATTTAATCTAAGTGCGAATCTAGTTACTTATTGCTTACTGGTTTTTGATTAAATGAATAAAACGTTTGTGAACTCAATATGGTTTATTAAAATTGGTAGGCTACGAACAATTGGATTCACTAATGATGCGCACTAATTAATCGATGATTCAAGCTAATTGTCTGTGTTTTCCCACCTACCACCTACCATTTCCCTTTTCCATTTCCATTTAAAAAAACGCGGAACTCAAAAAATGACCCAATGATGTGATGTATAAAAAAAAGCCACTGGAACGATTTGTTTCTCTTTTTTGTTTCCCTCTTGTTTTTATTTAATTTTTTTTTGTTGAAGCCCCCTGCTCCTTGTGCAGTTTTTGCGAATTTTGGGCGGAAGCAACAGGCGTGAACAGGCCGAGAGGTAGTCCCCAATCACTTTCGCAATTTGCCTTTGTCCGGCGTTTTTTCTGAAGCCGGGCAGGGAACAGTAATTGGGACGGGGAAGACGGCAGCGTCGGGTCGGGGATTGGAACTGAGCCAGGGACTGAATCCAGGCCAAAATCGCTTCTGGCCGCATGTTAATTAACATGACTTTGTGGTCAAGTGGCGTGACCGTGGTCGTAGCTGTAGCCGTGCACAGAAAGAAACCAAATCGCTCTGAAAAAAGATTTTACTTGAATTAAGATGAGAGATAACAAAATTAATGATTTAAAAATAAACATTTTTTTTTTTAATTATACTTAAATATTTAGTATAGAAATTTTTAAAATCTGTAAAAAAAATTAAATATTGACATATATGTTTAGATTAAACCTGAAATACATTATGTAAGTGCAAACTTTTGTATGCTGATGAAAATAATCAAAATATTCATTCAAGACATTTCTACGGGTTTTTCAAACAAGTAACTAAAACTTTTTTTCTGTGCAGCCGTAACCATTGCCGTACTTGTAGCCGTAACCGTAACCGTGCTGCCAACACCGTATTTGTCCAACAACATAATGTGTTTGTTTAAATGCCAAAGTGGCCAATCCCAATTGCAATGTGAGAATAAAAACAATTTAAAAGGCGGCAAATCGCGGCAATTATGTGTTCTGATCCCCTTGGGAATTTTCACGTGCGTTTTTTACGCGTATTTTTTATCTAGACGTTTTTTAACATAAGCCGTTTGCTATTTTTTTATTTTCTCTTTTTGTGCCTTGGTTTTAGATATTTTTTTCCATTCGTAGGACTCTTATCATCCATTCCGTCAATAAACGTAATTTAATGGCTTTGCGGCTTAACAACTTAGTGACTTTTAGAATCAATTTTCTAGGTGTATGATTGTCAATGAACGTTGTGCTAAAGCTAGTAGTAGTAGTAGAATGCTAAGCTTAGTGGACTCATGCCAAACATCATCACAGAATATTCAGAAACCATGTGTAACATGGAATATTCAATTAACACATAAAAAGTCCATACAGCGCAGTCTCAGTGCGGCTTCTGGCCGATAGATGGCGCTATATAAAAGTACCAAGCAATCTTTACGCCAAACTCTCTTGCACACGCTCTTAACTGTTCAAAAATAGGGTGAGTCTCTTACATTATTAGTAATCAGTCAATCAACAACTTTTTGATTCATTCCCTTCAAATCCCAGCTTCAATTTCAATAAGTGATAATGATAGCACTTTTAAATACAAATATTAAGAACTACCAGTGCACATTAGTCTTTATTATATTATAGCAGGCATTAACCCTTTAATTTTAAAAATTAAACGAATCAATTATAGAAAATATATAAAATCTATTTTAAAGATTTTATATATTTTTTTGCAAATCCATTTTAAAGATTTTATATATTTTCTGTAATTAATTTCTTTAATTTTTTAAAGTTATCTTTTTTCAATAAGAATGTATTCAAATTTGAGTCAATTTAAAAAGTAGCCTTAAATAATTCTTCATCGCTTCCAATTGATTACTGCAATAGAAGAAACACCTTTGTTTATATTAAGAGTAGTCAATATTCATTAACCTCCTTAACGAGTGAGGAAAAACAACAGCAAATCCATTTCAACTGATGCCGCACCCAGTAGCATGTGCAAACATATTGACTAAATAAGTATTTAGGAAGGAGGTTTTAACTGTGTATTCCATATTTAAAGCTTTTTTAATCTCTTTTTTTAACCATTTTTTAATTCAATTCATATTAAAGGGTTAATTTTAGGAGAAAATATCCGAAATAGTCTAATTATTTTCATTTTATCTTGGAGACTCTTCAATAACATTAAAAAACATTAAAAACTTTAATAACAAATCAAAAATAATCGTAATAATTTTTATCAAGTCGAAATTAAAATACAAAAAACTATATCAAACGAAAAAAGTGAAATCCTAATCGAGTTTTGACCACCTTGACAATTTGCAATTGTAAAAGTTTTAATTGCTTTTTGTTTTTATTATACCCTTTATTAGGCGTATAAAAAGGCGTTTTATTTATTTTGCAAATTTTTAAAAATGTCATTATATAAGTAAAATTTGGCAGCAGTCAAAAATTAAATTATATGTATTTTAAAATGATTAACATTAAATTATTAAAAGTATGTTAAGTACATTAAATCCCAAGCCGAAACATAAATAATTCCTGTTCAAGTGTTTATTTTCAAAACATATTTCTAAGTAATATTTTTATTCGACCAGTATTTATTAAATTGTATGTATTTTAAAATGATTAACATTAAATTATTAAAAGTATGTTAGGTACATTATATCCCAAGCCGAAACATAAATAATTCCTGTTCAAGTGTTTATTTTCAAAACATATTTCTAATTGATATTTTTATTCGACTAGTATTTGCTTAGATTAATATGAACTTGGAATATTTATTTAAATATACGTTTTTGCTGTATTGTTACAATTGAAGCGATTTGTGGTGCTGAACAGTCTTCAACAACTGTAATAGTAAGCGTTACAGTAACTGTAAAAGTAACAGTTACACTTAACTTACAGTTATTGTTACAGTACAAAAAAAACTTCAACTCATTATATTTCCCGCAACTGTTGTTGTCATCTCACACGCACTCACATTTCCCCCAGTTCTGGCGAGAGTTACCTGGTCAAGAGGAGGAGAGGGGAGAATGAGAAAGAGGGACAAAAGTCAATCGGGCGTCGCGGAGGCAGCTTCGTCGCCGCGTCGGCAGCGTTTTTATGCTAGAATGCTCGACGCGACCGCGAAAACGTTTTCAAGCTATGTAATTAACATGTGAGTGCATGTGTGTGAGTGCCTGTGCTGCGTGCATGTGTTTGTGTTATAATGGAAAAAGTGCGTGAAAGGGTTATACCAAGCACAGGTCAGAAAAAACAGGCACTGCAACTCATTTCAAGGAAGTAAGGGTTTCGCATATTGTAATTTATATTATTAATTCGAGTAACCCACCAAAAAGTGTATAAAAATAAAAAATAACAAGATAAAACGGTTTTCTTCAGCTCGCCGAAGGTTGAATACCCTTGCAGTTAAGCATATTGCTGTACGATATAATTCAAATTTAAATGAAATTCGGTCAGCAAACAGGGTATGATAGCAAATGTATAGATAGTATTTGATTTAAAACGCATAAAATACACTGACAATTTTTATACTAAGCATTTGCAGCATGTTCAACCGGTTGTTCTTATGGCAGCTATATGATATGTTCCGAAGTGGATAAAATTTGGTTTGCACATGGAATTTGGTACTAATTGCATATAGGCTGAATTTGATTGGATTGACATCCAATCTGGCCGACTTTAAAATATAATCAATAAGTTCATCAAGATAGCCTACAAATTAAAGACAAGTTCGCATAAAAACGAACATAGGTACATCGACTCGGCCGTTGAAATTGATCAAGAACATATATATACAATTTAGAGTTACCTACACAACTCCTTCATTGCGTGACAAACTTCGTGACAAAACCATAGTAACCGCAAGGGAATGAAAACAAAAAAAGAGATGAGATAGTTAAGTGGTCCTCGGCGGTCTTTCAATTGTACCGCATTTGGTCCCACAACAACCACACAAAAAAAATAAAGGCAGACAACATAACATATTAGACCCTGCACTTTAAAAGTGTAGTGCCGTTTTCAAAAAAAAAAATATATATATATATATATATGTAAGTACACGATGTTTACAAACTTATACGGGTTATCGAGCTATTGACGAAATTATTTATACCAGTATTGAGAACTTTTCTACAACTAATTATAGAAAATTACTTCATATAGGTAAAAGGTTGCACATATGTATATTTACCGTTTAGACAATTAAATTACAAATTATTCCAGGATGAAATCAATTCAAAACTATGTTAAAAGTAGGATAGGCCCTGACATTAAATAACGAATACTATAAAAACAAATAATATAATTTTACATAAATCACCAAATTTTACGTTTATTTTTCGATTTTTTGGTTCATTTCTAAATTCAGCAACTACATCCAGGATTTTTGCCCTAAAACTTATGGAAATTGATTTCAATACGATTTTAATACCGGTTACTCGCAAAATACGTCTTGCTACTTTGCATGTAGTGCAGAATATAAGAGCCAATACCAAATTTGAAGCAAACTATGTAAACAATTTCTAAGAATGTTAAATTTCCATGTCACATTGAGGCGTGTAATGCACAAATCTTTAACGATCAAGTAGGCGAACAATCTTATCCAGTTATGAATTGAATTTCTATAGCGTATATCTTTCGTGGGAAAATTCAATTTAACTTTTAAAACATAACACATAACAGGCGTGAATGTCAGAAAACTTTAAATTTATTAAGTAAATGTGAAAATTGCGTTTTATTTACTATCATCAAAATTTAACAAATCAATCAACAAATCAATCATTCAACAATTTACAATTAAAGGAAAGTAGTACTGATAGTTCTGATAATAAATAAATAAGGAATTTCCTAGGAATACAGTTTAAAAGTATTTCGTTGTAGTGTTCTCGAGAACCAGTCCCTTTTTTGAGTCGCCAAAACCCAAATTATTAACCCAACACCACCCCCCTTCCTGCTTACCCCTTACCCACCCCCTGCCTGGCATATCAACACTCGCTCGGGTGCGCTTTTCCTTTTTTATCACTTCCATTTTTGTTGATTTTTATTCTTTTCGAGAAAATTAAATTTTAAATTGTTGTGCGCACTCCCATGTAAAGAAGCACGAATGAGAGAGAGAGACGGAGAGATAGAGAGAGCGAGACAGATAGAAAGAGTCCAGCTAGCGTAGTGCCACTGAAAGAACCGCATTACCCGTAACCCCAACCATTTTTCCGGTCCACTCTTCACCACTCGTACATCCGGCACCTCCTTAGGCCTGACCTGGTCAGTGCTGCCATATTAGCCTTTTACTCAATGTGAGGCAAATTTTCTTAGTACGAAAATGTAGGAAATCCATTGAAGAACATTGGGCAGTTTACTTAACCTCAAGAAAACTTTAATTGATTTATACCATTAAATATATTTACTTTATTATTATACCTTAACAAACAAGATTTAATATTTAGGAAATCCATTGAAGAACATTGGGCAGTTTACTTAACCTCAAGAAAACTTTAATTGATTTATACCATTAAATATATTTACTTTATTATTATAACTTAACAAACAAGATTAAATATTTAAACTACATTGGTACTAAAGATATGGTTAATTAATTATTGGAATGTTTGTATTAGGGAGAAGGAGGCGTCGCAAACCTAATCAGTAATTATGTCCTTCCGTCCATCTGGTATCAAAAATATAGTTACCTGTAGAGTAAAAGATAAGATATGTTCATGTAAACGTTAAACAGGTAAAAATAGCATAGTATAAAAATATTTTTTGTATCTTATCTGAACCAAAATTCCACCGGGAATACGTGTCAATGTTTAATCCAAATCTAAAGCTTTAATAGCCAGATTCTGTCGAAAATATGCTCAATCTTAAGCATTCCCACTAGTGTCCATCACCTGAACAATTGAACGAATGTTATCATATCCCTTAATGAGTAACGGGTATCCTAGAGCTGCAAGGCGACGTTAAACCTTTTACTTATTTTATTTTATTTTATTTCGATTCCTATTTACTTGACCCGTTTCTAGCTTTTTGTTTTGCATACATCTAGCCTTTTTTGTAATTAAATGCTGGCAGCTTGGCACTGGTCCTAGTCTTGTTCCTGAACGCTTCTCTCCGTCAATTAAATTGTATTTGCGCAGGATCTTTGTGTATGTTCCTGTTCTGTCTTTCTCCGTGCCCATCCTCCGTTTCCCGGGCATTTCCCTGTCCCACCTGCCCCTCACCCACATCCGCACCCACACCCTTGGAATTCCCTAAATGAAGCGTGGCCATCGCTATCCGTCAGCACACCTCCCGCAACTCCTTTCACGTCTCCTCCGCGATTCCTAGCTTGCCCCCATCTTGTGTTGCTCCTGCCTTCCCTCCTGCACCATTGTTGCGGAAGGAAATGCGCCATGCCAAAATTTAGTCACGAAAAAAGCGAAAGGACTAACAAAAAATGGGCAACTACTTCTGAAGATGGCGGCTTGCAAGGAGTCGTACTCGGACTCGGACTCGCCCTCGTCCTCGTCCTCATGCTCGTTCTGTAACGGTTGGTTTTTTTTTGGGTGAACAGGCAAGGGAAGAGTAGTTCAACTGACGGTTTCACCCACCCACTGAACCACCGACCTGCCCCTTCCGCTCACCCACGGGGAAATAAAATGGCAACGTTTTCGCTTTCCCTTCACACTTCTTTCTTCTTTCGAATGTTGTTAAAAAGTAATTTTTTATTTTTATCTTTCAGAGATATTCTTTTTGTGTTATTTCGGATACTTTGCTGGAATTGCTTCATCTTGGCGAGCGCCTTATGGACCGCTCTCCAACCACCTGACCATACCCTTACCACACCGCCTCACAAAAAAAGTTAACAACAGCAACCCTCCGAATGCGCATTTTTCATCTTTCTTCTTCTCAAATGATTGATTATTTTTTACCATAAAAAAGGATAGAGTTTTGAATAACAGCAACACGAGAAATATTATTTGATTACCGAAAGTTCTTAAGTCTGAACTTATGTTAAGTTTGCAGCTTTCAAGTCCGGTGCTATCAAAATTACTGCTGTGCAATTCCAAGCTTAAAGAAATTTAATTAAAAGTTTGACAAAAAAAATCATGTTTTGTTTTTTTTGGCAATTGACATAACCGAAAAACAAATTCTACTCGAAATAATATCCAAAAGTGTTTGAGTGCGCCTTTTTATCTGAAACTCTATAAATTTAATATCTTGGCGATAAGTTTAAAATTAAAATTAAGATTCACTTTAACCCGAAATATGGAATTATTTAGAATTTTTTAATAATAATATAATCAATGTGCTGCGATTGTGACTGATAACATAAAACTTTTGGATTAACTGACAATATTTGCTTCCAATTAAAAAGAATAAATTATGTTTTATAGCCGATATGCGATATGTTCTAGGGATGGTCAGGGGTCATAGGAAAGGGTGGGGAAAAAGAGGAAGGGAGGCCAGGAGATCTCGCCAGCTGTCGACGATCAAATTCCCATCCGAAATTTAACAAACCGATGCGACCCAAAAAGTCCAGTGAAAAAGCACAACGGTAAATCAGAGTTCAACCCTTTTGTTTGTAGCTGTGCACCTTTGGGCACTTACCTGTCCAACTGTCCAACTGCCCGTGTATGTGTCCTGTCGCGGCTCGTTGTTCTTTTCGTGCATAAATTAGTGTCCCGTTAGAGTCGTCCCTTTCGAATGATCGGTCAGGTAGGTTTCGGTCTCTTTCCTATGCAAATCCTCAGCCTCACTCTCTCAACAGCTGCTGATAATACACTGCTCGAAAACTTTTACACTGATTTCTTGTATGCAAGCTTCGTACCTAAAACATTCCCTTTTTTATTGGAAATATTTTTGATAGAATATAGAAATAATAGTTAAAGTTGAACCAAAGTAAAGTACATCAAATATATAAAAAAGAGGTTTTCTAAATTAGAATTGATCAAATGGCGTAGTTTGTATTTTGTATATATAGCATTTGAAAGAGAACTCCGTTATCTACTAACTTTCGGAAGAACTTGGACCCTTTGTTTGCCTATTTGCCTATTGCCTATTTGCCTATTTGATGTACTAGCATTATGAATATTGTGTGAGTTTCGTTAAGATAGGTCTGAAAGAGGATCTGCGAAAGTAATTTACTCTTTTTTTTTTCAGTGTCAAAAATATATAAACTTAATGTACACGGTATGTACATAAGTAAGTGTGTGTAAGTGTGTATGCATCCCTGCCTGTGTCTATGGAAAATTATAATTTTAGGCTGCTCTGTTGACCCCTTTAGCTTTAGGGTTGACCGTTGATCAGCAGAAGGGTTGTCTCCTAGCAACAAGACACGCTAGATGACGGGAAAATCTTTTGGTGCTCACCGTTTTACAATGATAGGCACAGGTATGTCTGCCTCTCTGCCTGATTGTGTCTCCGTCTGTCTGTCTATCTGTTCACTACTACTGAACTCTACATAATACACACATGTCCACACTCATAGGGATAGTTGGGAAGCAACGCATTCCCGTAAAGCTTATAATGTGATAGCCGTGCCAGATGCTCTCAACCCTTTTACACACACATTCACATACGTAATACACAGGAAACATCGTTGTAGAGCTACTTTTGAGACCCTTTTTACGACTCGGTCAAAAACATTACCAAGCAACACTTCTTTTTAAATACACAGAACAAAAAATCCCACCAAACTTCAGACAGTTTTATTTATTTTTACTTGTATTTATAAAATTACGTTTGAAATTGATTTTAGGACCAAACTTTAAAAGTTATAATGATAAAATAAATGACATTAAACATTAAAATTTCTCAACTGTAATCAACTAAAATTACATAGCTTCGACATTTCATAATAGTGGCTTAAACTCCTCCGTATAGATTCCTGATCTGCGCGCTCCCTCGAAATGTTTTACGTTCAAATCGATAATATCGCAGTTTTAGGGTGCTCACACTGCTCTGGAAGTTGTTTCCGTTTTGAGCCCGGAGCACACAAAGAACAAAATGAATTAATAAATAAACTCGCAGAAACTCCACCTGGGAAAATTTATGCAATTGCTTTCTTAAAGACTCGCTGGGTCAGTGGAGTAGAGTAAAATACCTGTATTGAAGACTGAAGACTGAAGGCAGCAGACAGTAGTCAGCAGGCAGCGGACGAAGACTGAAAATTGAACACAGAATAATGCAACATCTGGACTCGACTGAAAATCGTGATCTTGTACGCGAACTTGGGGAGAGGCAACTAAACGGCTCTTAAGTACTGCAAAGTAGGGTAAAGTGCATTATCCTTACTGAGGCACAGTGCTAGAATAGCAGATATCCTGTAAATGTTAACAGCATAGTATTGGAATCGTATTGGAAACTGTACTACTTTAGGATTTCCGTTACTCACATTTAACCTATTTTAGAGAATCGTGTATGATAATAATATAAGTGCAACCGTTCAGGGGAGAGACGGTAATTCGAAATTTGAGTGTAGTTTTGACCGATTATCTGTATGGCAGATATGGTAGTTCGATTTGGATGAAACTTGGTGAGTACTTTTATATTATTGAATTCTGTTTTCTGAGTAAGTCTTATTAATATAGCTTGGTAAATAACTAATTTTTTAAACATTTCATATTTTGGCTGAATTTTTGACCGATTCCGGTGAAAAATTTCAAGTCGGATCTAGTAGACTCGTGAATCAATACACTTATTATAATATTGTCTGTTTCTGAGTTTGTTGTAATAAAATTAATTTAATTTAATTTTCGCGTTAGTTGTAATATATAAAACCCTTAAACAATGTAATACAGCGACTGGTTTTTGCAGTATATGTGCATATGTATTCTTTTTTGCACACATAAATATATAGATATATATATATATATATATTTGTATATACATATATATTTTTATGCGTGTGTGAAATTTGCATAGGATACGCAAAGGGTGAATTTAATGTGCATTAAGCAGCGAGGAGATGGTGGGGGAGGGTAAAGAATGGAATGCATTAACAATAAATAGGATTGCTGTATTCAAGTATGCCTATACATATGTATCTATGTAGGAATGGGCGGATATGTAAATACATAGGCAAGTGAGGCTATTTATGCGGACATAATATTTATAATATACAAGTATATACGCAAATACAAAGATACACAAATATTTATACATTTCCTGCAATTTACACCCACACTATAATTGCACCACAATGTCCGTCAGTGTATATGTGTATATAAATACATATATAAATATATTCATCTTCATGTGTATAATTGTGTATTATAGTCGCATTAACATTGTCAAATGCATTCGCACGCATGGATATGTGTAAGAGAGTGCATGTATGTGTGTGGTTGTGGGTGTGTGTGTGTGGGTGCGTCTGTTCATCCCTACAAGTATGTACGACTAAATTAATGTGTACGCATATATGCGTTGATAAGTATATACATTTGCATGTATGTGCATGCATGTATGTGCATGCATGTTTGGACATGCATAAGCATGTATAGCGCACAGCTATGTATAAGTTCGCACATATTCAATTCATCTGAAAATCTATTTGTAATTCTAATGTCAATATTGTATACATATTTATTATACACTTATGTACATACAAATATATGTATATGATAAGTCTGGTCGAGCCTGCTGATAATTATACCCACAGAGAATGGAAGGCGGTGGAAATAAGGAAGGTAGAAATAATGCGGTATTGCGAGGAGTTGACTCTGAGCAACTTGTTACTCAGAAACCACCTTACATCGATTGCCATGAAAGGAGAACGCTGGATTCAGGACTCTAACGGAAACTCCTTTTATCTCAAAACAAAAATTCTGATACTACATGTATGTACTAGTCTGCTAAGCAGTACACATCTTATATTTTTAAATTTCATTCCTAAATTTGACTTATTGTTTTCACATCCGCCAATTTTAAATACAGAATTAAGATTTAAAAGATTTGATGGTGATTAAATATTTAGAAAATTGTAAGAATAGGGATTATTACAAAATGAACTAAGAAATTTAACAATTAGTAATTTAGCACTGAAACTATGGTTAACCACAATTGACAGAAGAATATATTTTGACTGAATCTTGTGAAAATCGTTAGATAATTAATTAAAATGAAAATTAATTGTCCTTGGAAATCTTTCTATCTTTGAAGAAGTCGTAATATGTTATATAATTTATAATCATAAAATCCATAAATATTTAATTTACCCGGCGCCATTTTGTTTGAATTGAGTATTAGCAAAATATATTTTAATGCCGATTCAAATGTGTACATATTATAAGTATGTATTGTTACTTATATACCAACATGTGTACCCACGTTTACGGCGCAGTCACTTTTGGGATGGGATAAAATGATGCAATGATTTTTGTTTGTTATATTCTTATGTACTAATTGACAAAATGACCTAAGTTAAATATAAATGGCATTTATTTCCCCATATATATATATACTTATACTTTTAATATGTATTATATATATATATATATATATTTATTTACATTCATGGTATATATAGATGATTATGGCTCTCGCGATTCAATAGCATTAAGCGCTGCCGTGGAATCCTTTTTGCCCTAACGCTTTCAGCCTTCTCTACTCCTTCTCCCCGACTTCATCGTACTTTCCTCGCACCCTTTTTGTGTGTGGGCGTGTTTGTGAGTAATTGTGTAGACCGAGGGAAAAATACTCGTTGCACTCACTGTTGCAACTAAACTGTTGTTTTCAATGCATTTTGAATTCGTAGCCTGAGTGACTGAACCGCCATTTTGTTTTTTTCGCTGCCCTCCCTTGTTAAGGACAAAGGTAGTAGGAGTAGAAAGTTGGTTGGGCAAACCAATATGACAATTTATAAACTTTTGCACATATATATAAATATATTATATTTTGTGTTATAGGCAACCCTTGTAAATGCCCTGAAACAAGCTATATTATGCTTAAAATTATCCAAAGAATTCTTAGGTTCATTTTAATATGTATCTATGTATTCTATATATGCATTTATAATAATAAAAACAGATTTATTTTTCTACCTTTTATTTATCCTGCGTAATTGTTTGACACCAAACGCAGAGTAAACTATGTTTACTCCACCGTTGCATTTCCTACTTTATATTTAATTTTTCGCCTTTTGCGAAGTCTGAAGTACGTTCAGCTAAAGCTATCACTGTAAACTATATATTTTGATGTTAGAAATGATTTAAGGAAAGTGTGGCCCAAAAAATGGCACAGGGGCACACTGTTGAATTCGATGTCGAATTGAGTACTAAACAGAAGTTTAAATTTATTCTCAGCTTATATTCGAGTTGTTGATAAATATAAAGAGAGAATCGAGCATATTTTTGTTGGCTCAAACAAAAGTTTTGTGCATGTTCCCGGCGCTCGTTGAACTCCTTAAACGGGTCAACCGCACTCGGTTCCAGCCTGGACCCGCTTTCACCCTCAACCTCAATCTGAATTCGAATTGAAGCCCCCAACCATGCTAAAAGTCTAGTACCCCAAACCCTAATCCAGTGCAGTGAAGCCAATAAGGACAAAAAGAGGAGCACAAAATATACAAACATAACTAGATTCTGAGGCTAAAACTGATGCTGGTGCTGGTGCTGCTGCCTCTGCTGCTGGTGCTTAAAGCCGGTGGCACATGTACAACTAGTTCAAGTCCGAAATAGACAACCTTGACATAGGAATCTGGCCTTGGCTGTCGCCATCGAAATCGCCATCGCCATCTTATAGCCTTTGTGCTGCAAGTTATAACTGATAAATAAAGAAATAAATGTAAAAGGTAATAAAAGCCTGTTGAATATGAGCACAAATAATTTGGAGAATAGTAAAATTAATAAGACGTAGGGAAGAGCAAAGCTACCTAATCTGGACAAATTATTAATTAATTTAAAAATGGAAATACAATCGAAAATCACTACTATCAGAATTACCATTTAATTTACAATTTAATTAAGTAACTAACTACGTGACTACATTAATACTTTGAATAGCGTTACTATTGCCATAAGTATAAGTATGACCTTAAGCATTAGCACTGAGATTAGAATTAACATTAACAATATTATAATTTTTTATTGATTAGCATAAGTATTTATAACTTCATTGGCATATGTATTAAACTAAGCACTAGTATGCGTCATGTGACACTAGTCAACGATTTAACCCAAGTTTAAGTATTACCACCAGCATTGACATTAACATATCATAACAGTCGTATCTTATCACAGACATAAAACTTCGATTCTTGATTTACAAAACAGTTTAAGGAAATCAATATTTTTAGGGTGTCCAGACATCTTGACGAAAATCGATGGCCGATCAGCAGCGACGTCGGGCATACTACAAAAACACAAATACATGCATATGTGCACTCATACACACCCAGACACAGACATGTGTTGTTGTGAATGCACCCAGTTTGTGTTTGTATGTAAGTATATATATAAATCCAAATGTATGTGTGTACATGCACACACATACTCAAATGTAGACACCACCCGTTAGCACATGAACATAATCATACGCACAAATTCATATAAATACATTTGTATGTGTGTGCGCATATGTGTAAGTGCGTAAAGGTATATAATGCAAGCATGCACACAGAATGCATTTGCATGCGCGTGTGTGCAAGTGTGTGTGTGTGTGTATAAAATCGCACATAAATGCAACGCCGTGACGACAAGCGGAAATGCATGCTGATACACACACGTGCACAGCCAAACCCGCACGCACACAAGTGTAAAGCCGTTGCATTGCATAAACATAGGTAGCCCAGAAGCTGATGGAAGGAGGGGAAGAAAGAAAGAGTGAATAAGAAATAGTTGGTATGAGTTGGTGAGAGCGAGAGACAGGGACAAGACTAGACTTGACTGCAGACATCGAAATGCAGCGGAGATGAGAAACAGAGAGACAGAGAGAGTGAGAGAAAGAGAAAGAGAGAGAGAGAGAGAGGTGCTGGGGTAAACGTGTGGACATGAGGCAAAAGGTGAATGTGGAGGTGGGCGTTACACTCGTCGGTGCTGAGAGGCACGGAGTAGCAAGTTGGCCCCACTCAAATAAGGGATGTTACTGCACAAAGTGCAGCAAAAGCGATGCACTCGAATGCAGCGACGTTGGCGTAAACTGCACTTGACTCTGAACGTACCGGGTAGTGTCTGTGTGAGGGTCTTTGTATGTGTATGTGTGTGTCTGGTCATCTCGGGGCGGAGAATGGGGCAGACGAATTTTGTAGCCCCTTTCCGCGCCACGAGCAAACATGTGTCTGCCAAATATGCAACTGCATCTGCCAAAGTGCAGCGCCGCCGCTGCCGCTGCCGCAGCTGACGCCGAAGCCAACGCTAGCGATGTATTGGGCAGAGCAGTCGCTGCTGCTGCCATTGCTAACGGTTATCCACAATGGGCACAAACTCCCTTTCCCTTACAAAAAGGGGACACATGAGAACAAAAATCACTTTCAATTCAATTCATTGACTTTTTAATACAACACAATATTATAAGAAAGTTTCAAATTCTTGTAATCATTATTATTTTAAAAACCTGTATAAAAATAAAGACATATTGTAAGTTTAATGATCAGAGTGCAGATAAAGTGACCAGAAGCTTGAGGCTCGTAAGTTCTAGATAGTAACTAAAAAATAAGCTATTCTCAAATAATACACATATAAAAATATACAGATCTATGGGTAATATCAACATTCTAATAGTCTATTTAAAATAACCATGCTAACATTAACCAATTTGGGCGTATATTTTTAATAGTGTTTCTGTATGATATGTATAGCATTATAAATATATCATGTATTTTAATATGAATTTTATATTTAATTTAAATGTATGTATATTGCTTAATAAATAATTTATATGTTTTCATTGGCTTATGATTATTAGCAATACAAAAGTGTCGTCGATTTTCGAATGTCGATGACCGCTGCCGCTGTAGTGGCAACTTATGCTAATGTCTTGGTCTGGTCAGCAGCAATTTCCACTGCCTCAGTTGAGTGGATGCTGTTGCTAACGCTGCTGCGAACGCTGCCGGTGACGCTGTCGCTGCGGCTGCGGCTGCGGCTGTGGCTGCCGCCGCTGCTTTTGATTGTGTTGTTGTTTTTGTTTTTGTTGTCGCCTTCGCTTTCGCTGCAGTTCTCGCTGCCTCTGCCGCTTCCGCTGCCGATGCCGCTGCTGACGTTTTTGTTTATCGACACAACATTTTTTATCTCATAATAAGCCTACCCGACATTTGGCCCCCCATTGCCTGTTCCCCGCTTCGACCAGGACAAATCTCCATACATCCATATCCACATCAACATCGACGCCAATTTTTATTCTCAATTATTTGGACGTCGCATTCTGAATCGCAATAGTCTATGGAGTAGAACAGTCGACTGCGGAACGTCCAGACCTCGCGGAGCACTTTTTATTTCTCAAATGTGAATAAACTCTGTGTTTTGTGCAATACCCAAAAAAGGACTTGGAATCAAAATTTAACACTACACCTAAATTCTAAAAAAAAAATTAAACTTTTTACCCCGCCAAAAACTTAATTTTAAACTACTTACCCCAATATATTAATATTATTATTTTTGTAAATTTATACTCACTCATGTATTATTCTTTTTCCGACTTTTCCGATTTCAGATCATCATAATTTTACAAAAAACAATAGACCAAAAAACGTTTTCAAGCCATATTAAGCGTAACAAGCTAACAACAATAGAACTTCAACGATAACTTAACCATAATTCAGTTTTATAAAACAATAGAACGGATACAGTTTCAAATAAATACTTATAATTATAAACCAACTCTTGACCTGAGAAATTTTTAACAAATTCAAATTCAAAAAAAAAAAAATTAAACAAATAAACACGCAACAACAAAACAACGCAACCAATTATATTACTAAATCTTCTTTTAACACAAACGAAAGGAAACAAAACCAAAAACAACGGAAACCGAAATTAATAAAAAAAGTATTAATAAAAATTATTAGAAAATTGCAAAATTGAAATCAAAAGTACAAAATTAGAAAAAGTATAGAAACCAAAACAAAAACATACAATTTGATAGATCTGTTAATTGAAAGCATAATTTAAAGCCAGAAATGTTAACAATAATATTTGCAAATTCAAATATAAATATAATAAATTAAACAGTAAAAGTATAAACTCGGATCATTTTTAAAATAAGTTACATTACATTCCATTTTAATCAAAATCAAAAATAAAAGAAATTAAAAAATCCCCAAAAAAGTCTTAATTTATCAAATCGTAACGATCAGCATCAAAATACTCGCATTGTATGCTTATTGGAAACACACTGACACCGGAACAGACAGTTTGGAATACCACATACCCTATAGCTAGCATACGTACACATGCACATACATACATGTACACATACTCACACCCTCACCTACACCCAGACATGCACACACTACAGACAGATCAGCAAATACCCCATAAGTAAAAAAAACAGTTGTAAGTAAAGCAATATAAAATTATATTGTCGTAACTTAAATAATTTCTAAGATCAAATACTAATAAAATAGTCGATATAAATCATACACAATGTATCAAATTTAGTAGCAGACTATTACACTAACTAAAACTTAAATAAACCGAGACCAAACGAGAAATGAGAAAAGTTGAACTCTCAGAAATATCTCATGTCTGATAACTAAATCTTTAAGATACATCTAATAAGTTCCCACACAAACCAGTATCATATGGAATTTCTTTAACTCAAGATTTTTATAATTAGTAATTTGTGAACATATATAAAGGCATCGTATTCATCAGTTTAAAAAGTAAAGTATATACATACTTTGATATTTTATACATATATACATGAGAAGTAACACAGCAGGATATATCATATAGGACGAAATTAAATTATTAAAGATTTGGGTGATATTTTTGGCCTACGTCGATACGGAAAATAATTAACAAATTGTGATGATAAAATATATAGTAAAGAATTTAAATCAAAATTATAAACGAAATTGAATCACAAAATTACAAGACAATACAAATTATAAAAAAAACGTAACTTTAGAATCTCGAAGAAATTACATATACTAGACTTAAATGTATAACAAAGAAGTAATACCACTATTAAAATTACAAAATTGCAAAACCAAAACCAAAACGTGTGCCTTATTCTGGCCTTGAGTTCAAATTAGTTTCAATAATATTACAAAACAATTAATAAAAATAATGATAATGATAATGATAATGATAATGTTAACGGTAATTGGAATAAAAATGTAAATAATAATTACATAAAAAATAATTTAAAATATGATTATCTAAAAAAATAAATTAAGATTAATAATTAATCTCCGAGAGGCGCCTCCAATAAATCAGCTACATGATCATGTTTCAAGGAATTTAACTATCGACTGATCACAATATATACCTACGTTACCGCTTCCAAATGATTGAGCCCGGGAACAATGAATCGTGACAAAGTCCAGAAATGTCAAGAAATATCCCTGTGGTACGTATTTATACAAATTCTTCTTCTTTATATGATTTTGTTCAACAACAATATTGGTGTCCAACATTTTTGAAAAATGTATACCACTTCTAAGGAAAGACAAAGAATATATAATAAAAAATAAAATCTTAAATTTAATTTATTTATTTTAATCCGACCAAAAACAGTTCCAAATTATGAATATTTCTTTAATTAAAATAAATGTTAAATAAGAAATTCAAAATGAGCAACACTTGATCGCTAGTTAATTTCGTTTGGAAAAATAAAATAATCCAGGACTTTTTTTTTATTTGTGTATCCAATTATACCTACTATTTTTTAATGTGTGTTCAATGGATAATATTTTGCTTTTAATAAAAATAATATTTTATTAATAATAAGAATCTCATTTTATAATACAATAATATTTTATTATTATATTTTAAAATATTGCAAATATTTGATTTCTGCATTTTATTTATAAACAAGTTTTACTTTAAGGACACGTGATTAAAAACTTATTAAAAATTGTATTGCTTTAATGAATAAACAACATTGTATTAATTGTTTATTGGCATAATTATTCGTTTTTCCAATAGTGAACAAATTTTGTATTCGCGTTTATTGTTCCGACGGTTTTGAACCAAATCTCATTTTATTTAGCTTTGAATACAACTGACTAGCGTTATGTTATTGCTACGAATATTGGTGTTTCACAACAGCGGTAACTGTTGAGCTAACAATAACGGTATAAGAGTCTAAGAGTACAGGAGTGTGCCCAAGTTAAACTTAAGAGAGACGATGCACAAAAGCCCAAAGACGTTGGTCTCAGGAATTTGAGCTCTGGACTTTGGACTCCGACGTTGGTGCTAGCGTCGTAGTTGGCGTCGTTGCGTCGGTGTTATTCACTTTGGACACGAAGATGTTCGCTTTGTCCCGAAGATGCTTAGAGCTTTGCGGCCGAAGACGTTTGACTTACTTTGCTCTGCCAACGATGCTAACGATGCGATGCGAGGCGTCGCGAGGCGTCGCGGTCTTTTCCTTTTGGCCAAGTTCTATTTCTAAGCACGCGATGTGTGAAGATGTGTGGTCTGAACCCTCAGTGATAGTCATATTTATACTTGTTTCGTGGCAGCGACTAAATTAGTTTTTCAATGACTCGCGTACCGCCAGGTTATCCCCAACTGAAGCACATAACGGGTCACTAACCACTCGAATGTTTTCCCTACTCTTTCGAATTTTCCGACTTTTCGCCAAATGTCTGAAAGTGTGAAGTAAATACGATTTCGGGTTTTTAAACAAATAACTAATGTGCCAACAATTTGTTATATGTATATACAAAAATACATGATATATCTTTTACAATTCTATAATAATATATAATATATGACTAGTGCTAGTGCAATAATGGCGAAATAAAAAAAATATTCATAATGGATTTGAATAAATATATTAACTTGTAATTTATACGCATAAATCAAATAACTTTCAGTTTAATGTGCTTATTTTATTAGTTGCTTCTTCTTAGCTTTCAAGAGAGTGCTATTTAAATATGAAGTTATTTTTTCTTGGCCTTATTTATTTTTTGGTAATGGTTGAATTTTTTATGAGTTTAAGAATTTCGTAATGGATTTATTGGAATTATCTTTTACAGATTCTCATGCCAATCACACTTTTTGAGTTATTTGCTAATTTAATTCTTTATTTGTTTATGCAAACGTGTTTTATGCTGATTTATTTATTATTTAAGTAAGTATTTATCTAATCATTTTCTTCGTGTTTTTTTTTTTTTAATTTGTATATTTTGCACATTATTGGGACTTTAATTTCATTATAAATTTATATTTTTACATTTATGAAATGGCTCGTATTATTTTAGGACCTCTTGAAGACTCGACCTCTTCCCGGGAATTTATCGTAATCTAAAACAGATCTGCAGTCCTGGGTCCGGAGGAATTTCTATTACGATCGCAAGCGAAGGTCGACCAGTGGCTGCTTTCGCAGTTCACCAGCGATTCGCGCCTGCAACCGTATCCGGATCTGGAGCCGATAACGGAACCGGAAACGCAATTGGAGTCGGAGTTAAAAGCAGATAAAATCAAAAGTCGGAGTATAGAAGTTTTACCCATGTTTAAAATGGATGCAGCTGACTTTTGGCAGCAGGCTCGAGTGCCCTTTGCCCTACACACGGCTGCAACTGCAACGGCAATTCAACAGCAGCAGCAGCAACAACAGCACCAGCAGCAACAGCAACAACATCAGCAACACTCGCATTTGCACCAGCATACGTTACCGCTGCCTCTGCCGCTGCCACTGCCTCTGCCTCTACCTGCGAGCAATCAGCAGGAGCAGCTTGGCAACCCTAGCAACAATAACAATAACCACCTGCCATTGAACAGCAAGTTAGAGGCAACACAGCAGCCACCACAGCAGCAGCAACCACAGCAGCAACAGCAGCAGCTACTTCAGCAACATGTGGAGCAATGCTTTGGAAACGATACATTTGCAGCACAGCAGCAATCTATGTCGTCAACATCGAACCATCAGTTGTTGTTCAACGCTGCCGCTGCAGCTGCTGCTGCCGCACACCTCAAGTCGACAGCACTCAGTAGAGGATGCAGCAGCAACAACAACACAAGTAATGCTGATCACTCCGACAACAACATCCACAATCTAAACAAGCTTAAGCAGGAAAATGGCCAACAGCCACAGCAGCAACAACAACATCAGCAACAGCAACAACAGGAGCAACAACAGCAATCAACACAACTTTTAGAGGATCAGCGACAGCAACAAGCGGAACGAGCAACTTACAGCAGTGGTAGTAACTTTTTTGCAGCCACTGTAGCCGCAGAGCAACAATCGCATATTCAACAGCAACAACAGCAGCAGCAGCAACATAGCCCAACACTTACAAACGTCAATAAGCCCTTGTCACAGGGCCAACAATCACCTCAGCACTCCATAACGCCATCTGGCGGCTGTTCCACGCCCGATATAAAGTACAACAATGAAAAATTGGCTAATGAAATACAGGTAAGACCCATTTTAAACATAAATATTACATTTACTTATCGCACAAGTTTCTAGTTTAAAATTAACTAATTTCATCAAATGAATGAGAAAATAAAAACATAATACTGAATGTTATATATTTATTAGAGTTATGAAAAAATGTTTTCTATTCCAATTTTTAGTTTATAAACTAAATTTTACATAACACATATTGACGCTAAATCAAGCAAAAAATAGCGTATCTGAATTATTTACATAATCGGTCTAATAAGTAAATATAAAGATATAGAGTATTAACAAAGGCTTCTGTTTTGCTATTTAAATTAAAAGTTATCTTAAATTTTCTTCATTATATTTATTGCCGTTAATAAAAATAGGTATTTTCTAATTATAATATAATAACAGACGTATTATATTAACTCATTGAGAAGCATTAAAAAAAATTTATAAAATATTAAATTGCTCAGAAATTCTTATGCTGTGTAAAATAAATACCCACCGATAAAAATGTTCTTAAAAATGCAAATGTTCGACAATCAAGAGAGTGAACTGAAAGAGATGCAAACTCGGAATAGATTTGTGAAGAGAGTACAAATTAAAGAGAGTGAGAGCATCAGAGAAAAATATCCCAGCAAGTTATTTCCTTAGTAGCAATGTATCTCCACCTCCGTGTGTGTGTGTGTGTGTGTGTTTATTTCGTCGACCCCTTTCAAAAGCTCACCACCACCACCAGCGCGCTAGCCTTCCCTAAAAAGGGGTAAATAAACAAATGCTGTGCACAATGAGTTTTTAGTTTCTGTTTCGGTTTTGTTTTTCTCTCTTCCTTTCGTTCCTCTTTCGCAGCTGACATCTTTCCAGTCATACACACACACAGGCATTTGTATAAATTTGGTCTTGAATTTTTCTTATAGCAGAGCATTTGGTAAGGAACCGGCAGTGGCTTCCCCGTTTATTCTAAAACACAGTTATTATGTTTTGTGAGGGAACGAGATGGAGATAGCCAGAGGGAGAAAGAAAAAGCGGCACAAAGAAAGAGAGAAAGAGAATGTGGAATATGAAAAAAAAAACGATAGAGGGAGAAGACAAGAAAGAGAGCTAAAATTATTCTTGCTTGCTTAGTTTCTCAAGTAACCCCCATATTCATAAGCGATTGAGTTCGCGTCCCGTTAGCGTTCATTATTTCTCCTCCTTTGGTTTGATGTGTGCCTGTGTGTGTATGCGTGCGTGCGTGTGTGTGTGTGCGTGTGTGTGTGTGCGTGTGTGTGTGTGTGCGTGAGTATTTGCGGCTGGGGTGGAATTCAATCTGCGGGCTTGTATTTAGAGGGTGTGGGAGCAAGATTAGTTTTATACAACTACACTATATTTATATATATATATATGTATATACATATATATATATATATATACACAGAGTCGCAGTCGCTTGCTCACATATACATGCATCGTTTTTGCTATTCCTGCGTCGGACACTGACGTTGTTGCCACGGCTCAGAGAGAACAAGAAAGGGCGAGAGCGCGAGCGAGAGGGAATGAGAATAAGAGAGATACCAAGTAAATTTTGTTCCCCTTCTTTATGTTTTTTTTTGTCAATTTTACTCGCGCATTATTTCTTAAGGAAAACAATAATAGTTCGACCACACACATACACACCTAACGTTCGACTAGAAAGAGAAGCAAAATTGAACGCTAGTAACAATGCCAAAGCAAAAAAGCTGGCGTCGCTTACGACGACGACGTCGGCGACAAGAACTACGACAGAGTGAAACAAGAAAGAAAAGTACAGTCGAGCGCGCCCGACCGTATAATACTCTCTGCATTTTCCCGATTAAATTATTAAAATCGGTATCCAGATATTACAATGAATAGTACTTGCATTAAAACACGTTGAAACAAAAACAATCTAAGCATAATCAAACACACATCTGTTTGTTTGTTGCGAATACACATACGTTTGACAATATATGATGCATGCATGTATGTATGTGTGTATTCGGCGCAGCCAGCGACCGCGGGCAGCGCTGCCGCCACACAGGCAGCAAAAACGTTCGAGCATGTGCTTGTGTGTTTCTGTCTCGCTTGCACCAATGGGTTGATATTGCGTTCAATTAACAATATTGTAACGCTTCTAGTTTTCTTGTTTATAGTCCGATTTTAATGCGCCTTTCAGGATAGTTTAATATAGTTAGTCTCCACACCAGTTATAAACTACAATACTGTACGATACGGAAAAAACGGCATTGAAGCTTGAAAACTATTTTATAAATTGTGGGAAAAAGTGGGCGTGGCAGTCCAAATTTATAGATGGCAATGCAACTATGCTGTCGCTAGGAACTCCCGTACAAGAATTGGTGATCCTAGGTGCCATAGTTACTGAGATATTTGCCGAAAACACCAATTTTTCACGAGGTGTGTCCAGTTTTTTTTGCTTTTTGTGGGCGAATGGGGCGTGGCATCGAAAAAAAAAAAAGATTCTTGTATTGACTGACTAAATATCTGATCGTTTGACACCAAGCTCGAACTTGTAGCTCTTACCATCTCTGAAATCTGTTTGTTCATACGGACAGACGGACAGACAGACAGACAGACAGACAGACAGACAGACAGACAGACAGACAGACAGACAGGGACAGACGGACAGACGGACATGGCTATATCGACTCGGCTTGTGATGCTGATCAATAATATATATACTTTATGGGGTCTGCCACGCCTCCTTCTGCCTGTTACATACTTTTGCACAAACCCAATATACTCTTGCAGAGAGTATAAAAACGGAAAAGAAAAAAAATAAAGAAGACGTTTGGACTGCTATCCCGTTTGTGGATAAGGCGAAAGGCAGAAAGTCTGCCGGCAGAAGTTCAAAGGACATCGGGCCGTCAGGTTGTGTGACTCCGCGTCCCACGACTGAAGTGAAATCCTCAAGTCGCGAAAAAGTGTTGTGTTGACTAACTTAAAACAAATCAAACAAAAAAAAAAGCTAATCATATAAAACTCAATTAACGTGCAGTTTTTTAATTATTAACTGAGCAACTGAAATAACTATCTCAAATTCAAACCGATTGCGGTGCGTTTCGACTACCACACAAACACGAATTTACACACATAGCACAAAAGCACACATGTGCTTTAAAGTTACAAGATATAAACAAAGTTTACTTCCTAATGGATCCCTTTAATTCCCAAATATACAATTCGACGCATTTCGGGAATCCGCGAAATCAAAATAATTTTACCTGAACAAAACTTAATAAATCATACAACCATTAAAAAAAATATATATATAAAAAGTATTAAAGGTTAAAATTAAAAACGCGCTCGGCTGTAAACTACATCAGTTACTCGTTTGGTTCCGTTCCGCTTTTATTTGATCCTCGTTTTTAGAAATGACACTTGACTGTGAAAAGGAGCACGATGTAATTTTATTTCTCAATTGAAAAATCTTTCAAAATTTGCATTTCCTGATTTTCTTATTTTTTATATTATTATGTCAACATTACATTAGCTTAGTAGGAGCCAAGGAAATTCAAGGAAATAGTGCCCCAGAGTTTTAAGAAGCGATTAAGAAAGCGATTAAGCGTTATATAGTATAAGTATATGTATGTATGTATTTTATAAAGCACACTTATAAGATGAATTGGAAAATTTACACTATTTTCTATATTTTCTACGCTATTGCAACACTTTAGTTAATTAGACCCTACAGTTTCAAAGAGCTGGTGAACAAATTATATATCGTATTATAAATAATTTAAATTAATCAAGTTTATATGCAACATAAAACAAATGTAGAATTTTAACAATCGCCAACTAATGGTCCGTCCTGTCGAGTGTAAAGTTAAAAATTTAGATTAGTTAAAAGATTGTTAAAAATGTTCTGAAGTGATGGTCCTAATAATAAGTAACATCTAAATTTAAAATGTTGTTAAGTGAGCTTGCTGAGAATTATACTGTGTAATCCACAAATCATACCCGAGATTCTTCAAATTTCCAGTTCCCCAAATTTCCAAAGCTTGATTCTTATTTTTTATTTTTAGTGTAATCAAAAAACTCTAAAGTTATAGATGACGGCAGAAATTTTTAATTAACGAATACTTAAATATGATAATAGTATATTGTACGGTAAATAATTAAGTTGAACACACATTTTTTTACATTAAAAGTATTTTTTAATTTATTCGTAGAGCTCTTGATAGAGCTTACAAATTTGCATGTTTTTAGCATAGAAACATTTAATTCAGTAACCAACTAATCTATTATTAACTACTTTATAAATCTTTCTATATAGCTTCAGCTCTCGAGATCAAACAGTGCAGCCGCAATCAGTGAACGAACTCTTGAAGAATGTTGGTCGACCCTGCAACGAGTGAGTTGGCATCTCTTCCGTTGTGTATAGTAATCTTCCACGTTGAAGACACAAACACACACAAGAAATCCATACAGATTCGTACCTACACTATATGTACTATATAACATACAACACCCATATATAATAACTGAAATCCTACACCTAAATTCAATCGCTGATAATCTCGGCAAATCATTTTAGTTTTAAACCACTAAGAAAATTATTTACCTTTTGCTAGAAGCAGTAAGCATAGAAAACGAAAAAAAATACTACAGAATATTTCTTTTGGTTTGTCCTTTACTTTTTAAAGTGTTTTAAAAATGACTTTAATAAATTTGCAGTAACAGAAATATTTTCAGTTGTACACTAAATAATTCATATTAATATAAGCCAATTTTTTTTTTTTTTTTGTAATTATAGCAAATAACATGTGCAATTATTATAGTCAATTATTTGCTATTCATATAAAGGCAAATATTTGAATCGAATAATACTTGCATTGTTCTAAGTATAGTTTTAATTTATTATGTTTGTAAGATTTAATACTATTTTAACAACCGAATTCAATGCAAAGCTTAATTTTCAATAAATGTTTTACTTATTTATTAAACCAAAATTGATTATGTTTTGTTGTTTTACATATTTTGGTTAATAAATTTCTCAATTTAGTTTGTTATGCACTTTAAAGAGGAAAACCTTAATTTTCACGCATGTCTATACACACACATACACACAGACGCTTTCAACAATCTTAGACACACACATTCAAAGTAAATTCACGTGCACTTCTCGTGTGGCAGTGTGACCAGAGCAACAAGACAGTATCCCAAGACAATTCGAATTTAAAGATGTATGCAAAAAAAATGCTATGTACGTAAGTTAGACGGTGTGAGTGTGGTGCGACGCAAGCATGCAGAAGAAAGAAGAAGAGGCACACAATTGCCGAATGAACGATTGTTTGTGTGAGAGTGTATATACATATACATAGTATGCATATGTGAGTATAATTATATACACACGTGTGTGTGTGCGTCTCGTATGTCTGGGAATAAGTAAAAGAAGAAGAACAAGGTGAAGCAGAGCACACATTTGTGCAACCATTTTTATTATACTCGCCTTCATCCATTTACATTCTTTTTATCGTCTCTTTACATTTTATCTTCTTCTTTTGTTCTGTTCCGTTATTTTCTTATTTTTTCGTATTGGCAAGAACATACTTTTACCGTTACCTCCTGCTATGCCCAAACACCTACCAATACAAATGTATTTGTGCCTGTGAACGAGAGTGTGTGTGTGTGCTTGCGAGGGTAAATCGTATCTTACCCTTAATCGACTCACACAACAAAAAAATACTTACGGACAGCATCAACGGCACAAGCACCGCAGGAATAGCCTGAGTAACGGTAAATATTCATTGGCGCAGTGACCCTAAGTACCATCCCTCCTCTCCCGATTGGTGAAAACTAAACAAACAACAAAAAACCTGGGTATAAAAATGAGAAACACTAGAAAAACAGAAAACAAATGGAAGAGAACGGCAAAAAGAAAGTTAAAAAAAAATAAAACTATGCGCTATAATGGTGTGCGTATGTGTGCAGGACTGGAATTGAGAGGGTGCAAGTGTATATGAATGACGGTATATCTTATACTTATCTTAAACAGCTCTGAACAAAGAGATAGAAACACGTGTGAACAAATTTAATTTCCCACACGTATTTTTCATTTTAATTGCACATATTGAAGATAGATATGAGTTTTTAATATTTGTTGACTAAAATCAAATCTAGCCAGACGGACGGACATGGCATAATCGATTGTTTTGACGCTGGTCAAGAATATTTACTTAGAACACATACATACTTAGTATATGTACTTTACAAGAGTATATATGTACTTTTTAAATTGCCCACTCATCCGTGCGTTATAAACTTCGTAAAAAATGTAACCCCCAGTGAATTACTCCATTTAATTAGGTAGATGTTGAATTATTCTTCTTTATTCATTAACTTTTTAAATCGAGATTTATACATATGTATAATTACGGATGTACTTAAAAAGCCTAAGCTAAAACGTAGGATTTTTAGATTCTCTTCTTTTACAAACTTTTCACCGATTTATTAAAGTACTATGTATTAATTTAATTGTTCTTTCTGATTGTACATGTTATTGTGGGCATTAATTTGCGCAGTTTGCAGTGTGCATTCCTCATTTCCCCTCTCTCAAAAGAAAAAAAAATATATGTATAAATACTATTTACTGTCCCGCTTGCTCATCCACACGTACTCACACTCACACTGCTCACGTTTTTATTCTTTTACCCCTAAATACAAGCACACACTCATACTCACAGGCACGCACACGGACACGGGCACCGACACTGGCACAGCGACAAACACAGACACTGACACTAATACAGACACATTCGTGCCACCCATACCATTATCGCAATCTCATTTGCCGGCGATTCGCAGCACTGCCGTTGGCTGGCTGGACAGTGCAGCCTGTAGTGCAAGAGCACGATGGCAGCAAAAAAAAAAAAAGAGGAAGAGAAGAAAAGAGGAAGAAGAGTAGGGAACATGCAGGGATAGCCTGCCTTGCTGTGCCAAATGAATAAAAAGTGCAATATGGCAAGAGCGAAGGGCAACAAAGCAGAACAGAAATAGAAATCGGCGAATCGGCGGGAATGCAAACAAACCGTTTGCGGACCAAGTCCAGCCAACCAGAGAGCACCGCACTTTGCTGCCAGAGTGTCGGACTGCCAGATTGTTGTACTGCCAGACAGCCAGACTGCTTCACCATCGTCTTCGTTCACTTCGGTTTTTTTAACTACTTCAAAAACGTTTTTTTTTATACATTTTTTGCTTCTTTTCTGTATACTATTTAAGCGGTATAAATCAGCAGTGTACCCGTTAGTACTTAAAAGCCATATGTACATCCAAAACTCTATTTATAATCTCTGCAAGAGTATATTGGGTTTTTATACTCTCTGCAAGAGTATATTGGGTCTGTGCAAAGTATGTAACAGGCAGAAGGCCGCGTGGCAGACCCCATAAAGTATATATATATTCTTGATCAGCATCACCAGACGAGTCGATATAGCCATCTCCGTCTGTCTGTCCGTATGAACAAACTGATTTCAGAGATGGTAAGAGCTACAAGTTCGAACTTGGTGTCAAACGATTACATATTTTGTCAGTTAATACAAGAATCTTTTTTTTTCGATGCCACACCCCATTCGCCCACAATGAGCAAAAAACTAGACACACCTCGTAAAAACCCGGTGTTTTCCGCGAATATCTCAGTAACTATGGCACCTAGCATCACAAATTTTAGTACTGAGGTTCCTAGCGACAGCACAAATGCATTGTCAAGTTTTGAGCTGCCACGACCCGTTTTCCCACAATTAATAAAATAATTTACAAACTTCAATGCCGTTTTTAGCGAACTTGTTCTTATCGTACAGTATTGTAATTTATAATGCGCGTGGAGACTAACTATACTAAACTATCCTGAAAGGCGCATTAAAATCGGACAATAAACAAGAAAGCTAGAAGCGTTACAATATTGATAAATGAACGCAATATCAACCCATTGGAGCAAGCGAGATAGAAACACACATGCACATGTTCGAACTTCGAACGTTTTATTTGAATACAAATAAACAGATGTATGTTTGATTATGCTTAGATTGTTTTTTTCCAACATGTTTTAATGCAAGTACTACACATTGAAATATTTCGATACCGATTTTAAATTATTCGCGGCAAATGCAGATAGTATTATATTCTTTCTTGTGAAGGTTTGCCAGAAGCGAAATGAGCGTAACAAGTAGAAGGGGGCTTTTCCGACCATTCGAAAATATTCTCAAATGGCGAATTAATATGAAAAAACTTTTGTGGTGACCTTAACATTCTTTCATAGCATTTTGGCTTATTTTCTGTGTACTATTTTAGCGGTTGAATGTCCGAATGTCTGTTAGTACTAAGAAATTATATTTTAGACCCGGTATTCAAAAATAAGTACGGGGATCTAAAAGTTTGGTCAGAAATTAACAACAATATGGTATAAACACAAGGATCTATATAGACTATAAGAGCTAGAGTCAGAAAGTTTAGAACGAAAATCCGTCTTTTTCACGGGTATATAACAGTTTTCATAACACCATAACTTGCCAACTTCGAGAGTTATCGTGACCATTATGTGTATTATACCTTTATTTCTTATAACACCCAGTGTGATCCGTCCCAGACGACGATTTGGTCGCTTATTTGTGCGACTGTATCCTTTCTTACTTTTTTAAGATTCGTCCAATCCAAATGGATGGACCATCCACAAAGTGCTACACGCAAGGTCAAACAGTGCGCTCTTTAAAAATATTCCATTTATTCTTCCATCACCACGATCCCCATTTCACGACTCATGTGTGCTGGCCTCAATTTAGGTAACACCAGCAGCCAGTCAATCTAAACTAACCTAACCTACTTCTTCAATTTCTTAGTTTGCTATGCTTCCTGCGGTATGGAGTGTAGCTAAGCTTACTCACAACACTACATACATTTACATATGTACATGGGTCATCTGTTTTTTTAGAATAAGGTTTTCTGCATTAATTTACTAAAAAGCAAAAAATCAATAGTTTTCATTGAAATATGATGAGATGTGAAATTAAATTTAGAGATATAGTTCTTAGCAAAAAATATTGAAATCATATTCCACACACTCCAACAATGATTTTATTTTTTGTTTTCCCCGTTATAGTTTGACACAATAAAGTCATTATTAAGACAGCTGTTCTTAGTAATAACACTCATTACTACATTTTAGTCACAAAATTTAGTTCGATTGGTGACCTTTAATATGGTATATAATTAAAATATATATTTATAATATATAAGCGAAGGTTTTTCTGGCACTCTCGGCTTCTCTCAAAACATTGATCTTTTTAATTTTTTTAGAGTTTTTAGAGTACTCTCGACTTACTTAACTATTTAACAGCAACAGAAAAATTTTGAAAAACTCAGCAAAAAATGAATGTTGTCAGGTCTTGTTGGTTTGAACCAAAATGCCCATTTTATATGAACATTTTTTGTTATTTTATACTTCTGTCTGTCTGTCTGTCTGTCTGTCTGTCTGTCTGTCTGTCTGTCTGTCTGTCTGTCCGTCTGTCCGTATGAACAAACAGATTTCAGAGATGGTAAGAGCTACAAGTTCGAGCTTGGTGTCAAACGATCAGATATTTAGTCAGTCAATACAAGAATCTTTTTTTTTTTTTTCGATGCCACGCCCCATTCGCCCACAAAAAGCAAAAAACTGGACACACCTCGTGAAAAATTGGTGTTTTCGGCAAATATCTCAGTAACTATGGCACCTAGGATCACCAATTCTTGTACGGGAGTTCCTAGCGACAGCATAGTTGCATTGCCATCTATAAATTTGGACTGCCACGCCCACTTTTCCCACAATTTATAAAATAGTTTTCAAGCTTCAATGCCGTTTTTCCGTATCGTACAGTATTGTAGTTTATAACTGGTGTGGAGACTAACTATATTAAACTATCCTGAAAGGCGCATTAAAATCGGACTATAAACAAGAAAACTAGAAGCGTTACAATATTGTTAATTGAACGCAATATCAACCCATTGGTGCAAGCGAGACAGAAACACACAAGCACATGCTCGAACGTTTTTGCTGCCTGTGTGGCGGCAGCGCTGCCCGCGGTCGCTGGCTGCGCCGAATACACACATACATACATGCATGCATCATATATTGTCAAACGTATGTGTATTCGCAACAAACAAACAGATGTGTGTTTGATTATGCTTAGATTGTTTTTGTTTCAACGTGTTTTAATGCAAGTACTATTCATTGTAATATCTGGATACCGATTTTAATAATTTAATCGGGAAAATGCAGAGAGTATTATACGGTCGGGCGCGCTCGACTGTACTTTTCTTTCTTGTTTTTTTTCTTAAGTATCTGTTTGTACGTAGTATAAATCAGTGAAAAAAGCTTGCAAAAAATGCAGTGTTTTGCTGACTTGTTTTCGACTTGTACGACATGCAACGGTACACATTTTTATAAAAGTATTTATAAAAAAATAGTTAAAACAAAAGACACAAAAATGAAAACAAAAAAAGGCAATTAATGTTTTAAAAATCGTCTGTAAAAATCTATAAATGAAGGCAGCAAAAGTTACGCGAACTTGATAACAGTTTCTGAGTTCAATTTGTTGGCATCGAAAAGTGAATTTCATATGAATGAGCACATATGTATGTATGTATGTAACCTTGACACACACGCACGCACACACACACATACACACACACATACACAAGTGACACACACTGCAATGCACAAAGAGGATAAATAAAAATATATAAATGACAATATGGTTTATATACCTAACCAATTATTCAAACTCTGATTTGATCGTTTGAACATTTTCTTTCTTGCAGCTTTTCATGCACAAGAGCGCGATGCAGCAGATTCAACAGCAAATTCCTCGCGTCGGACTTGGAGCCCACGGTGTCACCGGCACGCCTAGCATGGGGGGCGGTACGGGACAGGGGGCTGAAACAAAGCCCCATCAATGCCAGCAATGCATGAAGAGCTTTTCCAGTAATCATCAGCTCGTTCAACACATACGCGTCCACACTGGCGAGAAGCCCTACAAATGCTCCTACTGTGATCGTAGATTTAAGCAGCTTTCCCACGTCCAGCAGCACACTCGTCTTCACACCGGTAAGTACACCACAACAACGCAAATACCTCCATTGGTAGTTAATAAAAGCTAGCTGAATCCAGGGATGTTTTAGATTTTCATTTTCGTAAGAATATTTTTATTGTTTTGAAGAACATAAAATATCGTGGCTTTCAATAGTTTGTGCACTAAATTTTCAATAATCTTTAATATAAATATACTTTAATGAAAAGCCTAAAAACTAATGCCAAATCAAATGATTTTAAATCACTATAAAGAGATTCAAAATTGTCTAAGAAATGCCTCCCAAATGCCATAGATCAATTCAATTTTTTTCGATCCTTAAATAGAAATTAAACTAAGAAAATTTTTTTAAAATATTATTTATTGAATTGCCTCTAAACGTTTTTTTTAGGCATTTTAAATAATTAAGTGTATACATTCTATTCAAATAAAATTTGACTGTGTTTCTATCGTTGTGGACAGCGTTGTATTCGAAAGTCTGCGTGAAATTTCGGATTAGTTATGATAGACAATTTGGATCCAATTTAAATTTCTTTTAATTACAATTTGCGCTTTTTCTGGTTTGTAAAGCTCATCACAGTCCCAATATACTTGAGTCAAGTTAAAACAGAGATACACGCTTCGACAGTGGAATAAAATAACAATGTGTTTGACAAATATCCCACGAGTTACAGTATTTATTTTTTTAGTTGTCCCCACTGTGGCACAGTCCAATTTCCTTCCACTGCACTATGGTAGGGACTAGACGTCTTAGAGATTCATAGCAATCATTTTTTGGCATTACATTTTGAACATTTTATTAAGAATAATTTTCGTGTTTCGTTTCGACTGACTTGGGCGAAGCTTAATGATAAAATGATAAAATGACAAAATCACAATGATAATTAAATAAAGTTTGAGTGCTTTTCGTCGCGACATTCCCGGTCGGCGCCAGCTGCGACTGCCGCGGAGTAAGAAAAGAGTACCCAAAGGAATAGCAAAGCGAATAAGTGAAAAAAGCAATGAGTACACTGCAAAAATAACAGCTTAAGTTGTATTTTAAATACTGTCTTTACGTTGTGGCTTAAATTCTTTATTAGGAAAACCCTAGATGAAAGTAAAGAGAAACCGTTTTATATTTCCCAATTAAGTAAGTAATCCCCATAACATAACAGTAGTTTCCTGTTATAATGACGGCGCTTTTCTAGGGTAAAACGAGCAAAAGTCAAGTTAATTAGTCCCCATATAAAACATAACGATCGAAGTAAGCAATGTAACGAATGTAACGTTTCGGAAACACTTGATCTGTTCGTATGAACACCTTCATTTCGGGGAGCTGGAGCCGCCAGCTTAAGAATGAAAGTCCGGATACTCCGCATATCAATAATTATATTAGATAGCTTCTATAGAACAAATTATTTTTGTTGAAAAATTTAGCTTAAGTTGACCGGTTCTAACCAAAGTCACACATAGTTTGTTTATTATGAATACAACTATTCTCGACAAATCTGGTGTAGATCGGAGAACTAGATCCCACAGCTTCCAAAAAACATTAAATTGAAATTAAAGTATTTCGTTTTTATTGTTTTTTTATCAGTGTACCATCTGGTATTGGCATTGGTACAGAAATAGGGATGACTGAAGGAAATTATTCAATGTCATTAGCTGCATTCAATGGCATTTTTTTTCTTCTTTCGTTTTTCTGTATTCTGAGTAAAAATCTTGATCTGGGCTTTTGCGTCTGGCGTCTTCCGTTTAGTTAAGGCAAATTATATTCACACCTGATTACAACATCACAATTACACTTTTTTCCTCTATTTCATTGCATTCAAAAAAATGAAATAAAATAAAAAACTGAGAAAGAAAAAAGAAGAAATCAAATACGCTTTAATTAAAAACCAGTTTAGAGCCCGCCAAAAAGGGGCTGAAAAGGGGCAAGAAAACCCAACGACCTTCAGGTTTTGATACGTCATACTCATTTTCTTCTTCTTTGGGTAGAGTTTGTGTGTTTCTGTTTCTGTTTCTGTTTCTGTTTCTGTCTCTATTCCTGTTGCCGTGCAGCTTTTACTTTAGTCCGGGTAATTAGACAATGCGATTTCCAAAAGTCTAAGCAGGTCCTGAAACACTGATAATGGAGAGGTCATTAAGCAGCACGGACACTACTACAAGTAGTGTGATACTCCTGCTGCAGGCACGCCTACAGTCAAGGCGTAGTCACGAAATATTCTTGGCCAAAAGCACGTAGACTTAACGCGTTTAAGGCTCTTTAAAGTGTCAGGCTAAATAATGCTGCAAGGTGTGAAGTGATGATGCCGCTGCCTCAGGACATACCATGGCCTCTGCCACTGGCGCAGCTAGCGAAGGGTGGTTCCCCTAGGAATTTCCAAAGGACTCGCGACCGCATCCTTCGTCTACACGACTGCACTTTGTAACTATTTATTTGCATTTTCTGTTGGCAAAGTGACTGTAAGTAGCTTAAACGGTTTAGTCCTTTTCGTGTCCTACCTCGTCCTTCTTCTACCTCTTCTGGTACTGCCCAACTGACGTTCTCAGTGACGTCACTGACCTTACACTTTTTCATTTAATTGCGCGTTCAAATGAAATTAATTTTCCAGCTAAATCTGAAACACGTAATTGCTACAAAGCTGCAACTTTTAAAATACTGCAACGCTTTCTGACCTTCTGGCACGCCCCATCTCACAATCCTACCCTCCCACCCCACTCCGTATTTCCTTTATTCTCACACTCTTTCCTTTACGTCAGTCTGTACATTTTGGCATCTCCATACATTTTTTGCATTTAATTTTAAATCTTGTTTAATGGAAGTCAATCAGTCAATTACAAATTTATATTGTCATCGATGGCTTTAAGCGAGAGTGCTCGACTTTGCTGTATCCTTTCATTATAAGAAACCCGTTTTAAAATTGTAAGTAAGTAGGCTGAAAGTGAACCAAAGAGTACAAATTCAGGGTTAGTATCTGTCACTAAATAGAAGAACAGAATGGTAAAAGTCGAGATTGCTCTATATGAACGGGTATGTTTCTAACTCTTGTCATCTCTGACATCTTAGCGTTCATACGGTCTAGGTTAGTTGTTTGCACAAATACCCTTACAGGGTATACAAATAATAACTCCTAAAATCGAGTACTGGCCCACTCTTAAATAAAATTTGTGTTCTTTACTCGTTTCTTTGGGCGTTACAGGAGAACGTCCCTACAAGTGTCACCTGCCCGACTGTGGGCGCGCCTTCATCCAGCTCTCCAATCTACAGCAGCACCTACGCAACCATGATGCTCAGGTGGAGCGTGCAAAGAATCGTCCCTTCCATTGTAATATTTGCGGAAAGGGATTTGCAACCGAATCAAGCCTTCGAACACACACGTCCAAGGTGAGTGAACTCATCGCAAAATCAAGATTTGTATATGAGCTGGCTCTGGTTCTGGTACTAGTACTGGTACTGGTACTTGTACCGAAATAGTTAGGAGAAGCACCCGCAATAGACTGCTTACCAGTTATGGATCAATCAAGAACATACTCGATTGTATCTTCCAGGAGCTACAACTGCATCTTGGTGTCCTGCAGCAGCATGCAGCGCTGATCGGGGGCCCGAATGCGACGTCCTGCCCCATTTGCCACAAGCTTTTCCTAGGTACCGAGGCACTTATGGATCACATGAAGCATGTGCACAAAGAGAAATCACCTACTCCGATCGAGACAGGTGAGTTTTAATGTATATCCTCCAAGCTTCATTCTCCGCAAATAGTTCAATTGAAGAGTTTGAAAATTAACCTTTATACGAGATTATGAAACCCTTATTATAATCACATACTAACTGATTAATCCTGTAATCTCTAATCTCTCAGCTGGACAATTTAGCGATAATATTCATGGCAGTGGCAACAATGGAGCCAGTGCACTTGCTGCCCAGTGTGCCTCGGAATTGGGTTGTACACAACCATCGACGACGACGACGACAACGACGACGAGTAGTTCTAGTCTGAACGAAAGCTACCTCGGAAAGCGGAGAACCGCGAATCATCCATGTCCCGTCTGTGGGAAGCATTACGTGAACGAGGGATCCCTGAGGAAGCATCTGGCCTGTCATGCCGAGACCACCCAGCTGACGAGTAGTTTGCGGATGTGGCCCTGCTCGGTCTGTCAGGCTGTCTTTACCCATGAGAACGGTCAGTAGCTACTGCAATCGATAAAGTCAATTGTGTTGCCATTTTACGCTGCTTAAAAGCATCATTTTAATTTACATATGTATATAAGTGGAAATATATATATGTGGAAATATGGCATATATTTCCAACAACTACTTAAAATGTCAAGACGCTATTTCTAGCTAGAATACTAGCTAATTTTGGAGATATCCCAAGAAACAATTTGATTAGTTCTGCATAAAAATGGTTACAATACTCACAGTCAAACCGAAATCAAAATGAGAAATGTGAGAAATGTACTTTGATAAAATGAAATTAATCGTAATTTAAATACAATTTAACCTGACCGTGTTGCCTAATATTGATGAGTATCTGTGCCAATTCCAGGTCTTCTCACCCATATGGACCATATGCGAATGGATCCTAAACACCAGTTTGCGGCGCAGTATGTTTTGGTAAGCTAAAATGATTTTGAGACCCTGTATTTAGAAAGATTACAGGGATCTGTTCTCTACATGTCAGAAACGAAGTGTACGTAACAGTGAAGGGTCGCTTCCGACCCCAATATAAAGCGATGTCCGTTTGTCCGCGTCTCCGTCTGTTCGAGTGAACCTCTCGTCTCATAGACACAATTAACAAATTTCCGGATAGTACAATTATATTATATAGCTATCCTAGGCTAAGTAAGCACAATGTCCACTTCAGTCGACTCTTTTTTATACCAACTACTTTATAAAAGAGTATCGACTGAAATGGACCATGTGCTTATCCATACATAGCCATACGTTTATGGTTCATTTTATATTTATTTTGGTTAATTCAGGTAGTTCTGTATATATGATAAACATATATACACTTATCTATTCCAGTTTATTTAAATTTAATTTCAATTTCTTTCTTTTGTCTAGTCTCGAGCGGCAGCCGAACAACGTGAGCGTGAATCGCTTCTGGCGGCCACATTGGCTGCGTCCTCGGCAGGAGCGGGTGCAGGAGCAGTGGGTGGAGGTGGAGGAGGGAGCGTGGGCGTGGGCATGGGCGGATCCAACTCGTTGTGCCCGTCTCCATCGGCGAACTCCGAATGCTCCTCGAATGGACGATTGTCCTCGTCCTCCAGCTCGGACCAGGATCAGGGATTGAGCGAAAACGAGAACAGCAGTCACAACAACAACAACAACAATGTTAATAATAATAACAATAACAACAATAACAATAATAATAACAATAACAACTGTAGCTCCAATAAAATTCATCTAAGCGAGCTGCGTCTTCCCGGAGCCACCCAATACAATATGGACGCCGCCGAGCTTCACGCCAATCGCATGTCTCTAATGGCAGCCGCCTCCGCCGCAGCCGCTGCCGTTGCCGCCTCCTCGGGATCGCACAGGTCTCAGGGCGCTGAGGACTCCATAGACGCTGGGTCCGCTGCCGGCTCCGCTGCCGTCGTCCAGGCAGCCGTCGTTAACCTGGCGGCCGCCATGAGGATGAACACATCGGCCAATCCTCACCAACAGCAGGTATGTAACCAAATAAAAACAGTTTTTAGATTGGTTTGATTAAATTGTAATTTGTATTTTTAGCATGGAGATCATCAGTTGCATCATCAGCAACAGAGTCATCCGCTGCAACAGCAGCAACAACCGCAACAGCAGCAGCAGCAGCAACAGGGCCAACATCCGCATCAACATCCGCACCAACATCAGCTGCAGCATCCGAATACGCATCCTCATACACATCCGCATTCGCATTCGCATCCGCATTCACATACGCATTCGCAACCGCATCAACAGCAGATATCGCATCTGCCACTGCTGTCGCCACACTCAGGGCAATCGCATTCAGGATCAGTAGGTGCAGTGGGTGCAAATCGCAGGTCACCGACCCTGAATGTGCCTAGTCTGCAAATGCAGACGGACACGTCGTCTGTGATGATGAGCATGATGAGGAGTACCTTGGATGCATCAGGCCTAGGCGGGATGCACCAAATGGAATCACTGCATCATCATCATCAGCACACTCAAGCGTCGAATTATTCGCAGCACGCGGTCACGCCCAGTTCACACCAAACGGCAGCAGCACATGCCCAGCATACCCAGCATGGTACACAAGGTCAACACGGTCAACATGGTCAACACGGCCAACACGGTCAGCATGGTCCGGAGGCAGCCCTCCGTATGCATCAACAAGCTGAGGCCATACTAAGGTCGCACACGGAGGCCGCCTTTCGTCTGGCTGCATCGGTGGCCGCCAACAACAGTGCGTCAGTTGGTAGCAGCAGCACAGTGACTGTCAAAAGTGAACAACAGCAGCAGCAGCAACAGCAGCAACGTTTGATCAACGGTGACCTGCATTCACCACAACGCTATACGTCACAACACCCGCTCTCACAGCAGAAACCGAAGCAAAAACTGGAGACGGAACTGGAACTGGAACAGGAACTGGAGCAGGAACCAAACGCACACACCACATGAAGCCGCTAAGGCTTCGCTAGCCTCTTGGACTTCCATCCACCTGTACCAGCAGCACCCAGTACAACGAAACTCAAAGAAAAACCAAATACCGTAGATACATATATCCTATTTTATGCACTACTTAGCGGGTATACCTAATTTTAAATCAAACTATTTGTGGCAATTTCTAAAATTATTTAGTTGAAAAAAGGAATTAAAAACTAAAAATAAAAAACCTTTATATTTAAAGTTTCAGATCAAGCAAAATATGAAAAAAATATTTAATTTGTTGCAATTTCAAAATTTGTTTAATTCAAATAAATTAATTAAATAAATATCTAAGTAAAATAACAAAAATGTTAAATTGTTATTATTTTTTAGTTTTATAAAATGTTCTCTGTTTTGTTTTTAGTTATCTTAAATATGACTGCTTTTAAGTTTTTTAAAATACCTTCGTTAAGTTCTATATAAGTCGATTATTTTTTATAAGAAAATAAATCTATATTTAAATGAGATCAAACATATGGAAACCTTGTCAAAAGTGAATGCATATTAAAACTGATTAAGTAATGCTATTTATACATGTGCTACTCTAACTAAGGCTCTAATCGATTTACTAAGAGCAGAACAACAATATTATGTTTCATTTACGTATTACTAACTTATGTTTTCGAAGGATCGTGTAGAAGTGAATAAGTATTTAAAAAGAAAACAAATGTATGTGTTCGACTATACACTTAAGATCGGGATAATACTTGATTAAGATTGATTATGCTAAGTTCTACAACTTATACAAGCAAACCTAGCATACAATTGAGATATAATTATAGAAATTAAAACTCTCCCTAACAAACATCAACAAACAGTCAGACACACACGCATACAGACAGACAACGATAATGTGCAATAGTTATCACGAAAACAACCAAAATCTATTCGAATGGGAAAACTAGAAACATTCACGACAAGTAGTCCTAAATTTTCAAATTGCATGTATAAAGAAGGTAGATTAATAAGATTTAAAATATGTATATATACCTATACGTATACAACGTAATTAAAACTAGAAAAATAAATATATACCTTGTTTGATTTCCCAGTTTCAAACTCAGCAGCAAGAAGTACTCGGTTAAAGTACGGAGTTTTAAAAAGCGCCTAAAAGCAGACAAACATAAATATGTATGTATGTATTGGTGGAGCTTCTAAAAAGTATAGTATTGTACTTCCAAGTTCTTTAGTCGAGTTGAGAGATATAGATATGTCAACAAATAGTAAAATAGCACTTTGAACACTTTGAGTGAAATGTCACCGTGGGACTATGAGTGTTTTTCATGTTCACTCAAATCACTCACTCAAAGACGTCAAGTCGGCAATTGTTAATAATACATTTTATTTCATAATGTTTATTCTCGACTTTAGACTTAATTTAAAGAACATCTAGCGTTTGTGTGTTTTTGTATATGTGTGTGTGGGGTGTATATGTGTGTATAGGCTTAATTTAAAATAATGAGGGGGATACGGTAGGAGCAAGGGGGAGCCGGAAGCGTAGTGTTGCCACAATATGTACAATTAGTGATTTTTTCCAATTCAGAAGAAAAGTCTTTATTCGCCCGTTGCAGTTCCGGCTCCAGTTCCCGTTCCGGTTCCAGCTCCAGAGCTTCGTGCGCGCTTTTGCGGCGAACCATATGGACTCGCCGAAGACGAGGGGCCAGTCTTCTCCTGGGTGCGCTTCAGATTGGTTGCGTTGGCCGCGCCTTGTAGTTTTGTTGTCGGATCTTTTGCGTTAAAAAAGATAAAGATACATTTCATTATAGATACAGAATGACTTGTATATTATGATATATGATTTACCTTGAAGCCACCTCACTTGGGTGGCCGGACCGTAGCCCTTCTGGTTCCTTGCCGCGATGCGGAATATGATCGCAGGCTTGTTGGAGCAGTCCACGTGGGCATTAGAGAGGGATGCATTAGGCACCGTACACTGATTGGCCGCTCCAACGTAGACCCGCACGAATGCCAATTGGGGTGATGACGTCACCTTGTCTTTTGCCGTCGGCTTTACAGCCAAATATACAGAGTACTCAACTATTTCTTTCGTCTTCTGTGCCGGCGGCGGTTCCCACGTAAGGTGAGCTCCTTCCTTCACATCCTTGGATATTTTAATTGCCGACGGTGCGCCGGGGAAGCCGGGCAGACACGTCTTGAAGCTGGATATCTGTTGGAAGATGAATTTTTAGTATGAAAGCACGGGTGATTGCCGGTGAAGTCGAGATAGCCGACTGCTAAATACCCTTCTTATTGTGCAAAGACCAAATGTTAGACTAAATAAACCCAATTGAGGGCTATATTTAATATATCTTATAATTTTCTAAATAAATACCTCTCCCCATTCGCCACGCCCACAAGTGTTTAGGGCTGCCAAGCGGAAGCGATAGGCAGTGCCAGGGTCCAGGCTGATGCGTCCATACTGCGACAAATCAGGGAGATTGTCGGCATCAAAATTCTCCAACTGCGACTCAGTGAAGCACTTGTGATCGATGTAGCTGGTGACGGTGTGTGAAAGTTCCTTAAAGATGCCCACCGTGTGCCATTTGTCGCTCTCATCAGTGGTATGCTGTAAAGATTTAATTCGATTTCAATTGATTTCAAACAATAAGCATTTGCAATCAAATTCGACTCTTACATTATTTTCATTACAACTTTTAGTTTGTTCATTCGATTTATTATAGTTTTGGTGACTCAGAGCTGCAGAGTTTTCTAGCAGACTTTTGTTTGCCTGGCTCGAATCCGCCTGGGATGCTGTGGCCGCCTGCATTACTGCTGCAGAGGCCAGGGCTTCCAAATGTGAGTCGTCCACTACAATGGGTAGAAAATTAAAGTTAAAATTTAAATTTTAATTAAATCAAAGTTATTTAAAATCGAAATCTGGTTATCCAGCTACACGTACTATTCGGATTTGGATGCGAGCGCGACATGGACTCACTGGTGGTGGATATGGCCGAATCCTTGAAGAGCCCAACACCGTTCAAGACCTCACCCGACTTGATTGTCGTTAATATGTTCGCTGCCTCAGTCTCGGATGCTGTCGGCTGATTGGTCTCCGAAGCGGTTGTTGTCACCGTTCCTGTCGTATTGGGCTGCAAAAGACGATATTGAATTTATAATTATTTAAATGAGGTGCTTGCTCAGTGGAAAGTTGCTAAGATGCTCAGTTGCCCTTCAAGACAACCTGATCATGTTAGTCAAGGTGCTCAGCTTTCAGTTGCTCTGTTTCGTTTCTGAAACGTTCGAAATTAGTCTTATTACAGCTATATGATCAAGTTGATTGATTCCGATGAAAATTGGTCAGAACATCCTAAACAGCAGTATACACAATTTGTATGGATTTAGTTCAGATAGCTTTAAAAGCTTAACAATCTACTGAGATACACGGAACTTTGGATGACTCAACTTACATGCGAATCGAACCTATCGCTTGTGCTGCTGCCCTCGCTGGCCTTCGTTGAAGCCTTTTGGGCATCAGTGGTGCTACTCACACCGGAAATATCCTCGAATGTTTCCGGTTTAAGAGTTTTTTGTGCTTCTGCTGATGCGCTTCCGCTACTAGCACCTAAAACATGTGGTGCTGATGCTATGGATGTGGAAGAAGCGGCAGAGGCATTAGATTGTACAGCAGCTGTGGCGGCGTTGTCGACAGCGCTTTCGTCATCGTTCTCGTTATCATCCTCATCCTCAACAGCTGCCTGGTCATCGTGCAGCAAATCACCCGCCCCATCAAGCTGCTCAATAATATCATCCATAGGATCAGCATCCATGTAAGCTGTTTCGGCCATATTGGCTATGGTCACCGCAGCCTCTACAGCGCTGTTATCCTTCTCCTTTAACTGAATACCAGTCGTCGGCGTCGCATTCGTCGTCAGCGTCATCGTTGGCGCCTTGCCAGTTACGCCTCTACTGCCAGTACTACTGGCGAGACTTATTGCGCGCTGGGTTCCGCCGGCATTAAAAATATTCACGAATCCTTTGCGTGCTGTGTTTGGACCGGGCAGCATGACCAATTTGTTCCCCGCGGTTACGCTACTAACACCATGTCCCGCAACTGGTGACGTTACCACATTAGTACTCATCACCGTTACCGGCTTGCCGCCGATGTAGACGGCTGTTTTCTGCTGCAGCTTCTGGTTTTTGCTGAGCAGCTGCTGTCCAGCAGGGGAGGAAGTGCCGGCGGAGGCGGAAACCACGGCGGAGTGAGTACCGGAGGCGGAAACACTAGTCCCCGGCAGCGTAAGGGTTATAGGGCGTCCCGTTACTCCGGTAGCGCCCGCTATATTCCTCACCATTTTAACATTGCCACCACCCACACTAGTGACCACAGTGCGTTGTCCCACTGTCGGCGTTGCTGTCGTACCCGTCGAGCCAACAATGCTCACAATGCTGGCAGCATTACCGGCATTGGACATCACCGAACCTGCGGGCATGGTCCGCAAACTGGAACCGGTTGTCACAATAATTATCTGTTGATTGCCCAATTGTCCGCCTTGTTTGTTGGTGATCACAAACGCTGGCTTTCCGCTGGTCATTTTGCCCATTTGCAGTATGTTTGAATTCTTGACGATCAGTTTTCCGCCAGATACTGTATGTGGAGATACTAGTTTAAGGACATTTCCCGTCACAATCGGCTTCCCTTGTTGCTGATGGCCTATTGCTGTTGCTCCACTGCCCACTGTACCTGCTGTGCCCACTGTGCTCGTGGCTAAAGATGTCGTTGACGATCCGGACGACACCATAATGGTTTTAGGTTGAACGTTGATGCCGCTGCTGCTGCTACTACCAGATGCAATCTGTAATCGATAAACAATTGAATCAGTCAAGTTACAATTCAATTCAACATCGATAACATACAAGCCAAAGATGCATGGTATCTATAGTGACTAAAGCAGACTCTAAAAAGACTACTAATAAAGACAATAAATAACAATTGTAGGTCAGTCAATAACATACATCCAATATAGTGAGATTAATCATAATATATGTAGAGCATGTAGTTAATAAATTTATTACAATGACCGGAGCAATCCGCACTAGTACCCAAAGTAGATGTCATGTACAACATGCTACAAATTACTTTTCCCTTAAAATGGATTCGAGTGTGTCGTTAAAAATTACCTGTATTTGGGTTGAACTTGTGGGTAGCTGGGATATGGTCTGACCTTGACCCTGGACCGTCTGACCCTTAGCAATATTGAAATTGACCTTAGGCAATGTCTGCACCGTCATACCACCACTGCTTGTCTTCACAAACTGCAGCTGGACGTTTGGCGCCAATGTGAGAGGTTTCTGTATAAAGTACTGCTTGCCCCCAACAATGGAACTTGTGGTCGTTGTAGCTGCACCTGAGACCAGTGTTGACTGCTGCTGAATACTGGCACTTGGCTGAACTGACTTTAAAATGGTCGTCGTTGTGGCACCGGCACTAGTTGCAGATGAACTACTGCTGCTGCTGTAGCTGGAGGCGAGACGTAGCGTTTGGCCGGCGGAGGCCGTCACTGTACCAGGTATAATACGAAGCGCTCCAGTTGTTGACTGTGAGGTTAGCACAAGGCCGCTGGGACGAACGGATACGTTCTGTTGCTCCAGCAACTGCCCAGCACTGGTTGACGGCGTAGTCGTGGTTGTTGTTGTTGTTATAGCTGTCGCTGTAGTTGCTACTGCTGCTGTTGTTGTAATCTTTGAAGGCGCTGTTCGAAACTTTTGTAGCATACCTGTGGGCGCACCACTGCTGCTTATAATTGAAATTTGCGGCTGCACCGTCGTCAGCGTTGGTGTCGCTTGTGCTGTAACTGACGACAAAGAAATGCCTGCTTTTGACGAAGTAGCTAAAGGTGGAGTGCCTGTACCACTCAAATGTAACACCGATATCGAATTCTTTTCGAATTTCAAGGAGGCACTTGCACCTCCTGCAGCCACCACTGGTATGCCCACAGCATCGGATTCACTTGTGGCTGTATTTTGATTTGAATTCGTATTCGGAGTCGAATTCTGCTGTACCAAGCTCTGATTTGCTGGCTGCTTGGTGGCCACGGGCTGTGCTTGCTCAATCTTTTGAATTTGCAATACATAAGCTGCGGCAAATGTTGTAGCGGTCCAGGACAGCTCCAGAGCGTGCGTGGACGCACGTACAAGCGCCACTTTGACGGCATACAGCGGTTTAGTGACCTCTAGATACCACAAGTCCTTGCAGCACACCTAAACAAAAATTGAAGGATTACTAATTACGATCATTTTTTAAGCAATAAAAACACCAACTTTTCATAATACTCCAACTGCATTTCTGTTTTAAAATAGTTATCTAAGAAATTACATTTATGCACGAATCATACTAATTAATACTAGAGCTTCATTTTCATACTTGTACTCATATTAGAGCTTTTTAATATGATGCGATTTCCATTTCAAAAAGACGGACAGACGGACATAACTAGCTTTGTCTAACAGTTTTCAGTAATTTATATTTCGGAATACGTTTGGGGAATACAAATTTGACGGTGTTTTTTTTTCGAATTTGAAATCTTTGGACCAAAATTGCAGTGAGAGTAACAGAAAATTTCAACAAAATATAATTTTAAATATAAGAAATTAAATAAATAAACGTGTCAAATGCGATTTCGATCTGAAACAATTGGCAAATACTTATTCTAAGAATACCATATAAGATATTTGAAGGGTTGGGGTGTATTATGATAGAAGAGCATCTCACCCTAACCTGGTTGTTCCACGCTTTTCGGTAACCATCTCGTCCCGACCATACATACAAACGGCTCTGGATACCAACAGCACAATGGCCAGCCCGAGCCCTGGGTACGTTCTCTTCGACGGTGTCCAATGTCACATTCTCCCAAGTCATTGTGTCTACATAATAGAAAATTGGTAAAAATAGTATCACAAGAAAGAATAATTAGGGCGAGGTCAATGCAGTTTACCATATGAGACCCTTCTCTATTTGATTAACATAAATTTGTATCTGATTATCATTAAGATTATTGATATAAATATTAGTTCGACATTTTTTTAATAAATATTTCAAATAAATTAAAAGAAACCTGTTTTGTAGTTGATGATCAGATTGTTTGCGATCGTCCAAAGTTGTTTGTCTATTGCTATTAATTTTCTTCAAATTTACAGCGTTTTTTAACTACCTGACAAATGGTATATAAGTACTTGGAAACATTATCAAACGGACTGACGCAGTTTGACACAACTGGTTAATACGTACCCAAATCGAGTACAGCTAAGGTATTTGTGCACTTCCATTCTCGCTCGGTGGTTGCCTTGGAATCGTTGATGACTAACGGTACCCAGCCACCAAAGACATACATTTTATTGGCTATCATTGTGGAACTATGCAATGATCTGGGCAGTGGAGCTTGGCCTCTGGTTCGTGGTTTTTCCCATGTCATTGAATCTAGCAATGACTCAATATTAAACAATTTGTCAGTCTTGGTTACTAAATATTCGATTTTTACCCGTGTCCAGAAGCCACAAATCCCCCAATCGACACCCGCTCATGCCGCCATAGACGAGCAGACTCAATTTTCCGGAATCCTTGCTCACAAACGATATACCAGTGTGGGACTCGCGAGGTGGAGGACTGTCTCCAAATGTTTTGGGTATTATCCATTTACCGTTGTGACTGTGCACGCCTCGTGTATCCAGTATATACAAATCATTCAAGTATCTGTGAATGAAAGCATTCGCTTATTTCTTTCCCAATTCGGTGGTTTTATCTCATAATCTTAGAATTAGTAACTTCTAGTGCTAAGTTTAAAGTGAAATTTACTTCACCATAATGCAGATGTGTAGCTTACTTGGGTATATTATTTTTTGGATCGTCCGACTCATTTGCCAATCCGCCGAACAGAAAGATTTTCTCTCCGACCATCGTGAAGCTGTGTCCCAAGCGCGGACATGGTGGTAAACCATTATCGGGGGACTCCGGATACATCTTTCGCCACTCCCACTTGGTGGCCTGCAGCTCGTAAAGCTCATTTGAGTATTTACCGTATTCGATCATTCCGCCGAAAACAAACATTCGGGTTCCCTCCACCACAAATCCATAAGCTGCACATCCGTTTGGTACATCCCCTTTTAGGACTGGCACGTACCATTGATTGCTAACTGTAATTTAAAATATTATTTATAATTAAATTTATTAATGTATAAGATAATTTTTATTTTTTATCAAGTTTATGATTTTACTAGATACGTAGCTGATTTCTAATTAGTTTAAATACTAAAAATATTATTATTACACACTTAAAGTTTAGTAGGTCTACAAATACCTGTATTGTAAACATGAAGCTCATCCACAATTCCTTCGTTTCCACCACCAAAAACAACCATAAGTTCCTTAATGTTAATGGCGCGGTGTCCGTGCCTGGGACGTGGTTGGGGGCCGGTGGGATTGAGTACCCGTTTCCATCGGAAGCCCGGCAGATTATTGGCCAAGTTATTGGCGCCTCCTTGGCTATTCTGTTCCGTTTGAAATCCATCAACGTCCATATCGATGCGAGCTAGACAATTTGAAACCGCAACTTGGCTGTCAGAGTTTAATTCGTCAGGTAAATTAGAGCCAACTGTTGAAATGCTTCTTGGTCCAGTGAAATGTGAAGTTTCCATATTACAGAAAATTAATATATTTTTCTTTTTTTTTTAATAAGATTTCGTGCTAATATAATTGTATTTAGTTGAATCGAAGCACGAATGCATTTTTTCACATGCAAAATATCTGTAAATAGATTCATTACAATATTGTATATTACTTTGTGTGTATTTGAAATAATAAAAAATTAACTTTTTCAGCGCACTGTAGATGTACATGTATGCTAACAAAATTACGTTGATCTGGCAATGCCGCAAATGGACGCTGTACAAATCTATCAATTTACTACATTTTTGCCACCAATCCCCAAAATAAATTAAATATGGGCAAAACGTGTAACAACTTTACATTTGCCGTACAGAACATTCTTACCAAACTATCAACCGTAACGTTGTTGGTAATTTCAATGTAAGTCAACAAAATTATCGACAATAAATATACACAATGTGCAAAAAAAAGCCGAAGAAAACGACAACGACGCACACATAGGAAACTGGTCGCGAGAAATAGAGCTAGCACTAAAATCGATACCATAATCGATGCGTCGATATTTTTTACATCGTCGATATTAATTCCAACTTCTACAATCAATGCAGTAGAAAGTACATTGGTATAGCAGATTAAAGAAACATTTCTAACAATTTCGATCAGAGAAATAATAAAAATGTGTTATTATTTGTAATTATTCCCATTCGTGAACCATAATCATAGTTATATCGATTTATTTCACACCTCTAGATCAGAGCAAGCAATCAGGGATGCTTGTTAGCAAGGCATCAATGTATCGAATATTTGTAAACAATTTTTAGCACTTAACTGCTAATACTTCCAAATTGTATGAAGTTTTAAGTTGTTTTAAATTTTAAGTTTTATATTTTAAGTTGCGTCCATTAACGATTCCAAGTATAATTTTAATCATACAATTATTAAATAATTAATTATTTGATTAACACATTAGAAGCATCCATAAAAAAATTTATGTTTTATTGTGCATTATTTTTTGCATCTATTCAATAAAAACAATTTTGCGCTTTCGGTTTGTGAGCACTTCGTTAAATGAGCAAGAGTTTCGTCAAAAAACTAAACGAGTAATCGAAATCGATTTTTCTCCAGCCTCAGAGTATGCTACACAGTAGAAGTGTATGAAGGTTTATAAAATTTGAAATCAACCGAAATAAATTACATAATGGTGCGCTCTAAATACTAAAACTGTTTTGTCGGTCGCGAGAAAAAAAACTTAACAAAATAGTTATTCTAAAAACACAAAGTGCGCGACCTGCACGGTTAAAAAATAGGTTTTAGCGTTTTTGTTAGGTGAGCATTTTAAAACTATATTATTAACACCAATTACAAAAAAACAATACAAGTTTAAGTGAAAATTAAAAGAATTCTGTTTTATATACGTGACAAGTTTGAATAGTTTTTAAAGCGTTCTAAAACACAAGAGGGAATCATGTGTACATCAAGTAACTGTTACATAACATACACAAACACACATGTGCATACTGACATGTCACATAGATCTCTACGAACACAGAAAGCAACTCAACATTTAAGCTAGGAATCGATCAGTACACTTCAACTCAGTTGCAGAGAAACGATTGTGGTTTAAAGCCTGAGTATTAGTATAGTATTTCAAAATTATTCGCTTTCATAAATACATGCATACATAAGTTAAAATTCATTAATGGATGCCCTAATATGTGTGAGAACAGATTATACGCATTGTACCTGTTGTTATTGCTCTTGTCCCTATGAGCTTATCACTCAGGTAGGAGTAACGCCGCAGTGCTAACGTAACAAAGTCAAACATAATGTTGATAACTTTCAGCACTGCGATAAGTAGGGCAAATATGTGTGTAGCACGACTATCTATTCTTTCAGATACAAGTAAATTATCTCGGAAAAGCTATAAATATGATGGACTTGGAAATTCAATCACAGTATTCTTTAATTCTTCTAGCTGTCGTGTAGAGAGGTGAATAAGAAATTAATTTTTAAAACTCCAAGTGTTTGGATTTCTATTTGCTGCAGTTCTTTGACGGCCCTTTTTTATCTTTGGCGGTCACACTTGACAATCCATCAAAATTTTAATTTATTTAATTTGTGAAAACACTATCGCATAAAAAATACCAAAACGTTATAAAAGTATAAGTGCTACTAAGTAAAACATCGAGTGTATGCTCTAAATACAAACCAAACAAAATTAATAACAATATATTACATGCACAAATTTTGGACTTTTAAAATCCCACAAAAATAATCATTCTCTGCTTTCGTTATTTTTATCGCGTATTAAGATTTGGTCACACTGTGCCTATTTGTGTATACCAACCAGTTATTTGTTGGTTGTGCTGGCAAAAAGTAAGAAACGAATCATTTCTGGTAAAGAAAAAAAAGTTGTTCTGTTTAATTTATGGCGAAAGTTAAAAAAAAAATGCAAATTGAATTGAAGTTTTGTTAGCATAATTGTTTTATGATTTTCTTTAAATCGTGTCGTGGTTTGCGTTGTGGCTCTCTAACCATTGTTGTGCGTTGCCAGCATTTTAAAATCGCGAGGCAACACCCACTTAATATATTTGTATACCATGGATTCGAATAATTCAATCTGGAAATTGTAAACTTGATTAATTTAATGAAGGAAGGACAGTGCCAGTGGTTACATATATGTATACTCAAAGCTTACTAAACATTTGAATTTGCATTCACACTTGCAAACACGAGCACACATGTACGTATATGGAAGTTGTGTTTATGCACGGGCATATTCAAATCGCTTACATACATACAAACGTACATGTGTTCATGCTAAAGAAAAAGTGATATCATCTGGTGGCCTAGGATCAATACACACATATGTGTATACGTGCGTATGCATACAAACTTCGTGTGAACCGACTCATCCGCTATCTTTTAATTCTAATTAATTTGCTACAAATCGAAATGGTGTATTCAAACTTGGCAAACTTTTATCATATAATATTAGTGCTATCCACTACATTGTGTTATTTTCATAATTAGTAATCAATTTGTTTAGCCGCCGGATAAAACTTGCATACACTGACACACACAATTGCAATTCTTTGTATACTATATATGTGGGTGCGTGAGTTGTGTATGTTCTATGTATGACGTAATTTTCGGTCTAGGCTACGAGAAGAAATGGAAAAGGAACGCTGAGGATGGTGGAGGTGAAGGTGGAGATGGAGATGAACGTAGAGGTGCGATAAGTATGTAAGTGATGTGTATATGCATTCAAACATATTAAAACTTGATCGGCATGTTTAATACAGACGACCAGCATACACACATACATATGTACGAATCGCAGCAAAAAGTGAATATTTGAAATGCCAAGCGCTAAAACCGCGCATGCCTCTCTCTATCTCTCTCTCTCTCTCTCTTACTCTGTCAGTGGTGTCTGTATGTGTGCGTGTGTGCCAGAACGCGTATACAGGAATGTGTGTAACAATGTTAACAAAAATTAGCTCTCCAAGTTTTAGTCACAGTCTCGCTCATTTTGGGCAAGTTCAAGATGTGACATCACATCTGCATCACTTTGTCAAATGGTCAGCTTTGCAGTGCCTAACAAATATTTAATTTTTAATTCTGATAAGATTTTAGTTGACAACAACACAAAAAAAAATTAAAGATAAACCTATCCCAAGTTCAGGATTCATAAATATGTAAATTAATTAATTAATTAATTAATTAATAATTAATTAATTTCCAATATCCGAGCAAAAACGTGGATATTACAAGTACATATAGTCGGTCACGTCCTTTTCATGGCTATCTACAGATATATTGTTTTTTTTCACAATTTAAGCCGTACTTTAAGAGATAATGTATAAATATATATATATTTTTTTTGTTTATATTTCTGAATTCTAAAACTGATTTGATATTTATGTTGCTTATCAGTGACGATAGTAATGTTCTTAAAAATATAATTGCGGTGGGCTTTTGAGTAGGCGCTGTAAAACCGGTAAAATCTACTTTCGGCGTCATTGCGTCACTAACTTATCGAAAGACGTCATTGGTTGCCTTATACTTATCTTGACAGGGAACAAAACCCGCATTGTACATGTCGAGCACATAATATAAATAATACTATGTGTGATTAATTGTGTGCAATCATCTCGACATTTTTTACCCTGTCTTAATTCAAAGCAGGTCAAAAGTGATTTCAGAGTATTGCTCATGCTCATCTTCTGTATGTCATTTTAAATTTTATGAACAATAATGCGTCACTGTTCAAGACTAGAAAGACTAAGATTTAATGAAGTTTTTGTTTTTAAGCTTGTAAGAAAGGCAACAATATAACAAGCTTTGATGTGTTTTGTGAGGATTATGACACACATAACATGTGAGTTTTGCGAGCGGACCGTCATGCAAGATTCCTATTTGAGACCTATTTGATCTATTGGCGCTATGAGATAAAGTTTTTCAGACCCCACAAGGATAGGAATAGTTGTAATGGTGCCTTACAAATAATGTGTAAATTTGGTTACTATAGCACTAGTAGTATCCAGGTATGGTAATGTAATATTAATAGGGTTCAAGGCAAAATGATCTACAAATTTGGTGGCTCTAGCTCTTGTAGTCTCTGAGATTCTGGTGTTCGTTACGATCAAGTATATATACTTCGGCCGGTATTGCCTCCTTCAGCCTGACAGATCTAATAAACTACTGTAAACTTCTCGACTACGGGGTCTAAAAATCCTGTCATCTATTTGATGATTTTTTTTTAGGATTTTGCCAAGAGCAAAAAAAAACTAATACTCTCTTTGATCACAATTTTCATTGTTAGCGTTCAAAATTCTTCCCAGGCGCAATGCCGATTTATTTTTGAAATATGTATATATATTTGTATTTCTGTTTATGTCTGCGAGCTCTAAATGTATACACAAATATATGTATATGTATATTTATATATATGTATATATATATATATATTTTTTTTTTGATATGAAGGTAAACATGTGTTTGTGTGCGTGTGTAAGCATGAACGAAAATGAAACGATCGGTCAATAGTCTCGTGCACAGAGACATCAAAATAATCGTAGACTAAAAAGTATCTAATTATATTTATATGCAGACACAGACACTTACGTGCAAATTATTTTATGGTAGACACGACGAGAGGCTTGGAGATAATATGAGATAGTCAGTTAAATAAGATATGAACTTAAAATAATGAGTCAACCTATTTTCATCATAAAACCTCAGCATGATTTCTGCAATTTTAAGGCAAATGTAAAAAAAAAAATACAATTATTAGGTTAAGTATTCTGTTTTTAAATTATTTGTTTTAAATCTTATTATATTTGTTCACAAATTATGAGCATACCAAACAATTCTAAAGTTTGTTAAAATTTGGACAGGCAAAAAGAAAAATGTTTTTTTTTTTTTTATGAATTTATGAATAATTTTTTTTAGTTTGAATCAAATAATTTTAAATTTATTACTTTTTTTTTATAATATACTATTTTTATTTAATTTGGTTTATTTTTTTCTCAATATATGAGAGCGTTTAAAAAATTTATTAATATCAGCTTTTTATCTTTAATATTATCTTTTGATAATATCTTTTAATATTATCTTATTGAACTTTTTAAGAGCATACTCTTTTTAGAACTATATAAGTATAGTATATTAATTATAAAACGATCGATCTTTTGCAGACATTATAACCAATGGCCACAATCGATGGAAGACCGGCGCAATATGGGATATCACTTAAACAACTACGCGAACTCATGGAGGTTCGCGGCAGAGAAGGTGTACAGAAGATAAGCGAATTCGGGGGAGTTCATGAGTTATGTAAAAAGCTGTACACATCCCCAAATGAAGGTAAGAAAAGGGGAAAACAAGAAGTTTATTCATTTTGTTTAATTTGGTTTAAATTAAAAAGTAACGCAAAAGTTTTTCATACCAAGTACTTCCGATTTTTCTATATCATAATATAGTAACCCGATCTGCATGAAATGGTCAGCAGATAGGATATGATAAATCGCTCAGTATATTTGTCATGTTGTTCCTATGGCAACTATATGACAAAGTGGTCCGGTCCGAATACAATTTGATTTGTGAATAGAATATGATACTGCTTATCACCCATTGTTTTTGTGGGCTCTATTTGATCCGAAGCGTCCGATTTTAACATGAACAGCGAGTACCATGTTTCGTCATGATAGCTATAAAACTGAGAGACTAGCTCATATAGAAACAGACGCACAGATAGACGGACATAGCTATAACCTGGATAAGCCACGCTTCGTTCAACGCATTACAAACTGCGTAACAAAATCATAATAACTTCTGCAATGGTATAAAAATGATACTTTAAAGCAACAGCTGTAAAACTATCCATTGAGGTATGGAATTTTTATTCTTCAATAGTTTCCGATGATTTTGGATATAAATGGCTTAAAGCGTCATGAGTTTTTTTCTTTTAAATCACTCTATCGGTAATTTTGTCTATTCAGTCAGAAACTATCGATAATTTGCCTGCTCCTTTTTATGTGATTTTACTTACAAAATTTATACTGTTTTCAGGCCTTAGCGGGTCCAAAGCCGATGAGGAGCACCGACGTGAAACGTTTGGCTCCAATGTAATACCACCGAAGCCCCCAAAAACATTTTTAACACTAGTCTGGGAGGCGCTTCAAGATGTAACACTTATTATTTTAGAGGTAGCCGCTTTAGTATCTCTTGGCTTATCATTTTATAAGCCTGCCGATGAGGATGCGCGTAAGTAAACGAAATCGAACTGTTCCCCTGAAATCGCGATAAAATTCACAATTTGTATCTATATTTTTATTTTTACAATTTTAGCTGTTCTACAAGAGGAGGATGAACACCATGGTTGGATTGAGGGCTTGGCCATTCTCATCTCGGTCATTGTTGTCGTTATAGTTACTGCCTTTAATGATTACTCAAAGGAGAGACAATTTCGCGGTCTACAAAATCGAATCGAAGGAGAGCACAAATTTTCGGTTATTCGCGGCGGTGAAGTGTGTCAAATATCGGTTGGTGACATTCTTGTTGGTGATATTGCCCAGATTAAATACGGTGATCTTTTACCTGCCGATGGCTGCCTTATACAAAGCAACGATCTTAAGGTAATATCTTCTACTAATACTTTAAAATATTTATCAAACTTCGAGTGTTTCGGAAGACAGTTAAGTTTTGGAGAAATGCGTTTATTATGAAAATTGATTCTTAAATTACACATTGCATTCGAAATTTTAATTTAGTAAATAATGTTTATAAAACTGTCCTTCTATTATAGGTGGACGAATCTTCGTTGACGGGTGAATCTGACCAGGTGAAAAAGGGCACAGACTGCGACCCAATGGTACTATCTGGCACACACGTTATGGAGGGCAGTGGTAAAATGATTGTTACCGCCGTTGGTGTCAATTCTCAGGCCGGTATTATCTTTACCCTACTTGGGGCCGCTGTGGATGAACAGGAAGCTGAAATTAAAAAGATGAAAAAGGGTGTGTACTTTATATCGTTTTATATACAAGTTGAACTTCAATATATATTTTTGATATGGTGCATAAAAAGATAAGAAAACCAGTTTAGAAAAACACATTCAGTCCAAAATTCATGAACTCTTCGATTCTTATTCAGTCCTCAAACTCTTAAATCCTCCTAATTCTTATTCAAATAATGCGATGCGAAAGTTTGTTTTAATTTTGAAATTTGAAATATTTTTCAACTAACAAATTTTGGATGAACTGGTTTTAATCCCATTAGTGCCACACAAAAATTTACATTTTTGTTGATAAATGTTTGTGCTACTTTATCTACTGATCTATCGATAATCTATATAATTATATCGTTTATGTTTTATTTTTTTTATTTTTCCATATTCCAATTGTCATACGTGAATTGCATGACGTGAATTGATTGACCCACCTTTAAAACTCCTTCATCTACCAAAAAAAAAAAAAAAAATTAAACCAATCTACCGACCAATCAATCAACCAAAACCAAAACCAAACCAATCAACCAATCAATCAATCAAACCACCACCAAACACCAAAACTATAAAAAATTATTAAATTAAACCAAATGATATAAAAATTTAATGGTATATTCAAAAAAAAAACTAATATAATTTGATATATTTATATATAAACACAATATATACATATATATTATGACCTTTGAATGAAACAACGAATTTAAAAATGCAATTTAAATAAATCAGAAGCTAAAAAGGCCAACAAGCAAAAGATCAAGAGCCAGCCAGGTGAATTTATTAATATGTTAAATAATATACACATATTTTGTGTTTTGTTAGTTTATTTAGTTATCGATTTGCCAAGGTTTATGTACAAGTTAATTTGTTCATGATGCATTTATCTCCAAGTTAACAAGTAAAAGGATTAATCTAGTTCCATTTTTTCAGTTCAGTTAAGAGTTAACATAAAATATTTATTTAAATTCCTTAGGACGAAACTAGTGCTGGCAATCCATCGATAGTGTAGCCAATAAATTAGTCGATAATTTTTATAGTATCGTTTAATTGATCGATTGTATCATTTTATTTATTGATTGTATCGAAAGTTAAAAAACTGTAAAAAATGTTTGCTGGAGTCTCTGCAAAATAATCTAAATTATCGATAGTGCAAATATCGATTGTTACAAAAAATAACTCGACTTGTGTCGTTGATAGTTTTGCAGCCAAGGAGAAAAAAAAGTATTTAGATTTTTGGACAACTAATTCATATCGAATAAAGTTTTAGCTGTCGCATATTTTAATTTATGTGCGTGACTTTTTGAAGCTCTTATTCGTTAATCTAGGAACTAGTTATTTTTTATGCAGTTAAACTTTTATATATAATATAATGCGTGATAGTGTGATAAAAACTATAATGATTAACGGACAATGAATGCAGGTGATAACGATGGTCGAGCCCCAGTTGGGTCGAAATCAGGCCATGTGACCCAATCTCATGGTGGGGGAGAAGCAATTAAATCGGAATCGGATGGAAATCATGTCCAGCAAGCGTCCACATCCACCGCTGAGACGGGACACAAGAAGGAAAAGTCTGTGCTGCAGGCCAAGTTAACAAAATTAGCTATACAAATTGGCTACGCTGGATCCACTATTGCTGTGCTCACAGTTATCATCCTGATTATACAATTCTGCATTAAAACGTTCGTTATCGATGAGAAGCCCTGGAAAAATACCTATGCCAATAATTTGGTTAAACATTTAATTATTGGTGTTACCGTTTTGGTTGTGGCCGTACCCGAGGGTCTACCTTTGGCTGTTACACTATCACTGGCGTATTCTGTTAAGGTAGAAAAACAGAAATTGAATATATATAGGTATTTTTTTATATAATCGTCACTATACAAACATATTTCCATTGACAACAGAAAATGATGAAAGATAACAATTTGGTGAGACACTTGGATGCCTGCGAGACAATGGGTAATGCAACTGCTATTTGTTCGGACAAGACTGGTACCCTTACCACCAACCGAATGACCGTGGTACAGTCCTACATATGCGAGAAACTTTGCAAGGTATTGCCCACACTCAATGACATACCGCAGCAGGTAGGCAATTTAATTACAATGGGCATATCGGTGAACTCAGCATACACTTCAAACATTATGGTAAGTATTGTCTAGTCTGTCAGTTATAGGAGTTAGTTTCCTGAAAAAAAACTATGGATTTCTTGTTCTTTACAGTCAGGCCAGAATCCTGGTGATCTTCCAATCCAAGTGGGTAACAAGACGGAATGTGCTCTCCTCGGATTTGTTCAGGGCTTGGGCGTTAAATATCAATCAATTCGTGACGAAATTCCTGAGGATAGATTTACTCGAGTTTACACATTCAACTCTGTACGGAAAAGCATGGGCACCGTTATTCCTAGACCCAACGGCGGTTATCGTCTCTACACAAAAGGTGCTTCGGAGATCATTATGAAGAAGTTAGTAATGAGTTTATATAAACAATTATAATTCAATTTATTAAATTAACGTTTATTATTTCAGGTGCTCTTTTATCTATGGTCACGAAGGAACATTGGAGAAATTTACTCGAGATATGCAGGAACGTTTAATCCGGGAAGTTATTGAGCCAATGGCTTGCGATGGATTACGTACAATTTCGGTCGCTTATCGGGACTTTGTGCCCGGCAAGGCGGCCGTCAATGAAGTGCACATCGATGGTGAACCCAATTGGGATGACGAGGAAAACATTATGACAAATTTGACATGCTTGTGCGTTGTTGGCATCGAGGATCCTGTTCGTCCCGAGGTCCCAGACGCCATTCGCAAGTGCCAACGTGCTGGTATCACAGTACGCATGGTCACCGGCGATAATATCAATACAGCACGCTCGATAGCCAGTAAATGTGGTATTTTGAAGCCAAACGACGATTTCCTTATACTGGAGGGCAAAGAGTTTAATCGACGTATTCGAGATACTAACGGAGATGTATGTTCAATACCACATTTGTTTCCGATATCATATAAACTATATATATTATATATACTTCTTATTCTTATAGATTCAACAGCATTTGATTGACAAAGTCTGGCCAAAATTGCGAGTACTTGCCCGATCATCGCCAACGGATAAATATACCCTTGTCAAAGGTAAGCAGCCGCTTAGAGTTTTATTTGATTGTGGCGGAAACAAGCCAAAAGCCCTCATGCGCACAATAAAATTGTTCCGGTTTGATTTATATTAAAGGTATGATCGACAGCGTAGTCACTGATAATCGGGAAGTGGTTGCTGTTACTGGCGATGGTACCAACGATGGTCCCGCTCTGAAAAAGGCCGATGTTGGATTTGCGATGGGAATTGCAGGCACCGATGTGGCCAAGGAAGCATCTGATATCATTCTAACCGATGACAATTTCAGTAGCATTGTCAAGGCTGTCATGTGGGGACGTAATGTCTATGATTCGATTGCAAAATTCTTACAATTTCAGTTGACAGTGAATGTTGTTGCCGTCATTGTTGCATTTATTGGCGCTTGTGCGGTTCAGGATTCGCCCCTTAAAGTAAGTGGTATAGATTCAATATCGATAGTTTTACAGTTAAACGTTGATCTAGTTATATGAAAATAAATCAGAACAGTGACGCATCGACGTCAGTAATGATTTAAACACACAATTTTAAAGCAACTTCTTTGGAATCGAAATGAACCGAAATCGAAAAAACTATTTTAATTTTGATAGGCGGTGCAAATGTTATGGGTTAATCTAATTATGGACACACTGGCCTCCCTGGCTTTGGCCACGGAAGTACCTACACCAGATCTATTGCTGCGTAAGCCATATGGTCGTACAAAACCTTTAATATCGCGCACAATGATGAAGAATATCTTGGGTCAGGCATTATACCAGCTAGTTATCATATTTGGATTATTGTTTGTCGGTAAGTGTTAAACACTAAACTGGATATAATAGTTGTTTTGTATTTAATTTATGATCTCGAATTAGGCGACTTAATACTTGACATTGAATCTGGACGCGGGCAGGATCTTAACGCTGGGCCAACCCAACATTTTACAATTATTTTTAATACATTCGTGATGATGACTCTTTTCAATGAAATAAATGCTAGGAAAATTCATGGTCAACGTAATGTGGTCGAAGGACTATTCACCAATCCTATATTTTACACCATCTGGATATTCACAATGATTTCACAGGTGAGCGAACTTTTTAAACCCTATCGTATACCAGTTGGCAAAATCAAACTGGCTTCATTGTAGCTAGAAGTGTGGTGTGTCTGGTAGGAAAGCTGACTCTAATATGCATAAACGAGTTAAACCGATCGATTTTGAGTCCTACTAGAGACACTTAAACACTAGGCAATCAAAAACCTACTTTTGAATTAATATTTTTTTTTGCTCTTTGGTGTTTGTTGTATTCAACTGTGTTTTATTGTATTTATACAGGTTGTTATCATTCAATATGGTAAAATGGCCTTTTCCACAAAAGCCCTGTCTCTTGATCAATGGCTATGGTGCATATTCTTTGGCATCGGTACACTAGTCTGGGGACAATTAATCACTTCAGTGCCTACAAGAAAGTTGCCTAAAATCTTATCGTGAGTAAATATGATATGAAATGCTTAAAACTTAAAAGGAAAACGGAGAGACATGTTACATATAATAATTGAAATGCAAATGTAGTTATTTATGTATCACACACGCTACTACACACACACACACACATATGTTTATGCAACAGATTACCAATTTAAGATATTAAATCATGCTTTTGCTAATTATCTATTAATTTGGCTAATAAGAAGTAATAAGCTTGTTAATTTTAATGTGAACTTAAAGCAATAAACTATAATATAAGCACGCATTTTATTCTTTATACCTATTTAATTGTATTTTATATTAATTTCATTAAATAAGTGAATGATTAAGTATAAATAACATGGTTATTATGAAGGGAAGCTATATGTATTGAATTAATCATTGACTAAAAAACTAGTTTGTTGAACTAACAAATTGGCAATTTACATTTTGGAAAGTATGCTTTTTGTAGTTATAATTTGATTTAATTTATTTAATAAATACACTTTAATTTTCTGCATAAGAAGCTTATAAATGACCAAAAATAAACTTAAGCACTAAGCGCTCATGTAAGTAATTCGTATGCTGGAAAAACTTTGTAAATATGTGATAAATAATTTTCTTAGTGTGTATTCTACTTACCATATAATAAATAATTACTGAAGTTTTGAATAACACAAATAATACAATAACAAATTGTTCAATGTAGTTTAATTTAAGTGTAAATCATTAGGCGTTGTTTTAAAAGTTTTCTTAAAACAAGTTTTTAAAACAAATTGTTAAAGTTCATTCAAGCTACCCTAATTTAACATAATATATAAGTTTTGAATCCAAATTTAATACAATAATATATTAAAGCTAGTCTTTAAATAATGTTTATAAAGTTAAATATTTATTAGTTTTAGAGCTTAACTAAAATTATTAAAAAGATAACTAAAATATCTTAATATTAAATTTATTGGCATTCTTAATCATATATTAACGATTCTAACTATAATTGGTTTTGGTTTTAATACAAGACTAAATTTTATAAATATATATAAATTGTAATAGTTGACAAATAAAATAATCTCATTACCACAATCCACATTCCAGATGGGGACGCGGTCATCCTGAGGAATACACAGATGCCATGAATTTGGGTGAAGAACGTTTCGATTCCATAGATTCGGACAAGAAACCAAGGGCTGGACAAATCTTATGGATTCGTGGATTAACTCGCCTTCAAACGCAAGTAAGTGTTTGTTGCTCACTCTCTTCTTATGGTCCTAGATAACCTATATATATATTACAATATTAATATATGAATAGTTGGACTTGTGTTGATATTATCTTAAGTTTAATATTCATTTAATTCCATTGATTCAATTTCAAACAAAAGTCTATCAAAATTTTGGCGACAAAGTATATAAATTATATACTTGTGTTTGTCCATATTTATTCATGTTCATGGATCGATCCTGAATCAAGTACACAAATAATGAAAATTCTGTATTTTTTTCATTTTTTGTTTTAAGTTTAATAAAACACAGAACAAATAGTTTTAGGAAAATTATATGTTAACCATCTCTATCATCTTGGCTGCATGTGAACGTAATCATAACGAACGATATCTAATCTATATAAATTCAAAATAATTTCTAGACCAAACTTCTAAAAATTTTCGCAAAACATTTTTTTGAGATGAAAATCGTTTGTTTTGATGTTCGTATACAGCAAATTTAATAACATTTAACATTTTAGTTTCGTGATTAATCCTTTGTTTATTATTAGTACCTTTTCGAGTTTTTTTTTATTTATATATTTTTTATCGTGTTTTTTTTTTTTGTGTTTGATTTCTCTTCTATTATTACTTTTTTCGTTTTGTTCTTATTCATTTGTATAATTATTTTTAAGCTATAAGATTATGTATTTCATGATCTTGATTATCAATATTACGCATTTTTTTTGTATTTCCACATTCGAAAATCTTGAGCAATTTATAAAAAAGAAACAAAAAAAAAACAAATTGTTTTTGCTGCAGGTGTTAACTGATAGATGAAGCGTTGTGGGATTCCCAAAATATATTTTGCTTTGTCCATATTCTGTCCGATCCAAATTATTTAATTAATTATTCTATAATTTTTAAAAGACCCAAAACTATATTTACATGTTCTGCGTATGTATTGCAGTATAAAATGAGAGTCTATCGGTATTTTCCTTGTAATCAAATATATATATATATAGACGCAATTCTAATTGAAATAATTTTGACACTAAGATATTTTTTAAACTGTCTTAAATAGAAAAATGTTAAAAAGAGACACTTTAGGGTTTTTTGATTGAAATTTCTTTGATTTACAATTTTGTAATAATAATACACTTTTAGTAGTTTTAAATACTCATTGCTTGTTGTTAAACATTTGCAAACAAATTTGAGTTAAAATTAAAAACAAAAAAACCTCTACCTTTTTCAATTTATTTTCTATATCTGTCTCTCTCGCTCTCTCTTTCTCTTACTCTGACTCTGACTCTGGCTCTATCTTCAATTCTGCTCTCTAAGTCAGGGGTTTCTCCATTTGTGTTGTTGCAAGTTTTTTAAATTTTTGTTTTATCTAGTTGAAAAATCTTTTGAATGCTTGAAAGACAAATTTGAATCTAAAACTAAAAAAATTGTTATTATAAAGCGTGATCGTTTTGAAGGCATTTAAAAAATTCTTCAATTTAAATAAAACCAACAGATATATAGATATTTACAATTTAGCAAGATGTTTTTTAATTAGACAGCTCTACAGTATTTGATTCGGAAATACAGCGAATATAATTAAAAAAAAAAAAAAAAAAAATAATGAATCTAAATCAATTTGTATGTTTTGCTATAACGTCGGCCAATTCATATTCATAATAAAACAAAACAAAAAACTAATGAGTCGTGTATAATAAATGAATTCGAATAAAAAGCATATTCGAACATTATTTGTAAAGATTCCGTAGCCTCTCTGAACTCCCAAGATTTTCCTAAAATTTTCCTACTCTCAATTCACATTTTCTATAAACTCAATTAAATTTAGAAATTATGTGTTTAGCTCATCTATTCTATATTCACTGTACGTTTCTTTTTTGATTTTTTTTAAAATATTTTTTTCATTTTATTTATTTAAAAAACATCTTTTTTGTGTGTATATTTTTCGAAAAATATGTCAATTTCTAATTAATATCGCTTTACTTATTTTTTTTTTATTTTTCCTGTAAACACTGCATGCAGAAATTGTAAATCATTCGAAGCTTAAAACTATTCTTGAAACAACCAGAATACAAAGCTATTCATAGACCTTCTAACTCTATATACATATACACATATGGTTTTTAAGCCCATCCAAACTATTTTAAAAGATTTAATTAAGCTTTCACTTCTTCGGTTCACCGAAGTTTCACATGCTCTTTGAAATCTATTTGAAAAGTGTTTTCGAAAGTATTAAAGTATATACTGAATACTATATTTACTATTTCTATTTACTATTTACTATTTCTAAAACTCCAAAATGATGAAGAAGTATATTTGGGAAAAAATGTGTAAAGTTAATAATTTTTTTTTAAAACCTTTCCGATCGGGGTCTTCAGATGTTGTTTTTTTTTTTTAAATACGAATTCAAAGAGTATGAAGTAGGCATAAATAAAGAAATGTAGAGTTGAAAAAAGCTTAGAGATATAATCGTTTACCAAATTGATTCCAAAATTCTCGCAGTATTTATAAATAAATGTATATTATAAAAATTTATAATACTCATTTCATGTTTTTCGCCCTCCTTTTAAAAAATGCTTAAAACCAATCCCGAACGATTGAATGAATGAATTATTGACGTAAAAAACACACTACAATATATAAATATAAATTGAAAATAATATATTATACAAAAAATTCTAATGTACAACCAAATCATATATATCTATATATATTATAAAAAAAAAATATTTATATATATATATATATATATGTATGTATCTTTTTTTCATGTAAAATTTATTTATATATATTTATCGCGCGAATCAACTCACCTCCAGATTTCAGTACCGGTAAGAAAAAAATAAATAACATAAAAATAAAGTGTCTATCAAAACTTATTTATTGGCAACTAGACGATGTTTTTGTTATGCCTCCAATTCACATTGCAATTTTTCCATAACCCCCTCGTCCTAACCCTATTCACAAGACAGTGTTTTAACGCTTTGATTCAGTTATATATATATATATATATATTTTGTACCTTTTAATTTAATACAATTATTATGATTATTTTTGTTTTTATACGAATAGTAGTTATGCTTTTTATCATTTACATAAGAAAGTAAGCCATATCAAATGCATAAATAAGTGCAAATTTATGAATACATACATACATGCATACTCTATATATATTATCGATGTACCTATACATACATCAGAATGATATAACCCTAGATATAAAGATGAAATTGATAAGATTTAGCTTTTGTTTCTGTACCTAATTCAAAGAATTTAATGAACCATTTTTGAATTTGAATATACTGAATATATTCCTATAAGCAACTGAATTTTGGGGCAAGAGATAAGTCTGATTTATTTGTTGTCTATTTTAACTAGCCTAGAAAACATTTTCAGAACTTTTATAATATTTGGTAATGGACTTCAATTCATTTTAATCAAAAAAGTTTCAAAAATATTAAATTTTCGAAATATTGATCAAATTGGTACTTAAATTTCGGATTCGATATTTCAGAACACTAACCAGGCTAAAAAAATCATAGTTTTCATATAAATAATTGGCAATTGACAACAATATTTTGAAATATCGTTTTTCAATTTACTAGTACACATCTGTATGTATTTATATATATTATATATGTATATATATATATATATATATATAAATGAGAATGGTTTTTATTATTTTTTATCAACTTATGTGATATTTTTTTTTTTGTCCAATGCGATTTTGTTGTGTGTATGTATGTGAATTTAAGCAACGCTTATAATAAAGACGATGATAAAAAAATCAAATTACCAAAAAAATGTTGGAAATCATATCATAAATTTATTTAGTTCATATTTATGAATGTATGTAGTGTTTTTGTGTATCTTTGTGTTTGATAAATTTGTACTTCGCTTCCGATACGTTAAAAAATATTTGAGTTCTATTTGAGGTTAAGTAAGAGTTCCCTTTAGACACGAACGGGCATGATTCTTTGTACATATATATGTATGTATATTTGAACTTGTACGTATTTTGTTAATAAAATGGAAATACAAATTTGAGACAGGTATTGAAAAGTTTTAAAATTCTTGCTTATCATATTTTTCATTATAAATTTGAATATATAAATCGCTTAAAAGTATAATTCCAATACGGAATTTTCTGTCAAAATATCAGAGTTTGTGTGTGTGTTTGAACAATATTAGTATCTAAAAGGAATTTCCGCCTCGTAGCTCTTTCCATTTCATCTGGGCTCTGATTAGAGATTCTTTAAATATAATTTACTTTAGCAGAGAGAAAGAGAGAGAACTTAGAGGGGGAAAAATATCTAAAAAAGACAAATAAAATTGTTTCTTTAACCTCAAAAGTTCATAGAAAAAATGTTCTAACCATTCCAAAATGGACAAAATTTAAAAAAAGATTTTTTATGTTATCCTCTAGTTTTCTATTACACCACTCGCAGATAAAGTTGCCTTAAAATTTTGAAAAAGATTTTCTTTCGTATTTTTTATTTTACCCTTTTATTTTTTACACCCTTTTGGCTCTCTATATCGGTAGAGTCATTTGGATTTTGCTTACGTTACCAGAATTTGATCATAAAGCATTTCCATTTCCTGATAATTATCGATATTTTTGTATAAGTTCAACAATTTCAGAAAGATTTGCATTTATTGGTTTGATCAAATTTTGTATAATTTTCGTATATTACTTGAATTTAATTTTATTAGGTTTTTTTTTTTATGATTTTCATTCATTTGCGTTGGTGGCATATAAATACATAATTTCGAACTCAATTTGACTTACAAAGTAATTATCCGGATATTTGTTGTTAATTTTTGTAATTTTTAAGCCGGCGGAACCAATACGAGAGACTGAAGTGTAATTGACAAATGCAATAATTAAGCATCAAGTATTTATACATACGTAATAATAAACTAACATGGAGCTATATACACACACACATACACACACACACACCTACTCAGACAAGAACACAAACAAAAACAAGATCAAAAACAAAAGAAACTTTTGAACTAATTTGCTTAAATGTAAGTGTATATGTGTACATACTTATATCTATATATGTATGTATGTATGTATACCGTAAATGATAAAAAAAAACTTAAAAGAAAAAACTAATTTTGAATTTCAAAAGGAATAGAAGTGTACAGCAATCCTATAATATTAGCATGTGCTATATTCATCTATGAAGTTAAATGATACGATTATTACAAGAATTGGTACAGGGGAGCCTAAATGCAAGAATACTTTAGAATAGAGCCAAACACATATACATAGCCCATATACAAATACAGTAGAAAAACGTATTTTTCAAACACTACAAAGAAAAAGGAAGTTTACTCTGCCTGTGAGCCCGTGAAATAAGAAAATAAATATATGAAGAAAAAACGATATCTTCGGCACGCCGAATATTAAATACCCTTACACCCATGCTATACTACGTTAATTTAGTTTCAATAACCATTAGTTCATATAATATCTACTTATATGATATAGTCCGATTTGGGGGAAAAATTGTCAGCATATGGTGAATGATAGTCTCATATTGCGTGAATTTGGTTGAAATCGTTCAAGAGACACTGTAAATTTTTAAACCAAACATATCAACCGATTGTTCCTATGGCAGCTTTATAATATACTGGTCTGATCTGGATAAACTCGGATGACTCGGCTGTTGATTTCGATCAAGATTATATATACTTTATGGGTTATCCTACGCCTCCTTCAACGCGTTACGAACTCTGTGACCAAAGCATAGTACCCTCTATAATACTCTCTGCATTTTCCCCGATTAAATTATTAAAATCGGTATCCAGATATTACAATGAATAGTACTTGCATTAAAACACGTTGAAACAAAAACAATCTAAGCATAATCAAACACACATCTGTTTGTTTGTTGCGAATACACATACGTTTGACAATATATGATGCATGCATGTATGTATGTGTGTATTCGGCGCAGCCAGCGACCGCGGGCAGCGCTGCCGCCACACAGGCAGCAAAAACGTTCGAGCATGTGCTTGTGTGTTTCTGTCTCGCTTGCACCAATGGGTTGATATTGCGTTCAATTAACAATATTGTAACGCTTCTAGTTTTCTTGTTTATAGTCCGATTTTAATGCGCCTTTCAGGATAGTTTAATATAGTTAGTCTCCACACCAGTTATAAACTACAATACTGTACGATACGGAAAAAACGGCATTGAAGCTTGAAAACTATTTTATAAATTGTGGGAAAAGTGGGCGTGGCAGTCCAAATTTATAGATGGCAATGCAACTATGCTGTCGCTAGGAACTCCCGTACAAAAATTGGTGATCCTAGGTGCCATAGTTACTGAGATATTTGCCGAAAACACCAATTTTTCACGAGGTGTGTCCAGTTTTTTGCTTTTTGTGGGCGAATGGGGCGTGGCATCGAAAAAAAAAAAAAAAGATTCTTGTATTGACTGACTAAATATCTGATCGTTTGACACCAAGCTCGAACTTGTAGCTCTTACCATCTCTGAAATCTGTTTGTTCATACGGACAGACGGACAGACAGACAGACAGACAGACAGACAGACAGACAGACAGACAGACAGACAGACGGACAGACGGACAGACGGACATGGCTATATCGACTCGGCTTGTGATGCTGATCAATAATATATATACTTTATGGGGTCTGCCACGCCTCCTTCTGCCTGTTACATACTTTTGCACAAACCCAATATACTCTTGCAGAGAGTATAAAAAACAAACATACACACATCCACCTACACAGTTGGTCAAGTATTTATCGAAGCAGTGCAGAAATAGCCTTCCTATCTACATTGTGATGTATTTTTTGAAATATTTACTTGACCCACTGTATACACTTGTATGTATGTAAGTATTCATTCACACCATACTCGTATTATGTATGTATATACATTAATACTTATGTGTTCTCTTTGTCGTAAATGTCGATACCGTACCAGAGAATTCGGATAAATTTTTGAATATGTAGTTAGGGTTCAAAAGCTCGTACATATATATACAAAAGTAGTCTCTAAAAATGTCATTATAATAAATAATTTAGTAGATATTTTGGAGGTTTTATCGCGATCCAAGCAATAATTATGCTTGGAAAGAAACAAAAACTTACGAAAATTCGAACTAAATGAATAATTTTGAAAAACGGCGATTTAATACTGTTAAATTTAGCAGGAAGAAGATCTTGATGCAAATAATATAATTAAAAAACTTAACACTTATGTACACACACACCCACACACACCCTCACACACTCCAACACAAAGTTAAAGCCCAAATAGACAAATAATTTCTGTTCGTTAAAATGTATGTGTGTTTGAAGGTTAATAATAAAAGATCAATATTTATAAAAGAATAAAATTCAAAAAATAATGTAAAATATGCGAAACAACAACAAATACCACAACAACAATAAACAGCATCAACAATAAGAGGTCTTCTCTACTACTATTCTTACAACTACTGCTACTACCACCACCACTACTACTACTACTACTATTACTACTACTACTACTATTATTACTACTTCTATTACTATACCTACTATTATCTACTGTGACTCTGAACTACTACTACATACATAAGTATCTTCTACAACAAAAGAACAACAACTAGTAATATTTCTATTGCTATTACTATCAACACTTCTAACGAGCATTAAAAAACGTATGTAAATTACAATTTTGATTTATTTTAGAAATCCAAAGCAATCTTAAATCAAAAAAAAAAAGATACACCCATTTATTAAGGTAGAAAAAGCAGCATACCGTGCACGTGATTCTTAAAAGTACAATGGAATTCATAAGCATCAGTTTTGTAAAAGTCAACAGAAAAAAATAAATAAATTATCTGCAAATGTGAACAAATTCGATGATTAAATAGAAGATGAAACTGATGCTTATGATTATTTTCTCAGTATGTATGTAGTGGTGCCCCTCTCCCCAACCCACATTTTTTTTTAAATTTCTCCTGTTTAAATTAATTGTATAGCTCTCTTGGCTCTCTATATATATATATGTGTATGTTTGCAACCCTACACATACATACGTAGTACGTACAAATATCTATCTACAAATGTTCACTTGCAGATAAAGCTTTCGTTGAGATCGTAGAGCTTAGTATTATGATAGCTGATGGACAAAACACAGACATATGCATACAAACATACATTAAAGCTCAAGAATAAAAGACAATTCTAACTATCGATCACCAATTCTAAAATATACATACACAGCCGCTACTCACTAAAAATAGCCACTCAACTGTATGTGATCGTGTGTGTGTTTGTGCGTGTGTGGGGGTGAGAGATACAGTGTACATGTGAGTATGAATGAGTTGGATCGCGAAGTTTCATGAGCTTTAAATGCTGTTGTTTTTGTCTCTGCCGACACGACGCACCCATTAGTAGTAGACTACGTAATGGTATGTGTGCAAGCTCAAGTGTATGTGCTATGCTTACACTTGCATAGATTAAACACTGGTGTATGCAAAGTGAGAAACGAAAATCGACATAATCTGTCGAATAGTTCAAATTTTTGCTGAAAGCTCGGAGAACAAATACAATTCTGCAGGTAAACAACAAATTTACAGTGGGTCGTGCTTTGCATTAGGACCAAAAAATCATGGAAAGAGAATATACAAAAATGTAACATTTAAACTCTACATACTTAAAAAAAATAATTTCATTTATTTATTCGTATTCTAAAAAGTCAGTTATTTATAATATACACCAAATCAACCTACAAGTATAGTTGTTTCCAGCTTTAATTCAGCTTTAATTACTATCTCTGAAAGGACAGCAAAGCTTTAGTCTAAGTAAAATATTTATATCCAATGAGTCAAAAGAAAAAAATACGATTGAGTGAACGGCAGTAAATGCAAGAAAAAATGCTTTTTATATTAACCCTTTTTATTACTTTATTTTATGAATGCTGCACTATATTCTATGTTAAGTAAAATATGTTTGCGCTTAGCCACTTCCAGTATATTCAGTAATTATACACAAAATATTCTGAATAACTAAATATGCCAATATATATCACATTAATTATGTACAAATGCATGTGTGTGCACAAACTATTTTAAGCCAGTTTCGATAACTACAACGTTGAAACTGAGCCATAGATTTTATGCATTCATTCATTTTTGAATTGATTGTTTATTAATGATGCTGATGCTGTTATATGTTATCTGTTATATATGGGCCTGAACACATATCCCTGCCCTTATAGTCAATATTCAAATTTTAATGAATAATTTAGTTGTTGGAATTCGTATGTATGTATGTTAGTTGTTATAAGTTTTTCAGTTTTGCCTTTATTTATTTTAAACAAACAGCTAATTTGGTGACCATCCATATTGTTTGGGTGAATAACACTCTAAGGTGTCGTAACGAAATCAGAGTCTGGGTTTCCTAAATGTCTCCGTTGCAGTTCCAGTAAAAATACTCCCAGAGTTAATTTGCATGAAATCAATTTGCGGTTTCTTGGCGTTTACAAAGATTTATAACAGGTTTTTTATTAAATTAATTTGTTTATTTTTCTTGTTTTTGTTTTGAATAATACTTAGTATGCAATTTTTGATTGGTTCAAATAACTATCAAAAGAATAAATGAAACACATATGTATCTATCTAGCACACACACGCACATACATACACCCATGTGTTGAATAAAAAATACTTAAGTTTTATTTAAAAAAAAAAACATTCAAATTGCAATTTATTATAAGTTTAATTTGTTTTTAAACCCGCAAACCACAGTAAAATAATCCACAGTGTGTGTGACTTTTGAGATACTTACATATGCTGGTTGTTTGTATTTGTTAATATTGAATGTTAGTATGCTACTTATTATGTACTTATGCTTATCGTTTGTTTTTTATATGTTCCCGTTTTTGTTCGTTTGTTGTCTAATTTCGTTTGTTTCAGTTGCGCGTGATTCGTGCTTTCCGATCGACCCTGGAAGATATTAACGAACGCCGCTCGATACACAGTTTGCATAGCTTGCGTAGCCCTCGGACGGGTATGCCGCCATCAGTCAGCGGCGCTGCTGGTGGACACCACATGCTCTACAATTTAAATTTGCTGAGCCCCAATTACAGCAGCAAGCCGACGCCGGCATCACAGTCGCAGCATCAGTCAGCGCAGCACCAACAGCCAACGCAGCCGCATCAGCAGCATGATTCAAATGCAATTCTGCCTGCTGACATATCTTACATTGACGAAGATCCGCAACAACAACGCAATCTGCAAAACGGTCGTACTACCTCTGCATTCACAACCACAGCTCCAATAACACCAACACAAATATCCCCTGTCCCTGCCTCTGGCTCGGGCTCTGCCTCCTCATCGATTGCACACTCAAGCACTGCTCGTTCTGCTGGCGGCAGCGGCTTCTCCGATGTCGTTCACAATCTGCAGCACCACACAAAAAATGGACAAAATGAAACACGAATTTAAGTGATCGCATCTCTCTCTCCCTGCTTCCCTCTTTATTCCCCATTCCCCTTTCCACCACTCTCAATGTCAAAGACAACATGCATAGAAATAAATGCATACGCATGCATTAAAGGCAACACAAACAATGCGATACGCACACACACAACTTCAAATCACCAAAAGTTATGTTTACGTACACAAAGTAAACTCTCAGTGGACGATGCGGTGTAAATCGAGATAAAATGAAATGAGAGAGAGAGAGCAGTGGCGTCGTCATCTTTATGAGATTTATGCATGCAAGAGTAGAAATCGCACACAGTCAAACACACAGACACACCCTCAGACACGCAGAATCGCAATCCATGCAGAGATAGTCGCCGTGTTTGCCGAATTCCGATAATTATTTACTGAAATAAGATATCTAAATTTTAACGCTTAGCAAATGTTATTTAAACGCATGATTTTTTTATACTTTTAACCTTTTAGTTTTTGTATTAAATTCAATATTAATATTGAGCTACTCGTATTACTAACTTTATACGAAAAACAAAAAAACCTAAAAAAAAAACAAATAATTTTGCATATTTATTTGCCTGGTGCGTATGTTACGTATGAATGAGTTAATTATTGAGACGGTTAAGAAAATGATTAAACCGTTTTTTTAAATCGAAACTATGTGTGTGTATGTACCTAATGCACACATACATATATACTTACTACATGCGAGTTTCAAATACAAAAATACCGTTTAAAATATTTGAAGTCAACTTAGGCAGAACTAACTTAAAAATTGTATTACTAAGTGCAAATACTTGGTCAAGTAATTCTACAATAAACTTTGATCTAATTAAATAAAAAAAATTACCATTCAAGCAGCATGTAACTTTCAGAAGCACAGATAAGTACGTGGTATCTTAGCGTCTATCCCTGGAAAATAGAAATACTAAGGATAGGTTATATAATTTCATATATATTTAATGACTGTATTTTTATTGTTATTACGCAAAACATTCGTTTACTACATTTAAAGGCTTTCCTTCATTTCTTCGCTAATATACATTATTACAGGATGTAGAGTTAAAGGTTGATTAGCTGCACATGCATATACAAACTACTTACACTGTGTTTTTATAAAAAAAACAAATAATAATATATACACTTTAATACGATACAAACTTCGGACCAAAATACAATACCATGGCAAATGGGTATAATAAACAATGTAATGTATAAAATTGGGTTGTTTTGTAGAGTGTTATATATTATTTTTTGTATCTTCAAAATAGTTTCAAAACTTGAAAAAATAAACATTGATGAAATGTTTGAAATAGAATTCGTTAACTAAAAATCATAATGTATATATTTTGTTGTTCTAAAATGGTATTAGTACTTTTTTGTGTATATGTGTGTGTAGTTACTTTAACTTCATCAATACAAAGCAGATAAATAGTGAATATTTATTATTATCGTAATGTACAACACAAGTTAAGTGGTCCTTGCTTCTTACTTGGCAAATATAATCAATAATCAACCACGCAAACTTACATACAAACACACACACGCAAGATCATTGTTGGTAAAGGTGTCCCAGCATCGTACAATTTCCGGAAGTAGTGAGTAGTAGTAGACACATAAATACATATACACAGACTCACACAACCAAACACACTCACACATAAGTACGAACACTACACAGCCAGCTCTTTTTGCCTTTTCACATCACCCTCTTGGTTTGTGTATGTATGTATGTATTCATTTTCAAACATTCCATTACGTTCTGTCTGTAAAAGCTCGTGATAATGATTGATGATGATAATGATCATGGTGTTGGTGATGTCGATACAGATTGTTACATTCGTACATACATTATATTGGTGGCTTTCGTTTTGGCATTACTACATTCGTACATAGTTATTTATTTTGTTTACTAACAAATTCGGCGTATACTTAATCCGCAATACTCCCTAATCCATTATCCACATAATATTAACAACCAACCACACCCAACCCAACCGAACCCCATCCCACGACACACATGCATAGTTTTTTGACTATGCACCATAATTCCACTGTAAATAAATACATTTTTTGCTTATTATTTTTATTTGGTAATGATGATGTTGATGATGTGTTGACAGCAGTGACCTATGCATATTTATTTAGTTATCACGAGTCAAAGCTTAGACTGGACACTATGAAGATGGTTCACTCTTATACAACAGTTTGGAAAATTATAAGACTTTTGTTTAAAGCTACTGCAAGAATAAATGCAAAAATAACGGATTTTTTTTAAATAAATTGGGACTACTATGGAAAGACGAGCTCCGGGTCGAGCCCTAACAACCGCATCGATGTAGATTTAATTTGTTCTCTTGTATTTAGTGAGACTCCAAGCTCCCAACAGAAGAAATGCTAAATTAGACAAACTATTTGTAATAGTGCGGCTTCTTGGTAGAAACGCGCTCTCTATTTGGTCAGCTCCGGGAACCAATCTTGGCACGGACCTCTGAGAAATTTTCATTTGTTTATTTTTATAGAAGTGAACCATCTTTTTAGGTAAAAGTTTTAGTGAAAGTCAAAATAACATGAAATACCAAATGTGCATTGCTTTGAACAGATTCATTTGCTTCTTATTACTGATGATTATTTATTTACGTTAAAAGAAAAACAAAAACAACTATTATTAGGTTTATGCTATATACTTACAATATAATACTGATTTAAAGTCAAGTTTACTTGAATAAAGAAAGTATAAGTCCAAAAACATGAACATGCATACATATTTCACATATGCATACATGTTATAAATAATATTAATAATAATAATATAACATGCTTACAATAAATTATTCTGTAAATTGATTGAATTCTATGTAGCAATGTTTTTTAATGCAATTCTCTCACCATAACTGACTTTTTTCCACCTGTATTTCTCTTCCCACTTATTGTTTTCTATTTTACTTTCTCTCTCTCTCTCTTTGTCTCTCTTTCTTTCTCTCTTCAATTTTAAAGGTCATAGGCGGCGAGTTGCAAGAACGGTTGATTCCGGTTCCCTATAGCAAGAGCAACACTGATCAAGCTGTAAGCCTCTCAATATTTTACTTATTGCTTAAAGCTTAAAAAAAATAAACAAAAAAATGTCTATCGATCGCTCCGTTATATACTGCTACTACCATATGCATAAATCGTAGAATAAGATTTAAAAACATTGCTGTTTGGATGAGTTTACTAATGGTCACATTATTTACTTTATGTGTTTATCATAAATATATACATATAAGTGTGTGTTCTTCTTTATCTCATTTATTGAAAAAAAAAATGTATATACACATATTTATTTAAATGAATAGACGGGCACAAAGGTACCCCTTTAATACCACTGATCAGGTATCTTGATTTATGATATCGCAACTCTATATCAGTTATTTCAGCTCGAATGACAAGACTTAGGCAAAGTAAAATATCTCAAAAATAAAATGGGGTAGATCAAAGCAGATAATGTAGCATACATAAGCTCGACTAGATTGATCTTACAATGATTGGTTACCCCAAATTATTTATACCCTTCGTCTTCCAGTTGTCCCCTTATGTTGCCCTATATATGAGTTAATATTAACTATATAAATCTCTCATCTTACAAAAATTCTTTTAGAAATTAGTGAAAAGTTAATGCACATATTTTTAGAATGCTTAAAATAATTGAAATAAACTAAGTAATGACTAAAAAATAATTTTAAATTAAATTTTGTTCAAGCACTTGGCATGGCATGATTAATCCATCGCATTTCGTTTGAAAATATTTCAAAGTATTGGTCAAAAAACAGGGTTTTTTTGAACTCTTGTATATATAAACTTGAAAAGTTAGAACGATGGGTACAAGAATTATGGCTGTTGTTGCATGAGAAACTGCATTTCATAATCGCTTTTTATAATTATTTATTATATAGTTTATTATTTATCGCTCTGTTTTGACAGCTATGATTTTTTGATATATAATTTCTTTTGTTGTTGTTCTCGAGTGTAGACACTAAACAATCAAATATAATATACACACCTGAGTGTTTAAAATATATATGTATATATACATATATATGTACTACACATAAATATTGTTTAATTTACTTTCTGGAATTTTGTTAAACTTACTATCTTTATACTGTTGTTTCTTGTCTATCTTGTCACTGTTCTCGGTGTTGTTCTTTTCTTTTTTTTGACTGACTTGCGAACCAGATTCGGGTGGTAAACGCCTTCCGTCAAGGTCTCGACTCCCGGTACGGTGAGCACACGAATACATCGCTGGCCGAGGTGCTGCGCAAGCAGACCTCGCTGAGTAAACGACTATCGGAGACTTCTTCCATTGAGTATGCCGACAATATACCAGATGAGCTGACCATACCCGAGATCGATGTCGAACGGCTTTCGTCCCACAGTCACACCGAAACAGCCGTTTAAAAAATGAAAACCAAACCTCAAATATATTCAAAAGTCACTGTCACCCTTACACACACACACACATACACGTACAAGTACACATACCTATTACATACTTGGATACATTTGCAGAGCCGTGTACTTAAAAGAATATACACACACATACATACGCGTAAATACATAAATACATTCAAAACGTGCATTAATATATTTATTATACTATTAGAACAACTAAACCAAACAAATTAACTTTAAATTCTTTACAATTAAAAAATGTATGTATGGCATAATTACTCTACATACAAACAGCTGTAATTCAAAGTTTAGAATATCGATAGTCAAAGTTGTTATTTCTAGTCAGCACAGAACTAACTCTAACTATAAACAATTGTATAGATTTTTCGTACCATGCAACAACAACAAACATAAATTTAGCCAAAATATCTCATGTGCATACGCGTCTCTGCGTGGTAAGAGGTGCGTCCGTTCTCTTTTGGAGGCGCTTCGTCCAATCCCTGGCTTTGGCGAGGCAGTATGACAAATTTTATTTTTATTAAAAATAATAATTATCTATTAGGTGTGACACGAACCTCGTTCCACGAAGAAAGAAAGTGTACGCACATCCACTCTGCCACTCCGGGTGCCGGATGCTAATTTTAAATTTGATTTTCTGTAGTTTCCTCTTGGGACACATGGTACCGAATAATCTTTGCAATATAAATAATAATAACAAAACATTGACCGAAAAGCAGAAACTGTTCCCATCTTTAAGAACTTTTTTACCAATTAATATGTGCTATGTTTAAATGTATCTATACATTTGTTTATGTGCGCGTGTGTAATGCGATTCAGCTGGATTTCAGTATTTGAAATTGATCAGTAATACTAAAACCAAATTTGAAATGAATAAGATAGGAACAAAAATAAAAATTCAAATCAAATAAGTTATGAGTGGCCTAACTGAGCAGTTAAATTATGTTTGTGCACTTACTCATACACTATGTAATATACCAATCCCCCTCCTCGATCCCTCCCACATCCTAAACACTCTCCAATTCTACCGCTACCACTACCACTACCACACATACGAAAACCAAAGAAAAACACTCACACATACGATTACAAATCAAGTGCGTTAGAGTCTCGCAAGTCTCGTCTATACTCAAGTCATTAATATTATTATTATGAATAAAACGAATAAATGATCAATAACAAATTAAAGAAATTGTTTATATTTTAATTATAAAAAGAAAAATCCAAAACTTCGAGAGTTCTTTTATTGAGTTAAAATAATTATTTGGCTAAAGTGTAAAAGAAATTATAATTAGTTGTCGATATCAGTTAATATACAAGTACATAATGAGATACTTTTGGCTTATTTGTATTTTAAGTATATTTTACATAATTTCTAAACATTAATATTTTTTTTAAACACTTTGACTGGCTTAAATCTTATTTACAAATGATGCGCGAGAGGAATGCCTTTAATTAATTTGAGAATAGCCTAATGATGATGCCCAAATGTAATGATTAGCGGCAGCAAAGCACCACAGATCATGATAATGAGTTCACTATAGCGTAGTCCTTGCTTTTGATGCGACTGAGACGTCGACAGCGATGTCGACGTCGACTGCGACGGATTCGTTTCATTTGCGGAGTTGTCACGAGACTCTTCTACTAAATGGTAGTCATACTGATGATGATGATGATGACCCCCGTGTCCAGCTCCGTGTCCCGACCCTTGTGTAAGCTCTGGCAGCACATGGACAGTGGCTACATAAAGAAAGGTGCCTGCCGAGAAAAGCATTGCGATTCCGGTGGCGTTCACTGAGTTTAGCGTCTCCTTTTGCTCTTGACCGATGCCAAAGTACGTGAGTAGTGTCAGCAATGGTGCTGACAGCGAGAAGATGCCCAGGTGCCGTCGGATTTGCTGTCTCTCAACCTTCGCATGCAGCAAGAAGCTCACCAATCCGAATGCTGCCGGCGCCTTGTGCAGCATAATTGCTAGGAACACTATGATTTCCACATCCTGATGACTTGTGGTGGCTGCCGCTCCCAAAGCAACGCCGTCGGCTAAAAGGAAAAATCAGTGATTACCTTACGAATCATAAGTAAAGATGTGTGCTCGATTCAAATTGACCATGCACCCAGTTCTACAGCCACACAGTACAAAGTACAGAGCTATAATAATATTTCTCTTACACTCTGTTGCCTTTGAGAAGGGCAAGTTGTACTCACCTGCAGCGTGCACTACCAGACCAAGGGTTGCTGTTATATTTTTATCATTTTCATTGCCATTATTGGTTTTTCGTTGTGATATTTGATCAACAAGCATCATAAAAACAAATCCCAAAACGAGCGACATTCCAATGGTTCGTGAATAGTCCTGTGGCTCATGTTCATGTTCATCGCCGGTTGACAATTTGTCGGTAGGGGCTGGTGGAACAAGGGGTGCTCGTCTGCTGTCCATGTACAATGAACGTATGCCTTCGGGAATAATCACGGTCAGAGCTGTGCCCACCAGCAAGCCAGCTCCGAGAACCGTCACAAATTTGAGCTTTTCCTGAATATATAAATGGTTTTTAGTGTGTTACTATCAATAGTTTTATTAACATACCTCACTCAATCGCATAACCAGTGGAATACTTCCTGATAGATAGGATCCCACGAGCATTACAACTACCAACAATACAAGGATTATCGTCTCCTCGGTCATATTTGCGCTGTAATTTTGTTTATATTTTGCCAACTCAACTATTTGTCTTACTTAGATTCCCAAAATACAAATGCAGTATATTTAGGCACAAAATATTCGGTATTCTTGGCCTAAAAGCATTTGGTTACACCCTCAAAAAAAGTAAATAAATTCTATTTACTACTTCTACAAACATAGACTCGTTCTTATTCCTAAAGAAAAGCAGGTCAGCAAAATCATGTTTATATTTTCATTACACTTTCTTTGTTATTAATTATAAATTATACTGTATTTGTTCTCTTAGACTTAATTGTGTCAAAATAAACCAACACCAAAACGCAAGTGTTATCGATACATTTTTCGATAAGTGTTTTTTTTTTGTTGTCAATAAAAAACAAGGAAACTGCAGAATTGTTTTTCGCAAAAATTAATGTGATTTTTAAGTTTGAGAATAAATAAATACCACTTTTACTTATATTTACAAAGGTGTGTACAAATGCGTTGGTATTGTGACTCTTATGTATAAATGCACAGTTATAAAATAAAGATGTTTAAATATGATCAGTTAAGTGTTGGTGTCATAACAATTAAAATCAATTTAATGCAAAATATTAAGTACATAATACATCTGTATGTGTAAATGCATTTGTACACAGCTGGCACATACATAAGTTCATACGTATATGTGCATTCGAATGCATATGAACACAAGTTCATGTAAATAAATACTGACTGTCAATACACACATATGCGTGTGTATGTGTATGCGTGTTTGTCCAACTTTATTCATTGTCCAATTGTTGCAATTTGGTTTGCATTCGTTAATTGCTTGTGATTATTAAATACACCTAAAAACAGAGTTAAAAAATAAAGTAGTTTGTCTAAAATTAATTGAAGTGTGTGTTATGACTTGCATAAATGCAGACAGACAGATACTTGATTTTACTACATTCGCGACACACTGAGTCAAGTATTAGACCAAAGACCAAATTTATTGGCTTGCGAAATAGAAAAATAATTCGTTTTCAATAAAAAAAACTTTGCGCCTGCATTTATAGGCATACAATGGGTAACTGTTTAAAGATGAATAGTTCTGACGACATCTCGCTACTCCGAGGCAGCGATAGTATAATCGGACAAGATAGTGGTCCACTGTCAATATATCAGGCAAGTTAGTGGTTCTTTGTTTCTCAAAAATAATAGCTTTAACTGTTCTACACTTGTTTGTGCGTAGCATGAACCGTTGCCACAAGTATTCTACCCAGGAGGAGGAGGAGGAGGCGGACCATCTGCAGTTGGTAATTCTGGTAATCCGAATGCATCTCAAATGTCCGAAGAGGAACAAATCAAGATAGCCAAGCGAATCGGTCTGGTACAGCACTTGCCGATTGGAACCTACGATGGAAATTCGAAAAAAGCACGCGAATGCGTCATTTGTATGGTCGAATTTTGTGTTGACGAAGCTGTTCGCTATTTACCGTGTATGCATATTTATCACGTGCACTGTATCGACGATTGGCTTATGCGAAGCCTCACGTGCCCCAGCTGCTTGGAGCCCGTGGATGCAGCACTGTTAACTAGCTATGAAACAACATAGCCTTTAACTAGCGCCATCTAGCGCTTTTTTCCTCCACTTCATTAACTTCTACGATATACCTTGTTTGTTTCGATCTTCAAGTTTCGATTCAAAACAAAACTGGTCATAATTATTTCTTCATTACTATTGTTTAATTATTAATTTTATTTTTTAAATTTAAATTAATTAATTAATTGATATTGAAATAAATTCAACTATGTATCAATAATATCAATTATCAGTAAAAATATCGGTGTAAATATATTAATAATTCTATAATGTAAAACTTTTTATTAAATAAACATAGATTGTAATCAGTGACTGTAACTAGCATAATAGTATTGTTAAACAATGAAATTATATGGTAAAAACTTATTTGTAAAACATGTTTATATTTCATTGACTTCTTTTTTTTATATAAAACCTTGATAATAGCGTACACATACGAGTAAGTGCTTGGCAATAGTATACTTTATTTCTTGTTTCTTCACTTACATATGTCGGTTTTATGTTTTTAGTTTGAAAATTATATAATTATTATTACTTATGTAATTATTACTATTTTCACACATTCTATTTATTTATAGTTATAATTTTAATGGTTACTACTTTAATGCACACAGTTCCTTGATATCTATTAAATTAATTATTCAGTTTGGATTTTATTTTTAGTGGCAATATGAAAAAAAGCTAACTGGAGATGTATGTATATGTTATATGTTTTTTCTTGAAAATGATAATTCCTAAAATATATGTTTATTTACAAAATGAACCCTTAAAATATGAAATCGTATATCATTAATTGTACTAGATAAAAATACTGAAAGCCAATTCAATTTGGTTTGTTATCGGAATTAAAACTTGGTCACACTGCTTTCATCACGGCTGGTCACAACAAAAGATAAATACATATTTTCAACAAAAGGGTGTCTGTTGTCTGTTCTAATTCTTTTGCCGATAAACTTAAACTAAGCTGTAAGTGATTTTTAGATTTATATTATTGTGTAACTATTAAAAAGCTGTAATAGAACAATACAACATGTTTTTATACAAACGCACGAATCTTAAACTGAATTATAGATGATGTGTATTCATTTTGATTTAATACATTTTCTTTACAAGTAAGGGTTCTGCAAAAAGGCTGAAGAGGGCGTGTCAGCGTGTGTATTATGCATAATTAGTAGGGTCATTTCCATCTTTCCGTCTTAATAAATTCATATATTATATATATTGTTGAAGTAGAGCAACCAATTTTATCACACAGGCTTCAACCCCACGCCCGTAAAGTTGTTTTAAAATATTGTTTATTAAACCATTCACAATTTTTATAAAAACAATAAGGCAAAACAGTAATGGCGTGGACATTATTTGAAGCAATCACCTAAAACTATGCTACAGCTCTAGTTGATTAAGGGTATTGAGGTGATATTAAGGGTATTCCACATAAAATTATTTGTATGATTTTGGGAGAAAGCTTTTAATTAATCTCAGCGTTTTAAATATAATTTTTTTATTTCCTTTCAGGATTTAATAATATGACACCACTTGAACAGATAAACTGTTATTTTGCAAATCTAAATCCAGTGGCTAAAAAGATTGCATTCGATATAAGAGAAGTTAAATCGGCCTACGATCATGTATGGCTCACATTAAGTTCAATTGAACAAGACGATATACTAAATGATACGATAATTAAACCAGAGATTGCTATAAGATACTATAAGAATTCCATAAGCACATCAAACACTTCAAAAGATGTTCCCAGACTGAATACTCTAGATAATTGTAAAAAGAAGACAACTAAAAACGAAAAGTATAATAATGTCTATGCATTTGACAAACAGAGACTTAGTTCATTTATTCATCAAAAAGTTGGTTTAAAGATAATTCATGATGAAAATATTGGAGATTATCGCGATGAACACTCTTTTCCATTCAGTTATAAAACTAAGTCTCAAATAAATCTATCTGTGATAGTAAGTAATGCCAATATCAATATTCCTCTGCGGGACAATGACCCATGCAAAACAAAATCATTTGTTCAAGAGGACAACAGAAACATAACACCTGTCCGGTCCGATAAAACAGGTTTGATCAAACTAAGTACTACGGAGCAGTTAGAGGACAAGAGACGTAAAAGTATGACTGTTGAAAATGAGTGCATTGAGGTAATTGATTTTGTCGAAGATGAGAAATGCAATCTGTTGTACAGTTCGGATTCGAAAAATACACTGTTGGGTAATTCGACCGATTCGACGGAAAACGATTCGGAAAATGATACCAAAGACCAACATGCAGAAAACTGCAAATTATTGCCAGAAAAAGTGCAAATACCAAAAGGATTTGATTTTCTAAGTAATTGGTAATTTGTATAAAGCAAAAAAGTATTCTTGATTTTTAAAGTAAACGATTTTGTATACAGCTCGATGAATAAAATTTATATTTTATATAATTCATCATTTTGTGTGTCTTCATTGAACTCATTAAATCGATCGCAAAAGAAATGAATTAAAAGTAATTTCAATTAAGTTTGACTTGAAGGTTTGTTTATTATTTTGCACTTTAAAAATTCTTAAATAAACAAATTATGCACTACGAGCAATATCGTGACGAGCACCTAAAAGTATGTTACATTTTTAATCGAGACTTTAATTTTAATAACATTATTGAACTCATAGTTTATTTATATGGTTACAAAATTTACTTCGGCCTTTGATTTTGCAGATGAAATGAAAAATTTCTGTTTTTGCTTGATTTATTTAAATTATAATGTATTTATTAAGGTCAAACATTATATTATTGCCTCGCCGGTTGTGTATAATTCCCAGAGTATGGCTTTTGTAATACTAATTTTATGTTGAGAATTAAACTAAAATACACATGAGTAAGTGGGTGTGTGTGTGCGTGCTCGTGTCGTTTCTAAGAGCAGGCACATTCCAAAACTTGCATGTTGCTCCATGTCGATATCTTGAGCTTATCACTATGCTCCTCATCCACATGCAAAATTTCAATCTCGGCCAGTTTCGAGGGTGCACAGCAGGGTCGGGGCACTCGATTGGGATCCTGCTGCCAAATGAGGCTCTGCAGTAGTGCATGATGATGGGCTGGGTTGTGCCTTGGAGGGCACCGACCTTTACAGTAGCCGGCATCGAAGCTCTTTGGTTGTATGATAAATTCGAATCCCTGGATTTCCTTAAAGTTCACTTCCAATTGATGTCTGCAGCAGCGTTGATGGGCCCGAAAACAATTATTATATTGATTTGATTTTACTATTTCGTCCGTATGCCCCTGACTCAAACGATGATGGTACAAATGCTCGTCGCTCTGATTGGCTGAGAGAAAAGTGCTCTGATGCACTGCCTCCTCAGTGTGTGTGCGACCAATGTGTCCGATGATGTTTAACACTGGGGTCAAATGAAATTTGTCCTCCGCTTCCTCCTTCTTACCATCGTCAGTGGAATGAGAAGAAACCTCACTTAAAATTCTAGCTCCAATCCGCCTACACCTGTCACACTGTATTTCAATGCCAAGATTCTCGTGACTCTTGTTTAGCCAGGATCTAACCGCTGTGGTTACATCGAATTCGAGCCACTGACTTCGCGTTTCATCCCGATAGGTGGAGCTCTCGAATTCAATTCTCCGAGAATCTAATTGTTGTCGTTTGTTTGATCGCATCAATTGAAAAACTTTTAGATTCAGAACGTGTATTTTAATTTTTCGGTTGTTTAATTTGTGCTGCTGCTGCTGTTGTTGGCTTTTTTGGTGAAGTTTATGTTGTTGTTTGTGATAGTTGTGGTTATCATCGTTATTACAGTTCTTTTGGCCGGTTCTCACCGGCTTCTCATAGCGTTTATTCGCCCTAGCTATGGGCGTGGCTGCCAACGCTGGATTATATAGCATCATTAGTCTCACATTAGCCTCATTAATTTGTTCATACTTGAATTGTTTATCGTTCAGTCTCAAGGGAAATTGCAAAAGAATATTTGTCTTTTCGCTCTCTCCCAGATTCCGACCATGACTACCCTTTCTTCCCACCCCCATCCCCCTACCCCGTTCTTCAGCCGACCTTGCTACGCGTTTGTGGCGCCATCGCCTTCGAGTTATATCCTTAAATTTATTGGTGACAATGCTTAAGATTTGTAAGCTCGCTGGGTCATCTCTTTGATCAACGCTTTTTTCCCGAACGTCTCTCATCCTCAGACGCTCTAAATATTCTAAATACTTGCTAGAGTATTCTATTTGACTAATGTTTGCCTGCAATTAAAAAAACGGTGATAATTATTTGTATATAATCTTATTTAAGCAATAACAATTGAATATCAAGAGATTAAAGAGTTATATAAACTTAATATTTTTGGTTAGAAACATGTTGGAGATAGGCTACAGTCGAGCTATAATCAAACCCCTTATTCATATAATATGATATAATTAATCCTATAGGGAAATCTCAGAAATACTCAATATATAACTGCAAAATTAAATTATTCCTAGAAAATATGGATATTGTGGAAAACCCGGGGATGTCCCCAATATCATACTGAACTTAGTATAGGAAATTTTAGTAGTTATTACCAAAGATCAAGTATTTATAAATTTATTACAAAATTTAAATTGAAGTAATAACGAGTTTCATTCAATTTTATGCAATAAAATATTAAAGAGCTATGTAAGTTTTTTTGTGGAAAGCTGGGCAAATCCAAAAAACATCAAAGTCAGCAATTAAACGAAATAAAGATAATGATTTAGCCAGTTTAGTGAGAAGAAGTTCACGGGGGATTCTTATTTATTATTATACAAATGTAATTAAAGGTAAATATTATCTCACCTTCTTTATGTCTGGTAGTTTTTTCAATCCCAGTCCATTCATAACCAGTTTTGTAATTTTATCGTGATTCTTAGTGACGTGTTTGGACATGTTGTTACTATCTATGTGACTCTTTTCAAATGTGACTTTCAATATTTGGCTATTAGCTTCGTGCTTTTTGTGATTAATATCAATATATCTCTTGGTGCGTATCGTATTATAGCTTGGATCTGAATCTGGAGTTGAACTAGAGCTTAAATTATGAGCAGATTGACTTAGAATTATCAGACTATATCCGTGTGAACGGTGATTATACCCATAGATGGGGCTTCTGCTTTCATTATTGATTTCATGGCTGTTGTTTTTATAAATTTTATGTTTGTGTTCACTGTGAAACTGAGTGAAATCTACGGTGATTTGGCTCAAACTGGAGTTTGGCATTGACCAAGGTTTGGTTGGGCCTACAATAAATTGACCACTGGCTTCTAATATCAATGCATTGTAGGTCATTAGGAATGGCAATAATAAAACAATGACAAGACACAATTGTGTTAATTTATGCAGTGAATACGTGATAAATGTGCGTTGAAGTTGTTGCTGTTGTTTCTGCTGCTGCTTGTGGTGGTGTTGCTGCTGCTGCAGCTGCTGTTGATCAACATGATCAAAATTCCACAGATTTAATATAATGCAATATTTTGAATGATTCTCGCGTGGATAGGAAATCCAATGACGTCTTAAACCATGAATTAATCCATTATTAGTGTGAATTCCAATCTCATGATGATCATCATTCCAATTAAAAATACTTTTGATTGTATCTGCAATATGCTCTGGTTCATTACGTATTTTCATTTTTATACCACATGGCCCTCAAAAATGGCTTATGATATTGGAAGTATGTTGCAAACTAAATATACTATATGTATATATACTTAGTTAATTTATGTGTACGATGTTTTTTCGAGTCATCACATACTAAGCTCGCATTTGAAACTCTCTCCCTCTCTTTGACTGTCTTGTATCTGTGTGTGCACGTGACACATGTGTGCGTGCGTATCTTAAACATTCAACGCTCAAAGATCCGCAGTTGTAACTGTATTTGAGTAAATTATGATGCCAAATTCATTGGAAATGTATTCATCTATATATATATATATAAATATTTTTTTTTTTGTAGTTTTTTTTCACAGTAAATTAATGATCACAGTTTATCAGAAAACACTTAATTACACCACTTTTTGTGTATATACAGTTCTTCTCGTTTCACAATAACAAATTCCACGCACTCATCTTGTTTTTTTGTTGTTTGTTGAATTTATTTATTTACGTACGAAACGCGTAGAGTATTGCCTCTTTCTCTCCCTTTTTTCTATGTAGATATATCTTTGTAGTATATAGCGGACAGTTAGATCGGGGAACCTGTTAGGCCAGCACTTCAGAATCGACTGAAATACCCGAAAGCAAAAGTAAACGCTTACTCAACAGCCGCAAAATAAACAGACACTCACTCACACACTCAATGGCACAACCACACTAACACGCACAGTGACACCCACACAATCAAACGTGTTACAGTGCTCGCTAATCGTATAGTATCATTTATAATATTCGTATCGTAACTCATTCTTAATAGTATACAAATAGTGCAAGTATTTTTTAAACGATATTTAGATTTAAATTCATCTCAAAGTTATTCAAAAATAAGTTGTATGTTCAATTTATCGTTTAAAATCATAAAAAAAACTATTAAAAATAAATTAGATTTTAAGTGTTAATTGAAATCGAGGAAAATATTTCATATACAATATATTTTTAAATTATCTAAATTGAAGTTTAAACTAAAGTTTTAGTTATTTTTTGGGCAATTTAACACTATTAAAAAAATAAGAAATAAAAACCTGATAAACGCTAAAGGAAAATTTAGTCGGGAAGAATATTCAAAAACTAAGATTGGGTTGTTTAATGGATTATTTAAATGTAGGAATTGATGTTATAATTTTGGAGTGGACTGTCTTTGAATCTTCTTGATTTTATACCCTACGATTGTGTGTACAATATTAACAACACCCCCACGCATCCTGTAGGCAAATATTTATGAGCCCAGATAGAGCTATACCTAATGTTTGTGTATATATCTGGAGATATATTCATGTAACAGATTTGAGTTCTTTTTAAAATGCTGAATGCTGAATGCAAGAAGCGCACACACATCTAACAAGTAACTGTAAGAACGCGTTGTCGCAAAAGGTCTCGACTATTCGATACCCTTTGCAAATTGCAATATATAAACATGACACGAGAGCTAGATGGCGCCAAATTTAACTGCGTTTTGCTTCACTTTTTTACACTTGCTACTTTTCTGATTTCATTATATCCTTCATCAATTCAATTGATGGGGAAAGCCAATTTTTTTCGTAAAAAATGTGATACACTGCATACCCAGTTACACAGAGTTAACATGGGCACCGGGTAAATAAAGATCTCATGCTCTTTGTGAGAGATAATGGGTTTCACATAGAGTTGCCATTCACATGTGTTTACAGTTACACAGACCATGTGCGTATGTGAGTGTGTGTGTGTGTGTGTGTGTGTGTGTGTGTGTGTGTGTGTGTGTGAGTGCATATGTAAATACATTATTGTGCATTACATATGACTTTACAGCGCGGGTCAATGAAATAGAAACCAGGAATATAATTCCTCTTATACAAAAAAAAAAGAGCCCATAAATTAAATTATTTTTGATCTCATTTCATTAATAAAAAAAAAATGTATTAAATTTTTTTAATTTTCGGATTTGTTTTGAATTAAAATTAAAAACATGTAATACTTCTTTTGGGTTATGGTCTGTGCTAAGGATTGCGTGCAACAACCAATAGATGTCGCCAGCTCGACAGTGCCACCTATTGGAAATATTTCAGACTGGATTCTGGAAAACTCAGCGGGCCTCAATCAAATAAAGCATAGTCTGAAGAAAATTAATGTGCATTTTGTATTTTCATATTTATTTTAATCCTGACATAAATACGTTTGTATTTAACAATTTGTTTGTTTGTTTTTAGTTTTCGTTTTTCTATAAATAATAAGTTATAAATTATGTATTTATACAGAATTTGGTTTGTGCTTTCTTATCCACTATATGCATCCGTAATCGATTTAAGTTTAATATAAATACGAGTTACAATTCGATGTACAGACGAGCACTTAAAATATACATATTTATATATATATATATATATATATATATATATATATGTATTCAAGTGTGTACTAATGTATATTCGTTACATCGGTAATGATAAATATATGTAAATAGCTGTCTTAGTACATTCGTATATATATAAATAATAAAATTTATTTTTATTATTATTTAAGATATTTGCAAATTTATTCATTTCATCAATAAAAACATTCATTCATTTATTTAAGAATCCGAATTCCAAAATGAAATGTTTTATTTTTTGATATACTTGATGCATTGCTAATTTTCGGCAAGATACACAATTAAATTTAAGGCTCTTTTTCAGTATATATATATATATATATATATTTTTTTATTTATTTTTTAATGTATATATATATATATATTTATAAGTACCTTCATTTTGAATTATGTATAATATGTATATAAATGTAATGTAATCAATATTACAATTTTTTTTGCTTACTATAACTATGTACAAATGTTTATGTACGAAAATTTGTTATCTAAACTCTTTAAACTTAAAACTATTTGAAAGTTTTCAAAAAACTCGCATGCATTTTGTATTTGGTAAAATTTTTCCTTAGCGGATATTTTGGTTTCATTTGTTATTCATAAATTTATATTATCGTTATCTTATTATATTTTATATTTTTATATTTTAACTTTTTAAAGAAATTTTTTGTGGATTTCAAGTGTAGCTTTATAAGGTGCTTTCTTTAATTGGAGCAACATTATGTCTGCATTCCATTCCTTTCCTTTCCATTTCTTTTATGAGTATATTTGTGAATCGATCAATCTTTAAATGCAAATTAACTAAATGTATGAGAATTGTTCTTTTGAGTTCAGTTCACCGAATGCTGGTTCAAGCTAAGAATCAAGACTCGGAATCGTTCCTTTTAAAATCTGAGCCGAGCCGAGCTGACCCGAGAAAAATAGGCTCTCCGTTGTTCCATATTCAGTCAGTCCGTATCATAACGTCATATTTCTGAATTAACAATGATCCAGGCACTAAACGAGAAAGATATCAGATGTTTCCGACTTTGTACAAGCGCTACCAGTTGGTGAGGCTGCTGAGGCCAGCGAGTTAGCCCTGGTAGCTGCCAGGGGTGAGCGTAAATCTTGGTTCATCGGCGCTTGGTTCTGACCACATTCATAGTAATACGACGAATCTGTAACAGTAGCAACTATAGTATTAATATCTTTTATCTATTACAATTCGTTTTTACTTATAGAATAAAATTCCTTAAAGCTTTAAATGTAAAATATTTATAGACTCGAATTTCCAGCTACAGTTTAGGAAACGGTATAAGTTTATTATCATTAATAATTTTTTAATTTTTAATAGTCTGAATAGGCTACAATCGAGTGAGCCGAATGTAACAAACCCCGTACACTCTCTAGTTCGCAAATACGTAATTTTTAATGGATTTGTCCTATAGGAGCAAAACGAAATAGTTGTCCGATTGGACCAAACTTAGTGAGGGTAATCATTATAATATACATACATTATGTGTGAGTTAGATTGCTATCGTCCGATTAACGCTACATGTCTTCACAAAAATTTCCTTTGTGATCTACAAGATATAGTTAAATGATCCGGATCACACTGGGTAAGGATAGCTCCCGTAGTTGCCAAGTTAGGGTAATGTGATAATTGGAAATAAAGTTGATGAACCTAACGCATTGAGACTTTTTATCTCTAGCTCTTAAAGTCTGCAATATTCATTTGCTCGTACCGGCAGACGGACTGACAGACAGACATTGCCATCGACCCAGCTGTTTATGCTGATCAAGAATATATATGTACTTTATGGGGACGCAAACCGAATACACCCCTCTATTCTTTTTGAGTACGGGGTGTAAAAAAGTGCATTATGCGTAGGTATCTCGAATTATATGGCTTAATATCTTGGTTTAAATATCTTATCTTATTTTAAAGTCAGTAAGCCTGCCTACTATTATATTCTATAGTGGACAGGGTAAATAGCTGAAGGCATTTTTAATGGTAAATTACTCACTGATTAGACCGCTGGTGGTATTATAACTGTAAGATCCATATGCACCGCCGTATTGTGTGTAGGCAGGACTATAGGTGTAATCGGAACTGGGCACTACGGAGCTACAAGCTGAAATTATAATAAAAATGTACAGATGTTATTAGGGAATCAAGTCTGGAACTTAGGATCAGAAGCGTGTGCAAATGTTAAAAAATGAAGGAACTGAATATGAAAATAGAAATAAATATAAATTCAAAAACTACTCAAAATAACAATAATATAAAATTAATTTAAAGTCTGCAAAGTTGTTTACTGTAATGTATTTATTACTTGTGTGATTATATTTAAATAATACTGAGGAATTGAGACTTAGTTTCACCACCACCACAATTGTGCTTTAGGCCTGTCTAAATAAATTTGGCCAAGATCGACGTGTGTGCTGTGCTGTGAGCAACTTGCCTGCGGAGTAGTGGCTAAAACTGGGTAACATTGTGGGCGTGGCATAAATGGATGCACTATTGCTACCAATTGGATCCACTTCAGTGCGTCCCTCGGCCCCTGAGGAGCTAGTCGCGCTCGACTGCAGAAGTATTAGAGATGAGGTATTGGTGTTGGTATTGGTATTGGTATTGGTATTGGTATTGGTGTTGGTCTGATTCTCGGCTGAATCACTCATAAGCTGAACTATCGGTATGTGATGATTATGATGCTGATGATGATCGTGGTGATTAACATGATTAACTCCGCGATGCTTGCAATTCTCATTGTCATTGTCATTGCGATGACTCTTGTTGTTTGCATTCTCATCCCGATCCAAATCCATTGAAGACTCTTTTACCACTTCCTCATTTCGCCCAACTCCTACTGCATTTGTTGAAGCCAAGTTAGGTGATTCGTTAGAGCTTGTAGTGGCTGGAACTTCATTAACCCGCAGCACGGGGGAACAGTCCGTGTTATCCAGGCTTGTTAATGTCGGATAACTGCCGTTTTCAATGGCAATTGCTAATTGAAACCATTAATATTACATATTATTCTACTTGGTTTAAACATTTGCTAAAATAACATTGATGCATTTGAATTATTTGATCTGAACCAAAATTGGTAAAGATAAATAGTTTAGTTGGGATGGGTCAGTTCAATAGATGGAAGCTATATGACATAGTTCTCCGACCTTGATACAGACTAAGCCAGTATATTCTAATGATACCATTAACAAATTGTGTAAATTTGGTGACGGTAGCTCGAATTATTGGACCTCGATCATTACAACCACAGATTTATAAATAATTCGTTTTCATGGGAGAGTAGACAACACAAGTCTTTAAACAAATATTAATTGAACTTTTAAAACAACAGTTTGAAGTCGAACAGTTGTTTTCTTACCTGTATAGAAAGGTGAGATGGTCTGTTCTTGAATATTTGCACTGAATTTCATATCTTGTAAGCTAATGGGAACTAGGGGCGTCAAACTGCTCCCTATTGTGATGGATAACAAAATAAAATAAATCAAAAATCAACAAATTTAAATAAATCGAAATAACAAGCAAATTAGAAAAATAACAAACTTAATGACTAAGTAAACTTCAAGTACTGATTTCATATACCAAACTGTATGCTAAACTTACCAATTGAGGGTCCAATGGGCGGGGTATACAATGTGCTCTGTCCCTGAGATATTGTGGCAATGCTGTCATACAACATGGAGGTATCATTACCCACCGCACTCCCCACACTCGCACAGGGTATGGAGCTGGAGGGAAACCCATTCGGGGCCTCATAGTAGGTGGGAGCCCCATTACCACCGCTACTAGTCGTCAAATTCCCCAATTCCGAGAGCAGTTTGTGCTCATCCTTGATACACCATTTACCGGACCAAATCTGTATAGTTAAATATAAATGTAGTTACAAAAATAGTTTAATGGAAATGACTACTTGGCACTTACGTTTGGATATATCTGGTCTCCACCGTAAGACAATCGCTGTCTTTTAACATCGTCCTCGGAATGCATATTTACATCACGATTCTCATCTGAAATAGACATAGGAAGATGATTCTTAATTTAAGTAGGAATTTACGTTTTTCTCAAATTAATTTCTTAGTACTAAATTTGGGAAATTAATCGGAATTTTTATACAAAAATTGGTTTCCGAAACCTTTTGTTTTTACTGGGTATTTTTTAAAGAACGAGTTAAGCATGTATTCTAAAATAAATAAATAAATGGATTAATAAGAACTACTATTCTATATAAATATATATTTATTTTTATTCTTTCGTTCTTTAATGACCATTTCAGCCAGGTATCCTTGTGACTGTCTGTCTCTCTCTCTCTCTTTTTTTTGTATATATCTTCTATCTTCATCTCTATTTCAATACGACAACCCTCTCATTTCAATATTATAATTAAATTACCACTGTTACATTTGGTATCGCAGAGTTTTGGTGACTGCAAAGTACGGCACGTGTCGTTTAAGTGCATTTACGGATTGAGAGTTACCGCAGATGGAAATAAACATGTACGTGCATGTGTGTGTGCGTGTCTGTTTATGTGTGTATAGAGAAAAGGCTTTCGAAGGGTTTTCTGTTAGAGTCGCGTTAACAAGCTGATTATGACATTTTCAAAGTGTTTTTCAAGGAAATTATCATAATGGCCTTTCAACTTTGTGTTTTAACAGTTGGTTGTGAACACAAACACTTACCGCATACACACACACACCCGCACACACACACAAGAAAACCACTTGTCCAAATTACACTATTATTAGTCGGTAAGATTAAGTTGACTTAACTTTGTTTGCTCGGTTTGTTGCTGGTTTGAAATTTCAAGAAGGTTTTGAATAAAGTTAAATCAATTTTATACCAATTGTATATTATAGTTTTATAATCATTTTAGCTTGGTTAAAGTTTTATCAGGATTCAATTTCGATAGAGTTCATATTACCAATGTATGGCTTACTTGTTTGTTAGAGTTTTCATTTAGTCGAGACTCAGAACCAGACTCTATGCAGAAGTGCTTTGCTTTCTAAAATCAATCCCGAATTTCGCACAGATGTAAGCAGACAAGATGTTCTTGAAGTCGCAATTGTCGCATTAAAAGGGTGGAGCTTAATGCTTATGTCACGCCCACATTTGCAACCCTTAACTACATTTTTGACCAGCCTACTTGCTCAGCCCTGTCCTCCGCTGCTTCCACTTCTCCCCCTGCCCTCCACTGGTCTGCCCGTCCAAATTCAATCGACCTCAATAGGTTTCAATCGAAATGATTTGAACAAATTTGCCACAAATTCAAGCCTAAGTACTTGTTACACTTAAAGGCACAGAGAAGTTATTCCTCAGGGAATCGATAAGGAATCTGGAGGAAACATTACGGTACGCTATTCTGTTACGGTATGGCACAAAACGTACAAACGGTACAGTACAAAAAGGGATGCGACAAAAGGGTCTGGGTAGAGATTTGCCGAATTGAGTTTATTGCTCTTTTTTATTATCCATCTGGTGGCCGGACAAAAGAGTACGATTTAAAGGTAAAACTTTGATGTTTGCTGCTACAGCTGCCCTATTTGTTAATGCCCGGGTTTCACAGTCCAGTCAGAACGGGCAATCTGGCCAATCTTCGTGATAGCCAGGGTGTCGAACAGTGAGGAACGATGTTATTTTTTTCAAACTAAATTGTCATATCATGTAACTTCATAGCACTTGTCTTCAAAAAATTCGTGATTTGGAAAGAAATATCTTAACGTACATAATTTGAAAAAAAAAAAAAAAAACGCATTCAAAATTTGTATTCAAATGATTAAGTATAAGCGAATGAATATACTAAAAATGATTAGGTATATGATTAAGTATATTATTTATGCGAATGAATATACTAAAAAATCCATTCTGAGATCACAAAATTGGTACATTTCGCAATTTTTGTTATTTTAATAGTCAAATAGATAAATGACAAAATATTCTCTTTTTGGCAATACGAACGTTAATTCCTCCCACTGTGCGACGTCAGGGGTGCGACTTTTTCACTTCTCCGAGTTGCCATTAGTGGGTCGATTATTGAAAATGACAAGTGCTTGTCGCGGGCTCAGAAAAATTGTTCTGGCTGCCATATTGCTTAATAATGGCACTCTCCATCCCTGGCGTGAAATAGTATTCCACATCCAGCAGCAGCATCATCAACTACTTAAGATGTTATCATGTATAATTGGCTCTGGGGTTTGATTCCAAGGACACATGTTACCAGGCCGACGGTGACGGCAACGCTGACGTTGACGCCGGCACTGCCGCTGCTGCGGTTGGCTGCTGGCCTTTATGTGGCCCACAAAAGCTTTTCACTGCAATCTATCCACAACATTTTGGTATTACTCTCTGCGTGTCCCTGTCTCTCTGTCTGTCTGCGGCCTTAACAGATTAAACGATATGCAAATTGAGGTTCTTTCACGCTGGGCTCATGCACAGTCAGTGAAATAAGATACTTGAGTGACTCTTCGCACAAAAAGAGACCGGGACTCCGAGTCCGTGGTAAACTCAATCCCAAATGTAGTCAGAATTTAAATCGCTTTCCACGGATATCTTAAAACTAGCAAGCAACGCTTAATTTAGTGGCGTGTATCATTAAGATTTAAACATTTGAGATCAGTATGCAAAATTTGTAGTTGAATTGAATAGTTCACATTTGTGTTATTGGCCAAACATAACAATCAAATTATGTGGAAATCGGCTTATTGGATCGTGTAGCCGCTATACGAATCTGAAATCGTTCAAAACTGTATGTTCCGTGATTATTTGATATAATTGTTCAGTATCGAACTACTATAACTGAGCTTTGCTGGGGTGCAGTGGATTTTAAAAGCTCTCAAATGGATTGATAATGAGTACCGGGTGTTTTAATGTCGCCTCGCTCGACTGTAGCTTTTTCCTTTTGTGCCTTTATTGTGTGTTTATTGTATATCTATACTTTGGAGATGAAAGATCTGCTTCTTTTCCCCAAAAACTTACCATGCACTTCAATTCTTTTGCGCTTGCAATTTGGATCTGTGACGTTGTTGTTGTTGGAGCTGTTGTTGTTGTTGGTGGTGTTGGTGTTGGTGTTGCTGGTGTTGTTGTTGGAGTTTGGATTATGGAGATGATGTCCATGCTGGAGACCCAGTATGCCATTTATACTATATCCGGAGCCAGAAGATCGCTGCTCAGCAGTTTGTTGGCTCGTGGTATTTGATGTGTTCACATTGTTGTTGTTGTTGCCCAGCTCCTGCCTCGCTGCTGTTTGACCCGCTGACGATCCGGGTCCAGAGCCTGTTCCCGGTACCGTTACACCTGGCGTCTGAGCAATAACCGAAGCTGAGGGATTGCTGCTGTTGTTGTTATTGTTGTTGTTGTTGCTCGAACTACTACTGCCAGGAGCCGTGCTCGGAATATGCTGCTCACTCGCTGCTCCCGTGCTGCTGTCTAGGCTCTCTGAGGCATTGTGCCCACTGGAGAGACCTTGGGGCATCTGATGTTGCTGATGATGGTGCACGTGCTTGGCCTTTTCGGCGGCTTTGTTGCGAACGATGCTGCAAAAAAAAAGAAACCGGTATGATTATCAAAACTAATATAATCTACAAATTAATTAATTTTTGCGAATATAAAGGAACTTCGCAGTATTTAATGATTGTGAAATTATTGTCAATTATTAGTCTTAAAAACGACTTTTTATACTCTCTGCAAGAGTATATTGGGTTTGTGCAAAAGTATGTAACAGGCAGAAGGAGGCGTGGCAGACCCCATAAAGTATATATATTCTTGATCAGCATCACAAGCCGAGTCGATATAGCCATGTCCGTCTGTCCGTCTGTCTGTCTGTCCGTATGAACAAACAGATTTCAGAGATGGTAAGAGCTACAAGTTCGAGCTTGGTGTCAAACGATCAGATATTTAGTCAGTCAATACAAGAATCTTTTTTTTTTTTTTTTTTTTTCGATGCCACGCCCCATTCGCCCACAATAAGCAAAAAAAACTGGACACACCTCGGAAAAAATTGGTGTTTTCGGCAAATATCTCAGTAACTATGGCACCTAGGATCACCAATTCTGGAACGGGAGGTTCCTAGCCACCGCATAGTTGCATTGCCATTTAAAATTTTGGACTGCCACGCCCACTTTTCCCCACATTTGATAAAAAAGACTGGAACCTTCAATGCCGGTTTTGGCGAACTTGTTCGTATCGTACAGTATTGTAATTATATACTTCGTGTGGAGACCTAACTATATTAAACTATACTGAAAGGCGCATTAAAATCGGACTATAAACAAGAAAACTAGAAGCGTTACAATATTGATAATTGAACGCAATACCAACCCATAGGTGCAAGCGAGATAGAAACACACAAGCACATGTTCGAACGTTTTCGCTGCCTGTGTGTCGGCAGCGCTGCCCGCGGTCGCTGGCTGCGCCGAATACACCCATATTTGCATCATATACATATTGCCAAACGTATGTGTATTCGAATACAAACAAACAGATGTGTGTTTGATTATGCTTAGATTGTTATACCCGTTACTCGTAGAGTAAAAGGGTATATTGTAATCGTTGGAATGTATGTAACAGGCAGAAGGAGGCGTGGCAGACCCCATAAAGTATATATATTCTTGATCAGCATCAATAGCCGAGTCGATATAGCCATGTCCGTCTGTCCGTCTGTCCGTCTGTCCGTCCGTCCGTCCGTCCGTCCGTCCGTCCGTCCGTCTGTATGAACAAAAGGATCTCAGAGACTATAAGAGCTAGAAAAATGCTAGTGGTCGCAAATGAAAGGTACAATACCCAAGCAGTACAAGTTTGTTTTTGTTTTTTTGACACGCCCACTTTAGGGCGTTTTATTTGCATATAAAGGTAAATGTACAAGTTAAACTAGAATGTTTTAGTATAGAAAACTTTTTTGTTAGCTATGCTATCTGAACCAAATTTACACGGAAAGTACATATCTGGAAAGTATATGTACTGACCGAGTTTGATCCAAATCGGACAACTATATCGTATAGCTCCCATAAGGCCGATCGGTCAAAAATACGCTCCAAATATGAATAAGTATGAAAAAATTTTTGAGTTAACTAAGCTATATTAATCAAACTCACACAGAATACATCTGCTAATAATATATATATACTGACCAAGTTTGATTCAAATCGGACAACTATATCGTATAGCTCCCATAGGGCCGATCGGTCGAAAATACACTCTAAATATGAGTTAGTATGGAAAACTTTTGCATTAACTAAGCTATATAAATCAAACTCACACAGAATACATCTGACAATAAAATATATATACTAACCAAGTTTGATACAAATCGGATAACTATATCGTATAGCTTCCATAGGAACGATCGGTCGAAAAAATGCTCTAAACATGAATTTGTATGAAAATGTTCTGTGTTTGCCAAGCTATTTTATCCATCACCATTGTTAATAACAAATTGAAACTGAGTAACGGGTATCCTAAAGTCGCGAGGCGACTATAGCATTCTTTCTTGTTTTTGTTTCAACGTGTTTTAATGCAAGTAATTCACATTGTAATATCTCGATACCGATTTTAATAATTTAATCGGGACAAATGCAGAGAGTATTATACGGTCGGGCGCGCTCGACTGTACTTTTCTTTCTTGTTTTAACTTTTAATTATTAATTTATTTTGATTTTATTTCGAAAATATTTAGTTTTTAAAAACGTTTCAAAATTGCTCCAAAATTCGAACATTGTAACATTTTCAAATGTACGGAATCGTTTCTACGGTGAAGAGTGATGACACCAGTTAGTCAGTAAGGACAAAGACTTTGATATACATGGACGTACACCAAATGCAACTTGATTTTCACTTTGAATTATATTCTTAAATAGGTATCGAATAACCGTCGTGGTGCCTGGTTTGTCGGCAATACATATGTGTTAATTTAGCGAAACGTTAGCCACCAAATGTGTTTACAGATGGTGCATTTCAGATGGCTCTTTGATCAGCCATTTATTGTCTATTCAGTATTCAAAGCTTCACAAACTGCTAAATGTCGAGTGGGGCATGAATATGCATGTCTTATTTACATTTCAATCGTTTCAAACTGGTTGACTGCGATTTAATCTTTCGATGATGTCAGCATAGCCAAGAAAATATGAATAAATATGGCAGATAGACAGCTAGAAGTATGTCCAACCACTTAAGAATATATATTCTTGGTCAGACCTAAGCAAAAGCTCCTCACGTAGGCCAAAGAACAACATTTTCGATATCCAATGTTAAAAATTGCGTAATTTCGAAAATTCTGATCATAAACATAATTTAGTTGCTTAAACGCTTAAGCACACTTTTGAACAAAGTGAACGAACAGTCGCACCACGCCCCCACCTGTAAAAATCTTCTACATTTACATTTTATACATTTTTGTTACATAAGAAAAATAAATGAAACGGCTTTCTGTGCCAAGATTCGATCCGCAGACCGTAGGTTTACATTCAAGTACGAAAAATACCATAACATAAACTTTGATACGTGATAGCTCGTTTGTTCAAAGTAAGATTTTGATGCAACTTTCAGGATAGTTTGATATGTTCTCCATAATAACCTGCATACCAAAATTGGTGCTCCTAAGTAGCATAGCTATTGAGATATTAACATAAAACAAACATTTTTTTTCGAGGTGTGTCTGGTTTTTTATTCATTGCGGGTCGGTAAAGGGTGTGGTAAAAAATTTTAAATAATCTTGATCTGCTTGATATAAAGACGGACTTTCATTCCAAATTTGGTGGCTCTAGCTCTTGTAATAAAAAAGATCCAGGTGTTCATCCGGACAGCAGACAGACAGGCTGACGGACAGACATCGCTATATCGACTCAGCTGTTGATGCTGGTCAAGAATATATATACTTTATGGAGTCGACTTTAAAATAAAATTCTAAAATTTTCTCATCTTGTGGTAATTCATCTTATCTTTCACCTTTTGTTTTTGAAAACCCAACACTCTATTGCACAATCATACGGCGGTTTCTACGCCCTGACTGAACTTGTTCCATAAATTATTACAAATAAGGAAAACTTTATAACTGACAAATTCTGATGAAAATCTACATGTCGATTAACTGATATATTGATGTGGGAGACAAATTGATATCGATTGATAACGACGTGATGTCGAAGTGATTTATAGTACTGAACCGTGACAGTGACAGTGAAATGACCAATAAAGGAGTCCCAATGAAGCAGCCTTTAAATTGAGTCAAAAGGACCTGCTCTAAGGTCTCAATGTCATCTTAAATAAACTAAAGCATATTTGATGAGAAAACATACCAAAAAAAACAGACTAGGATATGCAGGGAACACTTTTAGCATTAAGTGACTGCGCACTTGCTACATTTTACCAATTGAGAGTAGCAGACTCCCTTCATGTGTCTCTGTAGAGGGTATGTTCAGGGTATATCTATTAAAGAATGTTTCGGCTTCGAGAGGGTTGCCAAATTGAGCAGACCAACTCAAGCGGAATCAAATCAAATTATGTTTTCAAAAAATTGACAATCACACCGGGTTAAGAGTGGATTTTCACTCTTTTTGGATTGAGTCTAGTTAAGTTTATTTTTTTTGTGTGCTGTCAGGTTGTTGGATTGTTGGATTGTTGGATTGCTGTGTTCTTTGGGCAGTGCACACGATTGGAACATATGTTTGGGATGCTTTCGAAGATACATTTTGGTGGTGTTTCGATTTGTTTATTTGCCATTTGTTTTGTCACCCGGGGACGATTGGCTTACATTCGAGTGGGTCTCAATGCTCGAGTGTCGAATGTCGAGTGGTGAAAAAGTCACATTCTAAGTGCTAAGCTCTAGGGAATGCCACCACGGTGGCTTTAGATGATGTCCGTATGTCCGATACAACAATCACAATCACATTGTACCTGATTTCTATGAGAGCGTTGTGAATCATCGGTCATGTGAATCAGTGAACCGCTGTATTCGCAGCTTAAGGGACACACTTATGCTCATTATTCTCTTGAATTACTCATCACGTGACATTTCAGCTCCCTTTGCATATCCATCGTCAACGTCATCATCTTCATCATCATCAGCAACATCATCATTAATGTAATTCGTAGCGAATTGATTCTGAATGGCTGCACGTGTCCTGTACTCTTCTATCCTCTTCTCTCCTGTGCTGCTCTCGGCTGTCCTGCTCTGTCGCGCGTTTGTGTGTGTGTGTGTGCGTGTGCGGTTGCATTTAAATCCCTCGCTTAAAAGCTAACTTCAATTTTGGGGGAGTGCGAACAAGTGCGGCATACTTTCGGGCGCTTACTTTAGTCACCTCTCAACAGCGAGAATCCATCCCAGCCCATTGCCGGAGCTCACCGCTCACCGCTCAGAGTTACAGCTAATTTATGGTACTCGTTGAGCAGCTGCCTGCTGGCAGCATCCTTGGCCAAATAAAATGAATTATGGTCAACGAGAATATACGTATTACGTACATTAACCATGTTGCTGATAATGTTGGCAAAACCGGAACACGAAAAAGGAAGCTGGCTTTTGTGGTGGTCGTGTGTCAAGCATTGTGCCGCAATTATGAACGCTAAAAACTACTTAGATATTTTTATTAGCCCTATACGAAAAGCTAAGAAATTCAACAGAACTGCGCACCCATCGACCGTTGATCAGACCGGATGCGGATGCGGATACGGATGCGGAAGTAAGCAGCATGACAGCAAACAAACATCGCAACACTAACACTAACTCTGGGTATGAATACTGACATCATGCAACTGTACAGAAACCAAATTTAGCACGGCCGTAAACCAAATTTAAAAAAAAATTAAGTCTAGTTTTAATTTTTTTAATTTTTGTCTCTCGTACATGAAAGAAATGGAGATATTTGAACAAAATGCATTTTATGTACGTTTTGAATAACTATGCGGAAAATATGTTTATGGACAACGTTTTTTCATTTTATAGAGTTGGTGATGCACTTATTATTTTTAATAACTGCTTCAAAACAAGTACTCAGCCTTTTAAGTCGCCTCAGATCTTATGAGATCCCTATAGATTTCATTCAAGTGAACATACTCCGAACAAATTGAAAATGATGGATAAATCGAGAAATATATTTTACGCTCATTTGATATACGATTTATTCATTGGAGAGCCATTGGTTAAATAGAATGAGCGGCTAATCAGAACGTTATACCACTTACCGGTTTATAGATGATACGCTGGGAACATTATCTTGCGAGCAAATACCTTCGGCGAGCAACCGATCCCGTATTTCCCAAGCAAACATTGTTGGGTTCTCTCGCTTGTAATTGGCAATTGCGTCGACAACTGGAGGCGTGGCAACCTTGGGCTTGGAACCTCCAATGACACCGGCCTTAAAACTACCAGTCTCGTAATATCTGCAATCAAATACAAAATACGAAATACGAAAACATTAATCAGTATGTGGCAAATATATTGGTCAATATTGAAATGAAATTCCTACATTCTGCAGTGCCCACTGTTCGCATAGCAAAATGGATGAGCATTGATTAATGCAACCATTTGCCAAACGGAACCAGCAATTTTAGCATTTCAATTAAAAACAATTTGAATGTCAGCCAACGTTTATCCAGGAGCTGACACTGAAACTGAAACCACTGCACTCACTCCTCAGCAAAACACACACGAACCGACAAGGATTTATTATACAGTTTGTAGAGTACGGATATTGTTGGCTGCACTGGGTTACATGGCATCCAGCTCTCAGCACGACACAACACCAAAGCTGCCAACTCGCAATTAAGCTGTTTCAACTCACGTACTTAATCCGCAATGACTACCAAGCTTATAAGATAATAAACTGGAGTAACCTCAAAGAAGAATGCTAAACTTCTAAAGTAATTTTGATTTCTCGCAAAGTTATGTCATCTATATTATGTTATGTTATATTATATTTTCGAACATAAAGTAGGGAAATTTTAGGTGCACATCTTACTGAAAGCCCAGACTTTTAACTTAAGGGGTTAAGTGGGTTTCAGAATTTTTGAAAGTCGACGTTTTGTTGGCTTAAGATATAGACCCTTGTTAAATTCCGTTCATTAGAGCATTTTGTCCCATGGCATCGCAGTTAATCATATTTTTCTCTAATACGTGTTTTTGAAGTCGTGTGACACCACATCTCGAAAAGTTTTAGACCCATTGTTGTCAAATTTTTTACACTTATTCTACATGATCGAACTTGAAAGAAAAGTATTAAGTCAACTTTAAGTACTTTTTTAGGACATTTTACGTTAAATTTTTTTTTTAAAAGACGATTTTAAGAGTTGAACTCTGTCAAAACTTTAAATTCCAATATTTTTTTTACTATTTACTATTTATTTATTTCTGATTTCGCATGAACCAATTGCAAGATATCTTGTTAAACGCGATGGTCCTTTTGGCTAGCCGACGGCCCAATTTTGAAAATTTTTAGACCTCGACACCAAAAATAAAATTAAAGTATGTCCTTATGTCAGGCAGATCAAGTTTGTTTCAAATTTTGGTCACGCTCCCTACCGCATCTGCAAATTGTAAAAATCGACATATCTTGGATCGGAACTATAGCATATACATAGCTCTCATAGTACAAATTGGTTTAAAATTTCTTATATGTGTGGAAAACTTCGGACTAGAAGGAGTACGGGGTCTTTTACAGTCGGCTCGCTCGAATGTGTTTTTTTTTAATATGTGCTTAATTTCAGCATTTGAAACCCACTTAATCGCTAAACGGGTTTAAAGTTGTGGGTCTCACATTTTTTTATGAAATATTTCACAAACTACTTGGAAAATAGGCATCTTGTATACAAATTATTGTTTAAATAAAATTAAAAACAAGAAATAATGCTATAGTCGCTTTGCGACTTTAGGATACCCGTTACTCAGTTTCAAGATGTGGTGGTGGACAAGATAGCTTGGCAAACACAGAACATTTTCATACAAATTCATTTTTAGAGCATATTTTCGACCGATCGTTCCTATGGGAGCTATACGATACAGTAGTCCGATTTGGATCAAACTTCGTCAGTATGTATATATTATTGGCATATGTATTCTGTGTGAGTTTGATTGTTTGGGCGTGTCAAAAAACAAAAACAAACTTGTACTGCTTGGGTATTGTACCTCTCACTCTCTGAGAGCTTTTGTTCATACAGACGGACGGACAGACGGACATGGCTATATGGACTCGGCTATTGATGCTGATCAAGAATAACGGTGATTGATATAATAAATCGTGAAAGTGCATAAATTTTCTGGCTTGGTAAAACACATAACCCCCTGATCAAGGTAATATAAGCTATGCTGAACCACTTTGCGCAGGATCAAATAACTATATCATGTAGTACGTAACATTTTTTTGTTAAAAACGTAAAAATTCAGTGAAATTCAGTTTTTTTTATATTTGCAAGTGGTTCAGAAAAAAAATTTTTATGTAAAATACCTAAAAATGTATTTGTTATTATTTACCTTGATAAAATCTTGGAAACGCATCCATGGCTTACCCTCAACTGGCGCGAAATGTCGCAAGGACGGACACCGTTGTGGGCTAACTCGACGATTCTCTGCCGGACCACGTCAGGGAGGGGACGACCATTGACAAAAACACCTCCTAGCTGATTAACGCCACCGTGACCTGTGGGAATAACAACAATTAACGATAACAAACAGTTTTGAATATTTCTTTAAAATGCTTAAACAAATTTTAATTGGTAAATGCCGCACATTCTTTGCCGGATTTATATCTCACAGAAGTCATAAAATTAACAAAGAAAAAGCTATCCGATTAGTTTGAGGAAGAGACAGAGAGGGAGGGAGAGAACTTGTATCTCGTTCATACACGTAAATATATAAATACTTTCTGCAAACAAATTTAAATCCAAGAAAAGCGAGACAAATAAAAATACGAAAGGCCCTAACTGAACTTATGTGATGTGATGTATTCCGTCCCTATGTCAAACATGCCGCCAAGGCGGGAGTCGTTCACACATCATTTACTTTTTTGCACTCACTGTAAGTGTTATTCATCCGATATTAATTCGCTAATGAACTACAGGCTTATCCGAAGCATCTTGAATACTTTCGACACCAATTATAATGTCCACTTTTAATTTCTGCGTATTTTTCTTCTCAGACTTTTTCAAAAGTTTGTATTATGGCTGTGTGTACGGCATAGACACGTATAAGAGTAAGCACTGTATACTAAATTAAATAATGCTCCCCTTATGATAGTTAAACCCGTCATTCGATAGGCTATAGTCATTGAAATGAATGTTTCCAATAACTATATCTATAACCTTTTTCAGTCAGAATCGGTAAAAATTTTTGTATGTATTAGTATGACAATCTTTTGGACAGACTCAATCTCACACAGAATTAGTATAAACACTGTGCGAGTGCTTAACAAGCAATCTGAATGAATCTTACTACGGTCCATCACCTAAATGGTGCACTAATGTATCATCATACACCATTCTAGAGGAGTTTTTCTTGTTAGACCTCGTGCTTAAAAGGAGTACAGGGGTCTATTAGGTTTGTCAAAAGCGAAATGTGCCTAACAGACAGGTGAGGCATGGCCGACCCCATAATGTATATACATATATTCTTGTTCAGCCTCAACAGCTGAGTCAATATAGTGATGTCTGTCCGTATGAACACCTTGATCTCAAGGAAAAGTGCTCGTGTGCGTCAGGAAGACCAAGTAAGTTGTGAAAACCCATTTTCATAATACCAACAGTTGGAATCTCCTAAAGCTATCAAAATAATATCACGATCCTTACCAAGTTTAATCCGGATCGGACAACTACATCCTATAGCTTCCACAGGGCAAATCGGTCGAAAATTGAAATAAAGTCATGTGCTGTAGTGTGCTGAGCGCTCTCAATCAAACGGATTTATTGTGTGTATATCATGATTATAACTGTCCTCATCAGGTTTTTCTGGATCGGAGAATAATATCCTATATATGATTGTTTCTATTGTAAAATGGGCACTAGAATGAGTACCGAGTCTTTCTTATTTTTACTTGCTATTTTTTATATTCACATACAATAAAAAAAGAACTTGCAGAAGAAAATTTATTTTTTAATATCAAATGCAAAATAATGGAAAGTAGAAAAATTTTAAGTTATCTATTTTATTAAGTTAGAATTAAATAGAATATAGAAATAGAAATATTTCGAATTTATATTATTAAGTTACCGTTAAATCGAATATTGAAAAATATAAATCATAAACTCTGTCACATGGAATACTGTATAAGTATAAATGTCGCAAAACTATAAAAATTGAAATTTGAATAGTTCTCGAAAATTGAATCGCTCGCCAAAAGAATGGGGCAGCTAAACCGTTTGAGGAGATGTCCAGAAATGTTGTACATTGGGCTATAGGAGCACAGCGGGATACAAACTCAAGTATTATTGTATTGATCGGATCGGACAAAAGGCCCATTGTAGGGTACGACAAGGAATGGCAATAATCCAAATGCCAAACGCGATTGTTATTTAATGAAGTATCTATTGAGTTTGAATGGATTTGAGCACACTCTCACATAAACACACACACACACACACACACACACACTCACACAAAACTAACCCCTGACCCTTTTTACATTATTGTATTATCATTCTCTATTTTCCTATTTACTTATTTTTCACTTTTCTGTCACTCTCGCAATTGTTTGCACAATTTTTTGTCCTTGACTCCTTCCAGCTTGCATCCCAATACAAGCTATTGTCTTTGTTTCACAGAAATAATATATTTGATCAGTTATTCAATGATGGGTATAATGTTTTAGTATCTACCAGTATCAACAGCCTAATTTTGTATTACCAATCCAACTGAATTCTGATCAGACAAATTTATAACACTACTAACATATTTTAGAAATTGATCATGCGCTTCAAGACAAAATCTTACTTAATTGTAGATTACTTTAATAAAATCTCTGGGGGAAAAGTAAGCTTGAGTTTGATTTTTGAAAAAGAACAAACAAATAAATTAATTTTTTTAGTTTTTCTGCTAAAAAAAATTCTCTGAGCTTTAAAAACATAAATAAAAAAATTTACTTCAAGATTCTAAATCATTAATAAGTTTTGTTCAGTATTGTAATTGTAAGTGTAATAGTAGAGTAAGTTTGAATTCTGAATATATTTATAGAACATCACATATTTGAATCAAAAATGCGTTATACCCATCTTGTCAATTCAAATATTTATTAAAAAACAATTATGCTTTGCTTGCTTTTAAGATTTTTGGAACTTGGTAATCGCGTTTTAATTAACAGTAAACTCTTTTCGGTCAGCATGTGGGCACAATTCAGAAATATTTTGTTTATGATTTGTAATCGTTATATATATTTACATGTGTAATACTCCATCATGTTTTGATTGTAGCGATATGCCGTTGATAGATCCATAATGAAATAATTATATATAAATATATATGTATATATAGCTTTTATTAATTGGAAAGGAAGCAAATCACAATAACACTGGGACACTCTAGGAGATAATTTTCACATATGATTTTATGAACTTCGTGATTCTGTATTTTAGAATGGTATTGATTTATATTGATATTTTACGGATTTAACGGATTAACGTGCACTGTGAACGCGAGATTGGCGGTGCATTTGGGACAACCACAGCAATGAGACACGAAAAGCCGTAGTAAAAGCCCGAAAATGCGTGAGACAAGGCAAAAGCACAAACGAAACTGTAACTGTAGCGGTAGCGGTAACTGTAACGGTAACGGTAACGGCCGTAGTAGCGGTAGCGGTAACGATAACCGTTAACGGTAATGGCAATGCGAAGTTTAAGTGTAACCGATACCACAAAAATTAGCATAAACATCAGCTAACAACTGAGACACAGATACGAATACAGATGCAGATGCAGATACTATACAATATCCCGTATTCACGTTCCGCGACTTTGGCTTGTGGCGAGCCTTTTGCCGTAGTGTAGGTGTTTATGCCTGTTCATTCTGGTTCGTGACAACGCGAAGCGGGCCAATTTGCTGCTGCTGCTTCTTCTACTTCTTCTTTTTGCTCGCCTTTTCGTTTTTTTTTTTTTTTTTGATTTTGATTATATTTTTGTTGTCGTCGTCGAGGTTTTACTTATTATATAGCATAGATTTTTATTTTTGTTGCTGTTATTGCTGTTGTTGTTGTTGTTGCTGCTGTTGCTTTTTGCAGTGACGTGAAATATTTCTTGCTATTTTTTCCGGACTGTTTGCTGCCAGCCGCAGAGATCCTGCGCACGGTTTGTTTCTTATCCCTGTCTCCATGTGCGTGTGTGTGCGTGGCTGCATGTATGTGTGTGTGTGTGGTGCGCGTGTCCTTGGTCCCGCAACCGCCCAACCACAACGGCTTGCGCATACTTCACGACTCTGCCCGACTCCGTCTCCGACTCCAACTCCGACTCGAGCTCACTGCAGCGAGCCAATAAAGACGAACTAAAAACAGAGAGACGCTCCCAGTGTACCTTCATTTGCTTTCTATTCTATACCACTGTAACTATAACTGCTGCTGCTCCTGCGGCTGGTCCGCTGCCTCTGCCTCTGCCTCTGCCGCTGTCTCTGTTGTCTTGCTTCTGCTGCTGCTTCTGCTGCTACTACGCTGATGTGCCAGTGTTGCCAGATTGGTAGTTGGGGTGTATTAGTGAGAATGTGGTTTCCAGTTGGCTTTAGCGCTAAATGTTTAAGCCCCGATATTTTCTTATCTCTGAGCAATACCTGTTCCAATTCAAATTTCCGAATTGTGCAACTTAAATCTAGTAAAATTTGTTTTACTGTTTATTCAAATTGTTTGCAAGTGCAACATTGCAGTCAAAAGGTTTTCTTTGTGGTCTTGGTCTTGATTTTGATCTTAGCCTTGGTCTTGTCGGTCAATTTGGAGTTGTACAGTGTCACACGATGTGCAAAAGACACAACGAGAGAGAGGGAAAACGAACGAGAGCGAGAGAAAGAAACGCAGAGGCACGCAGCTGCGATTCCCGCCAATCAGCATCTAGACAAAGATCTGCTTGCCACCAATCACAGCGAGGCCGTTGTTTTTGTTGTTTCTCGTTTCACCACTCAAGCACTAACGGCACTGGACCTCTCGTTTTCGCGCTATGTCGCCATCCCATTCACACATGCTCATGCTTTCTTGTCGTCGCGACGTGCGCTTGATTTTGTGTGCGTGCATGTGTGTGTGTGTGTGTGTGTGCTTGTGCGTCAGCTTGTGCTTGTACGTGTGGTTGGGTCTGTGTTTGTGTTTGCTGCCGTTGTTCGCTATTCTATTTTTTGCTTCTCTGCCTTTTTGTGTTGGTGTATGACGATGACAACAACAAGTTGTTGTCGCATAAAGACAAAGTAATTATGTTAGCGCCAAAAATATTAACAAGCGGGCTTTTTTTACAAACTCACACACAAACACACACATACAACCAGCTCTGAATTTTGATGTACAAATGAGAGAGCAGATATCGCACACTTTTAGAATGTGTCTGAAACTGAGACATCTAAGTACAGAATAGCACACAAACATACATATGCAAATACATACTCACATATATACATAGACATGCCTTCACAGAAACATTCATATCCCCTTTATCCACTAAGCTCTATCATCCCCACGTTGATTGAAGATTTATACGACGTAATTCGATTATGATTAACTTGCGGAATCTCTGCTTAAAAGAGCGGCTGCTACAGTCACGGCCACATAAATAGCACAAATGGAACAAATTTTAAATTATTAAAACTTTGAAACTTTTCTTTAACGACTTTAAAAATAAATTATTGCTAACTTGATACCTGCCCTATTGTTAAGTCTACATGTTTTTTATTAGCCCCCAAATAAGGATGGAATTCCTTTGAGTAACTAGAGATAGTAACCAAGCACTAAGTTAATCTTATTGAATATATACATATATAAAGATCCAGACCAAACTTGGTAAGGATAGTATCATAAACATAATGCGAGAACACCGCGTCAGCTTTAGTAGTTTCAAAGTTATGTTAATAAATAATATTTTGTTAAAACTTTCGGTCAGGTCGGTCTCGCCTCCTCCTGCCTGTATTCTTCGCTTCTGAGAATTGTAATAGACTACTGTACTCTTATTGAGCACGGGGTCAAAAGTAATTTCTTCATAGATTGCGTATGGCATTTAAAATATTGCAATTTGTTAAATGTTAATTCAAGATACATACATTGTCCAAACAATACTACGTAAATTCAAGAATGTACGGTTTGTTTTCGTCAGTGTAAAACGCGTGTAAAGCACTTGATTTACTTGTTTTTGGTGTACACAAAGTAATTCGCCTTTATTTGTGAATTATGCAAATTATCCCAGTGAATTAAATGTCAGATCCCACAGCAGAACGTAAAATGTATAATAATAATAGTAATAATAATAATCTAACGGCACAACGAAGCCAAAATGGATGACAATCAACGCAATAATAATTAAAGCAATCCCCAAAGGATATTAGTCGAAAAGTCAAAACATAAGTTAATAGTGATTTGTCAACTCAAAGTTAACAGTGGAAGAGAGATTTCCAAAGATGGGGGAAGTTTTACAGAAACCCTCTACTCCTACTCTCTTTGTATCTCTCTCTTTCTCCCTTCACATACTGCGGTAATTTTAATAACAGTTGAATGCTCAGTGGGGAATACAGTAATGGAAAATGGAAAATGGAAAATTACAGATGACCCTTAATCAATCCCATGTTTTTGCGCACACTCGTATAATTAATTAATTCCTAGATGTACCATATGTACGCAGAAAATACTGAGAAAAACTAAGCAAATCAATTCTAAACGATGAAAGATGAAAGAACTTTAATCGCGAGTTTAAATTATTTGATTTGTAGAAATTTAAAAAAATTACTATACATTGATTTTTTTAATTTAAGATTTCAAAATTAGGCTGAACTCTGAATTTCTTAGCTTACAGACAACAAAGTTAGCCGTATTCAAATTTTCCAAAAATATCGTGCCTAGAAGGCACGACACTCAGATATTTACGGCATCAATGGTAACCACAAAGTTAAAAGTTGAAATTTGAGAAGCAGTTAGCAATAATGGGTATAATTTCAGTCAGGTGATCCCGACTGAACCCTTCTTTCTCTAGTATGTTGGGAAAATACACGTGTTAATGAGAGGCATCATATTAATCTAGCCATTTGTACCAATGTAACTGAATCCGAGTGTCACAGCGCAGTAAGAGTAAATAGAGTCGCATCATTCCCACGTTTCCGGTTAAAAGAGCAAAGAAAAAAGGCAATGAGCCTGTTTCTGGCTTTGATCTTAATACCACATGTTAATGTTGGTCAAGTGCTTTGCAATTGTGCGGTTATTGAAAGAAGTATTGAGCGAAGAAGAGAACAACTGAAGAACTAAATTGAAGAAGTCAACAGAGTGAAATGTATCTGAGTGGACTGTGGATTGTTGACTTGGATTGTGACTGGGACTGAGACTGGACTCTACATAGTAAAAGACAGCGGATACGGATACATTCATCTGGGGAGGGGATGGAAGGGGATGGGAGGGGACGGGAAGCATTTCAATTCGAATTGAATTGTAGCAAAGAAAAGAAGAAAAGCTCCACATTTAGCCAATTCACAAGTTAAGAAACTAAAAACGCATTTTGCGGTTGGATTTTTTTCTTTTTTTTCAATTAAGGACAAAACCACAGTGAATTGAACGGTCGGTTCTGGCCAAGCCCTAAGCAAGTCCGACTCCAGAAGCTTAAAATTTACACCTTGTCTAATTTGTCACACGGTATACAGAGCGAGAGTTGCCCATTAACTTTAGCTGGCCGATGATGGAAAATAATTACTAAATTAAGCTTTTTAATCTGAGTAAAGGTTTAGCTCTAAATAGAGAAAACCTCTGTTGAGAAACTCCTAAAGTTCTAATATTAAAAGTTTTAATTTTTTCAGACTAGATAGATAGATAAGATAGAGGCCAGATATTCATTCAGATAAACAATAAAATGCTTTCAAAACCAACCCTATTTCAATAAGAATTGTATGTTTTTTTGAAATCAGAGATTGAGCTTAGCACTTTGAATTAAATATTTCATTCCTATATCCCGGTTATTTACCCATATACTCGTTGATTATTGTACTAGTGATAAGAGATTTATGGACTTACCATCTCCAGAAATGCTTCCTTGTGAACTGTGCGAGTCTTCTGAACATCAGTAGCCGTCAGGAATGGTTAAAATAATTCAATAAACTTAATTAAATTAATAAAAGAGTCATGGATATTACCAATTGGTAAACATACCGTTATTGTTTTGGGCATCGTTCATTGCCGTTATCCATTCGACAGTTCCTTGGGATTGGGCTATAAAACTGCTTCCGCCTGCATTCGATGATTCTTGAACAGTGGGCGTGGATATGCCCCTTACAATGCCATTTGAATAATCGTCAAATTTTTGAACTGCAAATCAATTCGTAGTCGGATTAAAATAGATTAAAATAGCTTAAATAGGGTAACCATTCAATATCATTTAAGATTTATAAACATCCTTTATATATTAGGTAAGTACCTTAATAATAGTAATAATCAGTTCAGAAGAAGAATCTCCAAACTACATTGCTAAACATTAATACCAATTAACTCTCAAAATGAAAAATACAAATCCATCATTGTCAATATCAAATTAATAGCAAATCGATGCTAAAGGTAATTTTGGATAATTTAAGGATTGCTTAGAATTTGTACGAAAAACTTGTCTCGCTCTTAGAAAATGCAAAATCACGATTTGTTTGAATGTGTATTAAAATATGATAATATTGAATATGTAAATATGTTTAGTTGAGTATTTAAATTAGTTAAACTATTTTTTTTGTCAGTGTATGTGTGTACTTGTGGACTTGGCTTCTGACAATAAGAACAACTACAGATGTCGAAGCTTCTTGAATGAATCTGAGAGTTTCAAACACTAGAGCAGAAAATGCTCGACTACAAGATACTCTGAGCTTTGTCTCTTCTGGTTTTCTGTGCCAAACTGTTCTTAAAATCAAAACTGCCCTTTTGGGATACGACTTATAATGGACAAGAAGAGCATAATAAAAATTGGTTGACCAAAGCGAATCGAACCGGAAAAGCAGTGAACACTTGTCTCTGGCTTACCACTTCCACTTCCAACGGCCACATCTGCCTCTCTTTGGTCCTAGAGCTTTACCTATTGTTCTGCAACTAAAAAATGTTAAACTTGATTTTGTAGCTGTACCCCTTCCCTGTTGCAACTTTTGTACCTTCGTATACTAATATTTTTTGGTGGTTTTTCTTTAAGCTCCCGAAAAATGTAAATGCAATGAAAATGTTATCTTGAGCTCAGTTCATTGTCATCCGAATACGAATCGATTTAACAGATGCTCGCACTGAAAAAAATTACTGTGCAACATTCAATCAACTATTTGGAAGCAACTCTTTCATTTCTCTAGTTAATGGCCTTTGTGGCATAAAGAGCATAAAGGACTTGGGGGCTACAGTTTCCATAAAACTAAATTAAGTGTTAACTATAAGCATTTCGGTCTCAATCAAAGAGAGACATGATTTAAACTTATTGCTAGTCGAATAAAATACTTTTTGGGTACAATTTGAATAAAATCTGATTACAATAATCAATTTGTAAACTGTTTAATGCTTAAGTATTTACATGAATATAAATAGATTTTGATTTGTACTAAGAAAAGTATTTAGATACTTACCTTTGGACTTGTCATCGATCTGAGTTTGAGCTGAGGTGTTATAGACTAGGCTATTCGCGTTTGAATGATGCGAGTGTGGGTGATGCGAATGTGTGAGACTATCCTCCACCGAGGAGCTTTGCAGGGTGTGTACTGTGGATGAACTTCCCATTTGCTGTGACAGTTGATGCTGCATTTGCTGATTTGGATTTTGATGCGGTGGCTGTTGCTGTTGTTGTTGATGTTGTTGATGCAGATGCGGTTGTTGTTGATGCCGATGTAGATGCTGATTTTGGTGTTGCAGTGAAAGGGACTGAATTTGCTGAGATTGGTGCATAATATGATGCGGATGCGGATGCTGGTGCACTAGAACCGGCGAAAGTGTCGTTAGCCCGTGGCTAAGATGTGGCGACGTCTGCATTTCCATTATGAGCATATCATCACCTGAGGTATACCTGTAAGAATCGATCGTAAACTCTGTTTCAATGTTATGTGTTAACCCCAAGTATCGAGTATTCAGTATTGAGTATCTACCATCTGATACCAGCCCAATAGCACAACAGTGCTACCAAATTAGCTTATTTTGCTCACAGAATTCGTTATGAAAGCTGGCCTACAGTTCACTCTCTGTATTATGTATTATGTATAACTGTGACACCGTTGTAACTATCGGGCAACTATATCCTATAGCTACCATGGGACAAATAGGAAATTTGTATGACGACATGTATTGTTAGTTGAGCACACTCATTACGTGTATATCATAGCACTGTATATTCTGGGCAGTGTAGGTCCAGATCAGACAACTATTTTCTATAGCCCCCAAAAGGACATATTGGTCGAAAATTCCTTCTTAAATGGAAAACTGTGCACTAGAATGAGTACGGTCTGTTATAGTCGACTCGCTCGTCTGTAGGCCTTCTTACTTATTTAAATAAGGAAATAATAATAATTTGATTAATTTTGGATGAGCTTTATTAATGATTTAATTTAAATAAAGCCGAACTTACATCACTTTTGTGTTTAGTATAAAATCCCTGATTTTGTTCCATGTAGTTAGAGTAATTAAAAACATATTTTGTTTATGTAATTCTTTTTTTACAAATTCTGTTTCTTACATTAGTCCACTTCTGTTCGTTTAGCCTTTTTTTAAATCGATTGTGGCCAGCTCTAATCCTTAATCTTCAAACCGAAATCCATCTACCCGACTTACCATTCATAATTATAGATAACTAGCAAAAAGTGTGCTACCAGGAGAACCGCCCCAAAACTTTAAACAGAAACCAGATTCAGACCAGATCATGAATGCGAACGGGAATGGTAGCGGGAACGGAGAGAAATGGGTGAAGAGACGGTGAAGGGGAAGGGGAACGGGTGCAAAATCGTTGTTTTAGATGAGCTTGAACCGCGAGCACGTTCTCAACAAGCACCTGATCAGAGCTACCTGTGTAACAACTGGTAATGTACGAGCCAAAGAAAAATCAGCAGACACAAATCGAAGCTGAACAGGTTAAAAGACAGCCAAACGAAGATATACCCTGTAGTGATAAGCTACGAAACAATGCTAAAGATCAATGTGTTTACTTGACCTGATATACATATATATATATAAATATGTATACATATCTGTTTTTATTATTTAAAAACATTTAAAAACTTGAAGTGCTCAAGTAGATTAAGTTAATTCTGCTTATTATAAGTTAAAGAATCGACTGCAAAACTCGAACTTGAAAAATATCAAGATTATGACGAAACTGCTTTTAAGACATTCACACAAAGTTAAAGGGTATTTTGAGCCTCATAACAGGCAGTGGCACACGTTCTAACAACAGGTCGCTGATATCTCTCTTCCAGAAAGAACAGAAAGTGCACAGGTATTTACAGGTATTCACTGAAGTGCCTTAAACCTTAAAGCTAAAAAACGTTAAACCAGATTTTATAATAATGACAATGGGCGACTGAAACCAACAAAATGCTTGGGCTGTAAAACAAAACAAGTGCAAACTTTGCATTCCTGACTTGACATCCTGAGAAATTTTTAAACAGACACAATTTTTTGGCAATGACACAAATGTACATATAACATATATTTTTTAGAGAAACCATTATTTTCATATTGTTTTTAAAAGCTTAACAAATAGAAGCCATGATACAAACAATGGATAAATGGATACAAACAACATATACTTATTGAAAATAGAAAGTATGATCTTGAGTTACGTGAAAAGTGCCTAAAAATTCATAAATAATTTATAATTTGAATGAATAAAACTGGGCATAAAAACATAATTTAGTACGAAAAGTGCACAAAGTGATAGTTTTTAGACTCCGTACTCCAAAAAATAGTAGAGGGGTTTATTAGGTTTGTTGGAAGCCAAATGTGCGTATCAGATAAAAGGAGGCTTTTCCGATCCCATTATTTATATACTTGATCAGCATCAGCATCCAAGTCGATATAGCAATATCCGTCTGTCGATCTGTCTGTATGAGCACCGGGATCTTTTAAGCTACAAGAGCTATAGGCACCAACATCGGAATGAAAGTCCGTCCTTATGTCAGGCAGATCAAGTTTATTTCGAATTGTTGCCACGCCTTACGCGAGCTTAAAAATACTACTGTATTTATTAAATTTAAAAAATCTCTAGATCCAATCCAAACCCCGCTCGTCCAACCCATATGACTAAACTCTTATCAAAGCGCTACATGATGCTTGAGAGCAATGTTTAGCTAAATGTAGATTTACTTTGGCATTTTGTGTACTTTGTGTTATCAAATTATTCTATTGGAGAGCTTGATGAATTTACCTGCGTGCTGGAAATGCAACTATTGTAATTTTCCCGCTCATTCCATTGCAGCCGTTCAGTTGCCTTTTTCCCCCTACCCTAACCTTGTGACCGCTTCCCTTCTCCCTTCAGGACACGCGCGAGCTATGTCTCACTGTACATGTGTGTGTGTGTGTGTGTATAGAAGGCGCGCGCGCGCTCGTACTCATTCACCTGTTCCTTTAATTGACCTTTTTAAGAGTCGCCGTCGCCGTTTTCTCTTCGGGGTCAATCGCAGAGTCAAGTGCATGTGCATCTAGCACCGTGTGTGTGTGTGCGTGTGTATGTGTGTGCGTGTGTGTGTGTGTATGTGTTTGTATGTGTTATGGGTTCAGGCTAATACAATGCATATGTTGCATGCCTTCGTATTTTTTACAGTGAGTTGACCTAGCCGAGCGTGTCCCTGTCTATGGTGCATTTTCTTAGGCCATCTGTTGAGTATTACAATAAAAATTTTTCATTTTTTTTGATACTGGTGACTTTTCCGCGACACACACTAGATTTTTCAACCCTTATCTGAAATGTTTTGGGATGAATAACTAGGACCACAGCCCGATATACACTACGAGAGTTAAGTGTCGTACAAAAATTGATCTACAAATTTGTTTGCGTTAAAATAATTGTTGAATAAAAAAAAAAAAAGAATTTAAGTGAAATATTTGACTATAGAAAATAAATATGTTTTTCATGTTAATAAAACTAACTTTTCCTTACTGGGCAATAGAATATCCAGTATTACCCTATATATTTCGAAACTATCGGAGAAACTGGGTCAAACTCATGACGCCAGAACTGCTGCACTTGCATTGAACTAAAACACCCTTTGTCGACTGGGTAGACTATTGCATGGGAAAAATTTGTGTAGTCAATGGTTCGCTGATTGCCAAACAAATCAAACAGGTGAATTACAAATAACATTTGAAAGTCAACTTTAAAAATGAGTAAAAATGAATTTTCCGTTTGTTTCCGCGGCTTCACCGTTTCCAGTTCCTGTTTTCCCCTGGTTCCCCTTGTTTCATGACTTGTCTGAAACCACCACCAAAAACCACTTGTAGTATAATCCGGGTAGCATTAGTACCGGCTGATATTGAGGCGGGAAAAAAATTCGGAGGCTAAGAATAAATTCCAATGCTTAGAGTACACGATCAATAATCAACTATAAACTAACTTTGTTAATTCAGAGTATGAAATGCGTGATGTAAGTAGATACATTTTCTTTTAATTAACGTTTATTTCTAAATTAGGAAAACATTTGCTCAATACTTATTAAAGAACAACAAACTAATAGCTGGGTATACTAAAGTCCTAGGAAGATGATGTCATATGAACAAACAATCCAAGAACACAAGCAACAAGAATAACTTTTGAGTCTCTTTGCTTAAGTCATGGGCGGTCACACCCCAAATGGCCGGAATGCTTGCTTGGTACGGTCGGAACGGTCGGGGCCAAGGCCCACAGAGTATCTTCTAGGTATTGTATCTTTTGGTCGCGTAATACAGACAACATTCAATTTGAATGAAAAATAAAAGTGGGAAAATAAAAAAGTATTTTCACACACTCGCGCTGAATAATGGCGAAAAGACGATACGAGACGCTACGCGACGCGACGCGACGAGACTTACAAATAGACTCTGCGAAAACGGGAAAAATAAGCTCAAGGTCAGTAGCGTGGGTAAAGTTGTACACTCACACACACAAAGTACCTAAGATATGTTTATATAGAAGAAGCGTAGATTTGGTCTTGATCTTCAGCAAAATTAATTATTAATTGAGTTTTTTCAAGTTTCCTCAGTGCTCACGAATTATATTATAACTAATAAAATGATTGCTAGTACGAAGAGGTTACTTTAACTCAGTTACCTGATTTTTTTGTGTTTTTACTCACCGACTAAGACGAGGCTATAGGTGGTCTCTTGATCTCAGCCGATCTGCATTCACGGGTATCCACAGCAGTTCTACACATTCACAAAACACTCACAAAACATTTTTGTACTAAATGTCGGGAAGTATACTTTTTTAACCTTTTTTTTTCGATATTCTATATGAACTTTTAAAGTTCAGAGTAGATTTCTCTACATACACGACACTTTGGTTGATTAAGGGGGTTGTGGCGTTGATCGGATTTAGAGGGGTGACGGCGGTGGCGGTGGCGATGAAAGAACCAGGCGCTTTCCACTTGCTACTTTAATGGCAGCCCTCGCAACAGGTTTCGTTTTGCCAGGTGGATCGCTTGAACCGTACTCAAAGAGTTCTCAGTAGAAACTGTTTAGCAGTTCAACGCAAATGGACGGCGGAAGCGCTCCAAGCTGCGCTCTCACACATATACGTATGTGTATGTGTGTGTGTGTGTGTGTGTGTACGAACTTTGAGCCGCGCTCAACAAACGACTGGTCTGAGTAGAGAGTTACGGTTGGTCGACTGCCTTTTCACTCAAAACGAAAACCTGTGGCTGCCGACTAATCGCAAGCTAAACGAGCGAGCACGATCAAGCAAATAAGGGAGTGAGAGCGAGAGAGGCAGAGCGCGCTCGCTTTTTAAACATACATATACGTGTACATACGTTTACACATATGATTATTTACATGTGTTAGTACAGAACGCGCGTGGCTAGCTTAAAAATGCACACACATTTACACATAGTCTTGATGTGTATAACAGACGCATGTATAACAGCAGCAGAGAAACGTACATGTGTGCGAGCGGGTATAACGACTGTAACTCACTCAACACACATTTGTTGCATTGCCCACACACTCACACGCATGCATGCAAAGGTAGATGCTTGCACATGAATATGTGAACCGTGTGTAACATACCCTTGCATATTTATAACAAGTTTGAATATATATTGTAAGTGTGTATATGTATATGACTTTATAACAAGTACATTAACTGATGGAAAAACGCAGAAGATCTATTTACAGGGTAGCAACTATTATATTACAGATACTCAACAACAAAGCTATAGAAAGCTATTAACAAAAAAACTTTATTTTGTAGTTACACATATTCTTAAATGTATATATATATATACATGTATGTAATAGTGTACATAGGCTGGGTCATTGATTTCTCTGCGTTTACACTTCTTCTGAACCCATACTTATGCACTTCTATGTAGTGTATACACTTTGAAGTTTAAACTAAGCTTGTGATTATGGATGTGTGTGTGTGTGAGTATTATTATTTGTACGTTAATTTGAGGTTTATGATTTTGGCCTGTTGCGGCCGAGTTACCTCTGTTTATTTTAGTACAAGGTCTAAAACAATTTTCAAAAATACAGGCAACAGCCTAAAATAAACCCATTTATATGGAGTTTCTCTCAGTGTAAAGATGAATAATTATATGATTGTGCTTTAAGATACATAAATACAAATCTACATATACATATGTGTATACGTGTACGTAAATATGCTTGTCGGCTTGAGTCTAACTCTCTGCACGCATACCTGTGCAGGTGGTAAGCTAAGCTAAGGTAAGCTACGAGGTATGGCATGAAAGATGGCGCGTGCCAAGCAAACGGAGCGTCGACTACCGTTGTAAACCACAGCAGCAAAATAGGGGAAATGGAGGGGGTTGCTGATCAGTGATCACCGAACCGTTCCCAAATCTAGCTCAAGTAGTCTTAGTCTTAACGAATTGCGAGAAGTACTTTAGCAGTTTTTTATTATTTTGTTATTTTTGTGTTTCGTTTTTCTATTTATATATAGAAGTTTTACCAGGTACTATAACCCAATTTTTCTGTTTTCAAACAATTTCTTTGCACTTGTAAATATTTTGTATTATTATTGTTAGATTCCAGATCTTCTACTATTATACAACTTATATTGCTTTAGGTGTACTTCTTCACTTTGGACTAGCCGCTTATCATTATTATCATTACCATCCTTAAGAAGCAAAGCCATTTGAAATCATATTGATATTCGATTTTTTTCTGTGTAGTTTTCGGTATAGTTTCGGTCGTATTTTTTCTTCTTTGAATTTGATTTAGAGATGACAGTAATTTCCACTCGTTTGTGGACAGCATAGTTTCACTGACTAATGGATATAATCTTTAAGAGCTTAATGCATTCTCGCTTTGGAAGCGCACTCAAATTTGTCTGTACCTTTACTCATACACATGCACATTCACAGACAGTTATGTGAAAATTTGTTTTTTATTTTGTGGAGTTTTTCCTTGATCTCTCGCCTTTCCAAATGCAAAACTTCTTCGCGCTTAGCCTGAACCCGCGCTTTATTCCTATGGAGAGAACACCTGTTTTTTTTTAATGGAACCGTGACGGGGAAGAGAACGGGAACCGGGAAGTGGACGTGATCGGGGATGGAGACAGTATTCAAAAAACCACCCCATTACTTCCCTGTTATTTTTGTTATTACGCCTTGCTATTGCTTCCTTTCTTCTTTACATTTTACCACCAAGATCGTGGGCTAAAATATGAACAGCAAACTCATCGGACATTTGACAGTGGCCAACGGACATTCAACATAGGGCTTAGGGTCTGGGTTCAACGATCTGCCCTGCAGTAAACTAACGTAGACTTAAGTAAACTTCTGCATTAAGATCTACAAATTTGAAACAAGAAAGAATGCAATAGTCGCCTCGCGACTTTAGGATACCCGTTACTCAGTTTCAATTTGTTATTAACAATGGTGATGGATAAAATAGCTTGGCAAACACAGAAAATTTTCATACAAATTCATGTTTAGAGCATATTTTCGACCGATCGGCCCTATGGGAGCTATACGATATAGTTGTCCGATTTGGATCAAACTTGGTCAATACATGAACTTCCTAGATATGTACATTCCGTGTAAATTTGGTTCAGATAGCATAGCTAACAAAAAAGTTTTCTATACTAAAACATTCTACTTTTACCTGTACATTTACCTTTATATGCAAATAAAACGCCCTAAAGTGGGCGTGTCAAAAAACAAAAACAAACTTGTACTGCTTGGGTATTGTACCTTTCATTTGCGACCACTATCATCTTTCTAGCTCTTATAGTCTCTGAGATCCTTTTGTTCATACAGACGGACGGACGGACGGACGGACGGACGGACAGACGGACGGACAGACGGACAGACGGACAGACAGACATGGCTAAATCGACTCGGCTATTGATGCTGATCAAGAATATATATACTTTATGGGGTCGGAAACGCCTCCTTCTGCCTGTTACATACATTCCAACGATTACAATATACCCTTTTACTCTACGAGTAACGGGTATAATTAACTATATGACAACTGGACGTTATGCAGTCGAGCACTCCCGACAACAGGTTGTTCAAAAATTAAATATATATATATTCAAATTTTTTTAGTTAGTAGATTTATGTGCCACTTCCTTCATTGTGTTGATCACTAGTAAATGTATAGATACATGATCTGTACTAGAAGTATAAAGAAATGGGAAGACTGGGTATCTTGTAGTCGAGCACTCGTGACTGAATTATGATAGTATGAGAATTCTTCAAGTATCAGAGTCTGATATAAGATACGATTTGATCCTAGTATAAGCCGATTTTCGTGTGTGATTCAAAAAGTAGAAGACAGCATGTGAGTATAAGGCACAGTATAAGTGTAAATATAAGCAAGACCTTCCTGGGTATCTTGAGTCCTGCGCACCTTTTGCGACTGCTCTTATTTGTTTGAGAAGACTTGAGATCGTACCTTGCTTGTGTTACAAGGAGTATAAGTGCTAGTATAAGTTGAGGAGTAAGAATAAATAGATGTATAAGTATAGCTTAAGTGTGCTTGCTTTTATACACAAAACAATATACGCGCGTGTATAAGTGTTTGGCTGTTGCTCTGAATGTGTGTTGGTGGATGTGTGCGTGTGTGTTTGTGTGTGTGAGCATATATGCCCATCTGAGCTATACGTGTTGTAGAGTCATCCATAGTGCTTGGTCTTTTATTTGAACAATCAGTATTCATATGTTTTAGGTATGAAATTCGGTATTTCAATCGTGGCTCGTGGCTTTTCACGGTCTACAAGCCAACCGAGACAGCTTTTCTGCCGTTTCTTTTTTTCCCTATATTTTTATTTATTTTTTTTTTGTCTTTGACTGTTGCTTTATGCCGATTTTGCTGCTAATGTTGTTGTTGTTGATGTTGTTGTTGTTCTTGTATAGCCACTGCGAATGTTGTTGTTGATATCGTCGTCGTCATTATTAATACTCAGCCGGACGGGTGTTATAATAGCATAGGACAATTAACACAGAACCAACATTAACAGCTACAATTAAAAATGGTATCCGAAACTGGTGAAATCAATCTTCAAAATAGTTTATCTTATGTTGACTTTGTTGCCGTATAAATTCTGCAACAAATCAATGAACTATTAAATAAATATTTCGCTGTACAAATGTGGAGAAGGGTATTTGATTTTTCCAAAAGTCCATAAATAAAGTACATAAAGTACTTAGTATGTATGAACTCGACTTCTCTGTGTATTAACTTGAAGTGCTTCCCTTTTAATGCTTAGACTCCAACACGTATACAGAGTATGTCTAAGTCGGGCATGCTTCGCTTTCAACAGAGAAAACAATAATTAAGTAAGACATAAAAGAAAACTCGTATTGTTCAAAAGGAAAATCAAAATTATCATTATATTAACGTTCATTCATAACCTATACACACTCCACACACTCACGTATATATGTATATGTACATATGTAGTTATGTAAATGTTACTATAGAACCACTTTAAAAATATATAGTTTTTGGAAAGTTGAGATAGTTGAAATTATAAACAGAAAACTTACTTAGTGTTTTATCACTAACCATATAGTAATTAGTTATATATTTTAATATTTATTTATTTAAACATTTTAAAAATGTCACCACTTTCTATTAACTATTTAGTTTAAGTTAATTCTTTTCTTTTTTTTATGATAAGATTTAAGACTTTGGAGCTACAAATAAAAATAAAAAAAAAATATTATTTAGATCTCACACTGATCTCTCTAAAATGTTTTTTATAAAAAGTCCAAGTCCAAATCAGATTTAAAAAAATGCTGCATTTATGTACATACCTACTTACTGAGTATTAACATCATTACACTGTACATAGTTAGAAAAAAATTTAATAATTATATTTTTTTGTGTTCCGTCCTGAATAGAAATTTTCAAAAACAAATTTTTAATTGTTAATATTTTAATAAAAATTAATTTTAAAAAATTTTAAGCTTGTATAACTTTCTTTTTGCCATATAATGAATAATGTCATAAATGTCTAAATCTGCAATGCTTATAATTCTAAGCTTATTAAAAGTTTTTAAAAAAATTCAGTTCTTTAGGTTTAGGTTTTAGGATCATTTTGAAGGTACGAGTGAATGGTAGGTACTACACACGCACACACATTTATAGTATATATATATGTATATATATATATATATATATGTATTTGTGTATCGTACGTGTGCTCGTGTATGTCTGTATCTTATGTGTGATCAGAAGTACTTATATATTTATAGGAAATGAAGCAGCGAACCGTAATTCCTCAACCACTAACACAAAGAAAAACTCACCCGCACATTATGGAGCCATAGCTGCCATAGCTTCCATAGGTACCACAGCTTTACCGACTCGAATTTACCATAATTTTGGAACGAAAGGGGAAATACCTACACTACGGCTATTACTCTCATAAAAAAACAACAAGTCGGCTTCGAATACATTACTGAAGAACCTTTTGGGGTTCGCACAGCGTACGATTAAATTTAACAGTTTAGTGGCAGTCAGATACAACCGTATCTACAGATGTATAGATGCAAAAAGGTCTCCTTCAATGTTTGATTTTTAAAGAATTTTGGAACTTGTATTCTTAGCTTAATTTTGATCAGCATTCTTAGATCAGAACTTGAATTTATTAATAAAGATTTACAAAAAATATTTAATCTTGTATTTGTTTAGAAAAGCTGTCTTTTAAACAATATATATTTCCTACTGATTTTTGAATCCATAACTAATAAATTTATTTATTTATAATTTTTTTTATTTTATTTTTTTAAATAATTTATTTATTTTCACGAAAAATAACATTATATTTTTCTAAGTTATTTAAGTATATTTGTATAGAAAAAAAGCTCTCTATATTAACTCAAACTAAAAAATAATTATTTAATAATTTTAAAAATATAGATTTTAAAAACAGTATTTATTTATCTGTTCATTGATTTATATATGTATATTCAAAATTAGTTCAAATTATTGATAAGTTTATTTTTTATATTTTGTTTTATAGTTATTTACTTGATTGTTATTATATATTTATTATTTAATGAGTTATTATATACATTTCTTATTATTTATTATATATAACTAAATTTGCAACCATTGTTTCATAACAGATACCGCTAAAAATTGAGCTATCAAAATAATTCTACGCATGAAATCCGTTTATTTTGTTATTATCTACAAAAAAAGAAAAATAACACAAGTAGTGCAGTTAGCCAAGAATAACTGTACATACCAAACTGAGCTGGCTGCGAGTTATCGTCGAATGTCGACATCAAACATGTTCAGACAAGTTGCAATCACACAAAGTTTGTTGTGACGTCACAAAACTCCTCACTTTGAGGGCTGCAAAGTCTGTTTTGCTACACCAACGAATCGATGAATCGACAGACCGGTCTTATCGCTTGCATACCACCAACATTACAATTTAAATTTATGTCGAAATTTATTAAAACACATTTTTAAAATATATTTACTAGCTGACGCAAATAGCGGCATGAATGTATTTTACTATTTAAAATAAATGTGTTTTCAAATAAAAAGTGTGTAGCCATATCAGCGTTGGATTAGTTTCAAAGCAACGAGCTTGGGTCACCGTACCATCCCCTAAAGTATGCAACATCAGCTGATGCGAGAGACGAGCAGCTTTCATAAGCCTGGTGGAGCAGCAAGCACAGTAAGCTATCGCACACACGAGTAAATTGAAACTGAAACAATTAATAATTTGTTTACAGTTTTAAGAATTAAATATTCATTTAATAATCTAATTTAAAAAAATATACTTGATAATTGTAATGTGCTATGAGCTGCACAGAGTGTATTGAAACAACGCAAATCGCAATAAGTGAGGGATCACTGTACTAGCTTGACTGTCGCACCGACTGACAGCAGTGTGTGTTTGCGAGCGACTTTCGTTATTTAATTTTCATTTAGTCCGTTAGCATTGGAGCGAAATCAACGCTTTTTTCATCGCACCGCAACGAGTTTTTTGCAATTTTTGTGGTGGATAAATAGTTAGGTTTAAAAAAAGGTGCTCGAACGAAAAAATTATAACTATTTTAATAATAACGTTAAGATTTCAAAATTTAAATTCAATGCAAGTTAAACTCAAATAAAATTATAACAAAAATAAAAATTTAATATTATATTCAAAAATGAAGGTATGTATTTACATATACATACATATATAAATTTATATCTATGAAGTAACCAATGTGTATGAGTGTGTGTGATCAATAATACACATTTGATCCTTTCATATATTAAACTATTGGAGTGTGTCTTACTAAAGTCTATCGACTCCTTAAACGAGCACGTGGACATGTATTTGTAATTTATTAAATCAATTATGTGTAATACTTATGTATAACAACAATAATGTAAACAATACAAAAAAGCTCCATCTCGATTCCAGAGACATTTGTCTCCTTTCTACAAATTCGGCATCAGTCACCAGGGCACATATAATATTTCATAAGAATGTATATTTATGTGCTTGTGACTGTGCGTAAATACACACTTACATGTGGACACACACACACACACACGCACACACACATTTGTCTATGTGAGTTTATATATTTGGCACACACTCACATACACACGCAAACCATTTGTAACTACTACCAGACAAAAGGATGCGACGAGACGACGCCAGCCAAACACGACCAAATACAAGGGCGGACTTTGGACTGGCTATGATATTGGGCAGGGGTATGTAGGATGGGAGATGTGCGATGGGGGATAGTGAATTGGGTGCGAGAACAGGAAAAGCAAAGAGAAAAAGAATGGAAGCATTGCTACAAACACTACTAGACTTACACATTTATTTATTAGTATTCTAGATCAGCATCAAATGAATAGAACTTCGCTGCGAAGGGGGGTGGTGGGGTGATGTGGAAAGGAATGTTAGGCAAGGAACGACAGAAGAAAAGCACAACTACAGTTTTAAATTTAAATACGCAAGTCCACGAATGTGGACGTATTCTAGATCAGCGCCCATGCGTGAGGTGGGATATGGTGGGCTGGGCTAGTGGGGTATAGCAACCGAAGAGAACGGTGCGAGAGTGAACAAAGGGCCATTCTACTTACTCCTTGAGTTTCATACAGCGGGTAGTAGTAACTGTTGTTCATTACCTGCATTAACCATTTATGTTCTTCAACAATATGCTTTCAGTAGAGTTCAGCACGATGTGGAGTTATCTGCTCTTTGGATTCAGATAAAGATTTAGGAAAAGATTCCGACCTGTATTCGGTTTAACTAGAGAAAGGTCCATTACCTGGCCTTGAGCGGGAAGATGAAGATGAGATTTGACCTTGATTTTGAGCCGCAGCAGGTGATAATCTCTGCTCCTATGCTGGGCGCAACGGCAGCAAATGGAAAGCTGCCCAACAAATGTTACTTTAATTGCTCATGCTTCTGCTGCCGCCAGGGATGCTGCACAGTGGTCTGTTGTTGCTGCTGCTGTTGCGCCAGCCTGTATCCACAAAGGGCGCCACAAAAGGCAACTGCTCGAGTAATTGCCGGAGTAAGGGCTCCAAGGGTTCTCCTAGTGATGATACTGTCGATTGCGCATCATTGGCTATCTGCGCTGTCGGCCCTGCTGGGCGGCTACATGAGATGCCAACTGAGTGTGACCAGTGTGACCGCGTCCAAGGTATCCACGGTATCGAGCATTCCCGTCTCTGTGCAAAGCAACGTTGCCAGCGGTGCTAGGGTCAGCACCAGCAGCAGCGGCACTGCCAAAGTCAGCAGCAGCAGCAACTGCAGCGCTGAGCTCAAGCGGAAGGAGCAACATGGACATGGACATGGACACGGACACGCATTTTACGCCTCCTATATTGCCAACGATCAGCAGCTGAAAAAGACGAACAATTTGTGTAAAATGTTTTGCAACAATCGCAAGAGGCAGAAACGCAGACGCCGACGGCGACGTCGCCGTAGACGTAGACACAGCAGCAGCGGCAGCAGTAGCGGCAGCGGTAGCAGCAGCGCCAGCGTCGCCAGCGGAAGACAGATTTGCAGCAGAAAACTGCAGCAGCCGCTCTGTGAAGAACCAAAGAATCGCATTCAAATTCGCGCTCGAGCTCGTGTTCGAACGGGAAGTACTCAAAGTACTCGTAGCACCCAAGGTACCCATTCCACTCGTAGTACTCGAAGTACATTCCAATTAAGTCTGGTGCACGCCGCTTGCCTTTCACTGGAGCAGATTTGCGTGTCTGTGGAGGATCTGCACTTGCCCTCCCTAGGTACGTTTCCTCATCAGCGCGCCTCCTCCTCCTCCTCCTCGCAGCCCGGAATCCCATTTGCCCTCTCTCGCAACTGCTCCAAGGGCAAAAGGCACAGAGCAAACCTCGTTTGGCTCCTCATCGGACTCTTCTGGCTCGAGGTGAAGTTCATCAACTGCAATGCCATTGGTGGCAGCGGTGGACCCAGTGTCCGAAGTGCTAGTCCCAGTGCCAGTGCTACGGCAAGTGCAGATAGTGCCAGCCACACCCACACCCCCACTGCCTCGCCCACGGCCACCGACAGCGGAGGCTACGCATCCAATCTACTCACCCAAAAGGGATGTGCCCTTTGCCAACTGGAGGTGGAGAGCATATACAGCGACAAGGGTGAGTAACAATTTGTAGCGACTTCTAAGTACCCTGTAAATAACTAATAGTAACAGCAACAGCGTTAACAGAAACCATGCTCTCGGACAGTAAAGGGCCACCTAAAATATATTAGTGTCTTTCACCCGTGAGCCTGTTTTCGTCACATGCAAAGCTCGCTGTTTTTGCAGTACTCTAACTCCACTCCATTTATTTGTGGACCAATAGCGGTCGTTTTGCAACACTGTTTTTAAATGGCACCACTGTGTTATCTTCCTATCAGCATTATTGCTTTATTTTGAAACCAAGTACTTAAATTGTAACTCTCACACAAACACTCACATGCACACACACACACACACACACATATACATATACATATACATACATGATACTAAACTAACACTTAAATTTACACTTTACAAATCTAACATTTACACAGATAACCCTTACATAGACTACAACAACAACAAGTACAATAACAACAACAATAACAAAAATAATAACAATTATTTCTACAAAATGAAAACAAATCGAAAGCATTACAATCATAATAATAACAATATTATGCTCAGCGATCGTGTGCGTTTGGAGTCGATAAAACGACAGATACTGACCAAACTGGGACTCACCCAGAAGCCGAATGTGTCCCATCCACTGCCCAAACAGTTCATCTGGGAGACTATATATCGGGCAGATGGCGGAACGCCCTTTGAAATCAGCAGCGTGGGCTCAGTAGGGTCTGTAGGGTCTGAGTCGAGGGGATCACGGCTGCGATCATTGAACGAGATCAATGAGATCAATCATACGCGGAGTCAGCACTTTGTGTACACTATAAGTAACGGTGTTGGGAATCGGAGCACTACTTATCCAGGTGGTACTACAAACCGGAATGCTCGTAAGGAGATCCGACGTCATCATCGGTTTGAGTCAGAGCCAGATCGGATTTATCACACTGTAAATTCAGGAATTGGAATTGGAAGTGGAACTGGGCCTGGAACCACGGGCGAATCCAGTGCAGATATTAATCCAAAAACCCGACGACAACGGCTTGGTACAGCCAAAAAGCTGGAGCATAAGAGCAACAACAAAAAATCTCATGCGTACAGCAAATCAACATATCTGATAGATATAAATCGAAGTAGTGATAGCGATGATAGCACTAATAGACGAATAGAAGAAGCAGAAGAAGAAGCTCAAGCTGAAGCTGAAGCCGAAAAAGAAAGAATGTTTCGCGAATCTTTGCCTGAGCAGGATAACGTCGGATTTGACGTCGAAGATTTTGTTGAAAGTCAAGAGATTATAACATTTTGCAGACCGATTTTCAACCATAAAAATTCGATAATATATGATAAGAAAGCTTTGGACAAATTCGGCCGATTTGGTCATATAACACTTCGTTTACAGAGGCGAGATACAGGCCTGTACAAATTTCATTTTTAGATTATATCGTTTTAAAACTGAGTTTTTTAAAAATATATCGTACTTTATATTTGAAACATTCGAAACTTGAAGACAGACAGCTACGGACAAACGGACATGGCTATATCGACTCGGGAAACTGTTGATGCTGATCAAGCATATATATACTATGAATCAGTATGAAAAACTTGGGTTTACTAATGCGTTAATCAAACTTCGTCAGAAAAATCTGCCAACAATATACATATTGACAAAGTTATAAAAATTAGAACAACTAAATGAAAATGTTCTGTGTTTGCCAACAAGCTAAAAACTTATCCATCACCATTGTTAAATAACATATTGAAAAATTGTTTCTATGGTAGTTAACGGGTAGTCGACTAAAGATATGAATGTTCAAAATAAATTGTTTATAAATGTATAATTTTTGATTTTATTATTAAGACACAAATTAAAAATTCGTCGTGACGGAGACGGCAGAGAAAAGTGGTACAAATTTAGCAAAACACAGCAAGACTTAATCAATAACACTTACTACTTAACTTCCACTCCCATTGTCTATATCCATGTCTGTGTCTATGTCTGTGTCTGTGTCTATGCCTATGTCTGGCGATTGACTGGAGAGACGAACGAGAGTCAACTTTCAGTGAGACCAGCTAGAACGGTAGCATTAATACCCTGTAAACAGTATTCTTCTACTCAGTTTTATAATAAATATAAATATAAATATAAATAAATATAAATATAAATATAAATATAAATATAAATATAAATATAAATATAAATATAAATATAAATATAAATATAAATATAAATATAAATATAAATATAAATATAAATATAAATATAAATATAAATATAAATATAAATATAAATATAAATATAAATATAAATATAAATATAAATATAAATATAAATATAAATATAAATATAAATATAAATATAAATATAAATATAAATATAAATATAAATATAAATATAAATATAAATATAAATATAAATATAAATATAAATATAAATATAAATATAAATATAAATATAAATATAAATATAAATATAAATATAAATATAAATATAAATATAAATATAAATATAAATATAAATATAAATATAAATATAAATATAAATATAAATATAATTATAAATATAATATGTAGAATGTGCGAATTTGGTCTCCCGACTAAAATTCAAAATAGATATCATAATGGGACTGCCAGACCACCATCAACGGATTACAAGCTGTGTTACGAAATGATCATTCCCTTTGCAAGGATATGAAGTGTGTGCATTCGTTAAGCTTTTCATGAGTCACGTAAAGTGCAGAGGTATGTAACGGTAAACATATATACAGATACAGAAACAGAAACAGAAATAGAGACAGACAAATAATACGTCTAGGTGCCTATGTCGGGTGGCTAGTGGGAGCTCGGTGTGGTTGATGGAGGGGGCTAGACACATACTTGCACTTCAGTGAAACGTCATTTCTATAAACTCTTTGCTTCTGCGGGCAAATAACTTGTGAGCCACTGTGCAGCTACTTGTGTCTGGCCTGCAGGATTTCCCCGACCACACCCACCCCCATACCCGTTGGCAGCAACTACACAACCCCACGTGTACGTGTGGAAGAGAACTGTGCGCCTCTGTCTGAGTGGTTATCGCAGACTGTTGATGTGAGTTGAAGTACTTTCACTATTGTCCGAGGTGTGAAACAAGAGCAGCAGACAGTGTAAACAATTAATAATTCAAAAGGGTTGTAGTAAAAAAAAAACAGTACAAACTGTTGAAACAAACGTATTGCTGCAGTGCCTTACCTGTGCTGGGGGTTTAGGCTTCTGGCACTACATTATTGTCGACATTTTGGTATTCAGTATTAGTTTATTAATGAACAAATTAGCTAGTGATGAAATTATTTTAGCCTTCTTTAAATAAAATCGTAACCTCTATACAAAGTGAGTTATTCTTACGCTTTAATTATCAGCTAAAAATTCAAATATACATATTATAAAATTAATAATACATCTTATCTACGTGTACATATATTTATAGATTATTTCCAATTGAATATATAATAAAGCACAAACACTTTTAAAGTGAAATTTTCATTAATTTATTATTTGCATTACCAAGGCATACTCTTGTAATGTCCTTGTCCTTCGTTACTCACTAGTTCCCAGTTGTCACAAGTATACTTCTAAGAAGCAACAATTAACCTCTGGAATTTTGAAGTGGAACTAGTATTAAATGTTTAAATTATGTAATGTTCATTTGTTTTTGTGCTGGTTTTGTTGCAGGAACACAATTTCATCAGTACCGCATTGTTGAGTTTGCTCCACAAAAAGCCCGTGTGCCTAATCAAAAATTGTCGATACGAAGTGCCCAGATGCATATGCGGATCGAGAGGCATCAGTCGATCAACGAATGGGATGCGAGATCCGAGATGAATATCGACATACAGCATCTGATCGAGAGCAAGCGGCAAGCAAGACTTAAGAATGGCCATGGAACAAGTATACCCCGTCAAAGAATTAAGATCTGGGTGTTCCGGATGTCAGAGGGCATAAATATCACTGAAAAGGTATACAAAACACTAAACTCTGTAAACAATTCGTAAAATGTACAATAATTCTTCATTTATTTCAGGCCGTGGATCAAGCTTTCGTATTTCGCGCCTCGTTCGAAGTGGACACCGATCATTTGGGTTGGCAGAAGTTTGACTTAACGGAGACGATACGTGAGTGGTACAGTGATACCAAGGATAAGAATCTGCGTCTTTTAATCGACTGCACGGGCTGCGGTAGCCAATACTCATTACATCTGTTTCAATGGTCCTCGCAAAGGGCCCACACGACAAAGATGAAAACGACCGATCACGTCAATCCAAATCGTCCATTTCTGGTGCTCCACACAGAGTCCACACGACCGAGGCGTGTCCGGAGGCGTGCTGTGGACTGTGGGGGCACAACGAGTGGGCAGTGCTGCAAGGAATCGTTTTATGTTTCATTCAAGGCCCTCGGTTGGGATGATTGGATAATAGCGCCGCGCGGTTACTTTGCTAATTATTGTCGTGGCGAGTGTACGGGGCCATTTCGAACTCCAGATACATTTCAAACATTTCACACACATTTTATCGAGGAATACCGAAAGATGGGACTTCTCAATGGCATGAGACCCTGCTGTGCTCCAGTTAAATTCTCGAGCATGTCCCTAATTTACTACGGCGACGATGGCATTATTAAACGTGACCTACCAAAAATGGTGGTTGATGAATGCGGTTGCCCCTAAAGGTAAGCGTCATTTCCAAAAAAAAGCATCTATTCAGCATCATCTACCTTTTCATTTCATAATTAAAGTCATTCTTTTTTTGTAACATGTTCAGAACTAGCAGAGAAGACAAAAGTCGAGTGGATTGGACTGTAATAAACCCTTTACTATATATACTCTATAGGATGTAGCTAACCGATTTCTTTTAAATTTCGACGTCCAATCTGAATTAACGTATACCAAATTTTAGCCTGCATTAAATGTGTAAATTTGATGGTAAACTGATCTGCTAAAAATTAAAGAAAACTAGATAAGCGTAATGCATGGACGGATTTTCAATTCAATTCAATTTTCAATTCAATGACTGTAATCACTAAGGTCCCTAGTTCTTAATCTTAATTAATAATATAATTACTACAATGCTTACATTTATTTAAAAAAGTTTAAAACGAATTTTTAATGTTATTAATCTTTCTTTTGATAGTTAATGATAATAATTAGTAAGTTATTTCATCCAGCATTTAACTTAAATCTATGCTCTTTTTTGCAGTATTCGAGGGATGATTTTCTGGATTTACTTACCTGTTTTCCGTCCTTTGAAATTTAAAATATATTAACCTAATTTGTAAACAAGGACAGCTGTCAAAATTATTTTAAATAACTAAGGAAAAAACAAAAAAAAACAAACTTTTTGAATACTCAGAGATGAACAAAATATTTATAAATTATTTGGATTTTTCACATATATATACATATATATTTAAATCGAAAACGAAGGCAATAAAAAACCAAATATTTGATATATTTGATGGAATTAATAAATTGAAAACAAAAGTGCCTAAATCAGCTAGGAACAATACTAAAATGAAAATCTTAATCAAAACCTAAACCTAAACCAAAATATTTAAATGAGTATTTATTTAAAAATAACTTAATAGAGCTGTGCTGTAGCGTAGCCAGAATTTCAGATAGGGTTTCACATTTCAATTCTATGCCAATTCCAAAATGAAAAAAACCTACACTCCAAGTTGGTATTATAGTAATGAAAAGTGTCCAAATTCGAAAAATTATTTATCTGATTTAGAGTTTGATCGAAATTAAAAGTTAACTCGAAAGTTTTTTAGAAACATTAATAATTTAATAATTTTAAATTAAAAAGAGTATAAAAAAATATATATTGAATTATGGTTACAGATTTGGAGTTGGCATGCAATAGTTTCGGTAAATCGAACGATTTTATCAACTAGTTAGAATAAACGATGACAAATACTCAATTAAAGTTACATTACGTGCCGATTTTTTAATAAGTTTAAGCAAAACTAAGCAAATTCGATAGAATTTAAACTATTAGCAAAAACAAAAAAAAAAAACAAAAAAACAAAAAAAAGCAAGAAAAGCTAATAATTGAATTGCGTGTAATTCTACCTGTATTTCTACATTATAATAGAAAACTAATTTGTGTAGCATTGTTCTGTTCTGTTTAATACCAACAACAACAAAAGCAACAAATTTGACATAAATCAAACCACTATTAAGACAAGCCGAAATTTGCTATTTATTAATTTGTGATTAACTTATTTAATTAATTAAAAATAAAGCCATATTTTTAAGCTTTAAATGCCGTTTTTCTATCTTTGATATTAAGCTTAAGTTCTCTTTCTACTATGTGGTTTTACACAATTTTATAATCAAAATAATCAAAATCTCAACTTAGCTAACGTTGCCCAGCTTTGTCTAAGTACGACCAACAGTGCAAGTGTTTTTCTTGTTTTTACTTTCGAATATTGAAACTGATTTAGTGATTAGAAAGTGACAAATTTATTATTTGTGTTGGAAATTTCCAGTATATAATAGATAATTTCATGTGTCTAAATATATAGAAAAGTATCTGTAATGCTGATACCCATATGCCTAAGAAGTTCATCGACCTATTGTGTGCTTACACAGTTACAGTGAACACCATGCCAAGATTATAAAGTGGGAGACAAATATAAATAAGTCATTTATATACACAATACACGATTTGAACTCTTGTCCTGTTTGGCTTGCATGTACAAATAAATGAAGCAGCTACAAAGTAAATTTGATCAAATTTAGAAAAGTATAGAAAATGTTTTAAATTATTTTTTCGATAAGAATTAGAATCATAATTTCATTATGACTTCGATTAGAATTATGACATGCGAATGTTTAATTTAATTTGAATTTTATGTTGATTTTCGTTTTGAAAATTGTTTTAATGAACTTACTAAGCACAAATTCGCTGATGAACTGTAATTTTTTCTGTCAGGTATTAACGTCCAATCATTTTGTGGAGCATCGTTTTTGCTTTCACACAACTTTTAAATCCAGATTAAAGTTTCTTATCAGTTTCATGTTAACTGCAATTCACAATATTCATAATTCACGTACACCAGACAACTTAGTGTTTAAGTTTTAAAATAAGCTTGTATTATTATGCATAATTGTTTGGTACTACATGCTTAGCTACCTTGAACTTATTTGACCTATCAAACAATTCTTCTTCGATTCTGATTAGTGATCTTTAAATAAAATTAATTAAATTGATTAATTGAATTTGTGTCTAAACTATCTAATAGTTTCTAGATATTTTATTGTACTTGTACGAGTTTTTCCTCAAAAAATATACATAATATATGTAGGACACTTGGGTGGTTGGTGCTAAGGCAACAAGACAACCCAAACCCAGTTGTAGATAAGAAAACATTAGTATATAAGTCAGAACATTCAAGCAAACACACAGCGGCTCCCATTTAATATGAGATAGTTAGAGTTTTAGAATTTTTATTTTTGATTTCTATCCAATATAGCTTAAAAATGTGGAAATTACCGAGAACATCAATTGGAAAATTTGATATATAGCGAACTAGTTCCAGTAAACATGGCTTTCAGCCATGAATTTAAAACATGGCTGGCTAAACATTTTTATGAGTGAGTGTATTTGAAAAATATTAAGTCCTGCAAACATATTAAATATTTTGTATATTTATAATATATATTTAGTATATTTTTATACAAAGATCTTCTATACACTGGTAAAAAAAATGTTGTTAAATCAAGATTTGGAGCCAAAGTCCAAAATATTTTGATTTTAAAAATGGAGGCCAATGGAGAAACTCAGTTTTTATATTTTATTATTATATTACTGAAGGAACGTTTTAAACTACTTATAATCAGAAAAAATTGCAACATGAACATATTGTCATTAATTTAGAATCTGGACATTAATTTAGAGATGCCGACTTTAAGTATAGAAAATTTTGATTTTTCTCAGTGCACTGCTTGCCTATTTAAAGATCTACTTTATGTGTAAATAAAAACTAAGTTGGGGTCGAATGCCTTAAATTCATCCTCTGATAATAGAGGTACATAAAAGTGTACATGTGTACACACATTTACCCACACAGGCAGTACAAACACACACGCACACACACGCACACACACGGAGCACACAAAGCAATCGAAGAGATTTCGATGCATGAGAGCGACTTGACCGCGTGAGAGCAAAAAAAGTAGAGAAAGAAGACGACACAGAACGAACAAGACATGTGTGTGTAACTGTATGTATTTATTTATATTTGAGTGCTTATATGAGTACTCATATTATGTACAATAAACGACGTATTTAAAGTGAGTTCTTGTGGAAAATGCGGCTTAATTCGAAGTCGGTTGTCGGCGGATCCATATCAAGTCGGTGTCGTTAAATAGTATTTGTGAATTCCCTCCAAGGAATTGCTGTGAATTATATCGTCGTGATAAGGTACAATATCCTTAATGTGCTAATGAATTCTTAATAACAAACAAATTAATTATTGAAAGAACCTGTTCGTGTGTGCCATAAAAGACTGATACATTTTTAATGAACTCTATGAAACACTGAATAAAATGAACAAGTTTCAAATTGAAAAACAAAGTGATAAATTTTTATTAAATTAATTCAAAAAACACCGACAATTATGTTCTTAAAATATTTTCACATTTATAATTCCCACTTGAAGTTGCCAAATGGCTTAAGTTATGTATTTTTAAGGTTAATTTTTGATCACTGGATTAATTATTTCGTGAATTCTAAACAACTATTTTTGTATCCTTAATAAGATTTTTATTTTTTAATTTAAAAATAATTGTGTTTATATAAAAATTTTTATTTTTATATTATTAATCAGAGTTAAAACTTATTTTTTAGGCCTGCATCAAAACTTTATGGTTTTATTAAGAAACCAAATTGGTTTTGAAATAAAGATGTGATGTCCATTTTTATAAAAACCTTTTTAAGTCAAAAATTTTGATATTGGAACTATAAATTCATTAATTAATGTTATTTAATAGGCTAGCCCGAAGGGGGCCGAAAATATCGAAAGAATGGCGGGATCTTGTCTCCTGCGTGGACTCCTAATTAGTGCCTTGGTACTAGTAGGAACCATAAATGCTGGTACGTACATTTAGTTTAGAACGACTAACTATTAACTAACTAATGTTTTGTTCAATCTGAGAGTTAACAAGGTTTATTTTAATCATACTATTAAATTTATTTATTTATATACATTATTAACAAGAGCGCCTATAGTAATTGTACAAGTTTATTGAGTTTAATTGAGCTGCAAGCATTAGTGTAGCCTGAAAATGTAATTGAAATCAGAGTCAAAAGCTCGTTAATCTAAAATATTCTTTATATAGTTTAAACAAATGAATTAATAATCAAAATTTGTTTAATTAAAGTTATTTTTATTCTCAAGAACATTAAACACAATCAAAACTTGTTTTTCTTTTTTAACTGCTACAAGTACAAGTACAACTGCACAACTGTTTTTTAACTTCATCCAATTTATAGTATTATTTATTTTTTAAGAACTCGCAGTTTTAAAGTAGGTTAAATTTATGTTTATTTTATCTATTTTTAAAAGGCATATTTTCAAATTAACATTTCAGATGGCAGCTGTCAAAAAGATGTCCGCGATGTAAGTAAAATATAAAACTTAAAGACCAAAAAATTTAAATTTATTAACCGATTATAAAAAATGTATAATTATAAAAAACTAATATACAACAAGTAAGAAAGGCTACAGTCGATCGAGCCGACTGTAAAAGACCCCGTACTCCCATAGTAGTGCGCATTTGTATTTAATTTAAATTACAATTTTAAAATGAAATTTAAAAAATTAAAATTTTATATTTAAATTTTGAATTGAAATTTAAAAAATTAAAAAGTAAATTAACAATTCTCATTGCCAGCATTCGATCCTGTCACTTAATTTGAATGCACCGCAACTTTACCAGTTGCACCACGCCCCACATTTTAAAATTTTCCGATTATCTATCTCCATTTACATGTTTAAAATGTTTGTTTATAAGAAAATAAATTCAAACCGCAGAACACCGGTTTACATTCAAGTACGAAAAATACCAGGCACCTCTACCAATTGGGCAACACTTCGTTTAAGTATTTTGTCGTTAAATAATGTAGGTAAACATAAACCACGTGTACATAAATTACAATTATTGAAAATAGTGTTTGCAGAGGATACAGTAGGGGTCGGTAATGGTCAACAATTTTAAATAAACATAAGTACGTACGTCCTTACTAAAAAAAAATAGACAAGCGCGCCCGCCTTTATAATACACCCTGTATTTATTCGCGATTAAATTAATTAAATCGGTATCCAGGTATTACACTGGATAGTACTTGTATTAGAACACGTTGAAACAAAAAAAAACCAAGTTCAATCAAACATACATATGTTTGTTTGTATGCAAATACATATACGTTTGAAATTAAATATATACATATATGTATGTATGTGTGTATTCGGCGCGGCCAGCATGTGCGGGCTGCGCTGCCGCCACACAAGCATCGAGAACGTTCGAACATGTGTTTGTATGTTTCTGTTTCGCTTGAGCGCATAGAGTGATATTGTAGTTAAATAACATAAACTTTGTAACATGATAGCTCTATTGTTAAAAGAAGGATTTTGATTAAATTTTTAGTATAGTTTGATTTAATATGTCTCCAAAGGAATGTTGAATAACTACTCTCTACTAATTGAATAAATGCCTTAAAATCGGCATCGAAGTTTGAACAGTTCTTGAATAGTTCTTCTGAGAAAAGGGGACTTGTCAGGTCAAATTTTTAATGGCATTTCATTTAGGCTGGCGCTAGAAACCTGAAAACCAAAATTGGTGCTTCTAAGAGCCATAGTTACTGAGATATTCGCCCAAAACACAGATTTTTCCGAGGTTTTTCTTGTTTTTTGCGGGGCGGACAAACTTAATAGACCCCTCTACTCTTTTTACACCCTTGCAGAGGGTATATTGTTTTTGTCACGAAGTTTGTAACGCATTGAAGGAGGCGTTTACGACTACATAAAGTATATATATTCTTGATCAGCATCAACAGCCGAGTCGATATAGCCATGTCCGTCTGTCCGTCTGTTTCTATGCGAACTAGTCTCTCAGTTTTAAAGCTATCTCGATGAAATTTGGTACAGACCTGTATTCATTTTTTTGACCGATCGTTCCTATGGGAACTATACGATATAGTAGTCCGTTTTTGAAACTTGGTCAGTAGGTGTACTTCCTAGACATGTACTATCCATGTAACTTTGGTACAATTTGGTAAATTTTGTACATTTACCTTTATATGATAATAAAACGCCCTGAAGTGGGTGTATCAAAAAACAAAAACAAACTTGTACTGCTTGGGTATTGTAGCTTTCATTTGCGACCCCTTCACCTAGCTTCTAGCTCTTATAGTTTCTGAGATCCTTTTGTTCATACAGACGGACGGACGGACAAACGGACATGGCTATATACATTCCAACGATTACAATATATCCTTTTACTCTACGAGTAACGGGTATAATAAATTATAATTTTATTTATTGATTGGTTTTGCACACTTGGTTTACTTGATCAGAAATATTTCTTAACTTCATTACTTAATCAATTGCTGTCCAACAAGTAGAATGGTGAATCTCGTTTTAATTTGTTTAATTATTGATTGTTATTTATTCATTAATTCATTTATTTAATTCAATAATTATAATTATTTTTTTTTGCGTATACAGCCGACAATGGAATTTTTAGTATGCACCGGGAAACTTTTACGAGTACGGCTTTGAAAGTATCTTAACTGTGGGACTAGGCTCCGGACTCGTGAGCGATGCGGACGACACCAGTTTGAAAGTCACCGGATCGGCTAAAGTGTTTGCAGGTGGTAACTGCGGCTATACCCTGCAAATTGGCGGTGTTAAGGTGATCAACACAAAGGAATCGATTGAGAAGAAACTCGTAACGAATATTCAAAAGCCAGTCCATTTCACCTGGGTGAGTGGACAGGTGGAGCCAGAGATTTGTGTAGATGACACGGATACAGCGTACTCCTTAAACATAAAGCGAGCCATTATATCGCTGCTACAATCGGGATCAGGCAAGGAGAACGAGAGCGAAGTGGATGTCTTTGGACAGTGCCCGACGCAAGTATACACCTCAAAATCTGGTAACGTCGATACAGTGACCAAAGTACGTAATCTAAATAATTGTGCCCACCGAGAACACATCAATAGCGGTCTACTTGCCGGCGTAGTCAACGAAAAAGCCGGAGTCACCTCCAGTTCGCTTCTAAAGTCTGCCTACAGCAAGGAGTCAAAGATTGAGCGCGGAGTCGTCGAGCGTGTACAGCTTGAGGAGCTCTACAAGTTCACAGGCAGCAGCAAGGGCAGCTCCGATGTGACCGCTAAGGTCTTAACCAGTCTGAAGTTGAAGAATGGTGTTGGTGGTACGCCTGGAGCTGCTCCAGCCACGGGTACACATCGCGCTAGCATTATATTCCAGAAATCCGATGTCTACACAACCAAAAATTTGGCGGCTCTCAAAGTAGCCCTCAACGAATTAATTGACTTGAGCAGTGACTATGTGAAAAAGGATAATGCCAAGAAATTTGTGGAACTGATCCGTCTGATGCGCAATGCAGATACGGATACTCTTCTTGAACTGTCCGCGGTTCCACATCAGAACAAGTCACTGGCCCGCAAGGTTTATCTTGATGCCCTGTTCCGCACGAACACGGCAGAGTCCGCGAGAGCTATACTCCGCCAGCTGAATAAGTTGCAGGAAAAGGAGAAGCTTTTGGCAATCCTATCTCTGAATTTGGTAGAGTCCGTGGACAGGGAGACACTGAATCAGGCAGGTGCTCAAGTGAGTGCACAGGCTAACAAGGAGATCTATTTGGTGTTGGGCAATCTCATCTCGAAATACTGCCAACGACATGGTTGTCCGGCTGCAGAAATCGAACCCATTTCAAAGAAATTTGTCGATGGACTTAAGCAGTGTAAGGCCAATACCAAACGGGATGAGGAACGCATAATCTATGTCCTCAAGGGCATTGGAAATGCCAAGAGTCTTATCAGCAACAGCAACATTACTCCAGTCCTCACAGAATGCATTTCTCCGGGTCGTTCTAATCGCATTCGTGTTGCAGCTCTACAGGCATTTTCCTCCTCCATCAGCTGCAGTACAGCCTTGAGCGGCAAGTCCTTGGAGCTATTGAAGGATCACAATGAGGATTCAGAGCTGCGCATTGAGGCCTATCTGGCTGCTATCAATTGCCCCAGCGCCGAGCTGGCCAATCAGCTTTCAGAGCTAATCAACATTGAGCCGGTGTACCAGGTTGGTGGCTTCATTGAGTCCAGTTTGAAGCTCATACGCGACTCTACGGATGCGGCTCGAGAGCTGCAACGTTATCATTTGGGTAACATACGTGTGACCAAGCAGTTCCCCAAGGATTACAGACGGTACAGCTTCCACAATGGTGTCTCCTACAGACTGGATAACCTGGGATTGAGTGCCAGTTCTGATTACAAGCTGATCTATTCACAGCATGGTTTCCTGCCGCGCTCAGCACGCTTCAACCTCAGCACCGAGATCTTTGGCACCAACTTCAATGTGTTTGAGGCGAGTGTACGACAGGAGAATCTGGAGAATCTTCTAGAGTACTATGTGGGTCCCAAGGGTTTGTTAAACAAGGACTTTGATGAAATTGTCAAAATGATTGAGGCTAGCAACGGCCAGGCCCAAGGGGGCACTGCGGCGGGTCGCGGTAAACGATCCATTGCCGATGATGCTGCCAAATTGGCCAAGCGTTATAAGACCTATGGCAGCAAGACTAACCAAGATCTAAGCTTGGATTTATCGCTTAAGCTGTTCGGCTCCGAGCTGAGTTTCCTAAGTCTCGGCGACAATATACCGCGTACCTTAGATGACGTAATCATGTACTTTTCTAATGCCTTCGATAAGAGCAAGAAGGAGTTGTCGTCCTTTGAAAAGCAATTCACATGCCATCATCTATTCCTCGACGCAGAACTGAACTATCCCACTGGTTTGGGTATTCCACTGGAGTTTGGAGCACAGGGCTTCGCCTCCAATAAAATCGATTTTGCCGTCAACATCGATGTGAATGATATACTGGAACAGAACTGGCAGAGATCCAAATATCGTTTCAAATTTGTACCAAGCATTGATGTCAACGTGAACGTCCAGCTCGGATTCAATACTCAGGTACTGTCGACCGGTCTTCGTGTCGTCTCCAGCGCACACTCAGCCACCGGCAGCGATGTGACGATGTCCCTGATCAACAGCGGCAATGGCTTCAATGTTGACGTGGATTTACCACGCGAGAAACTGGAACTTATCGGTGTGCAGCTCAACGCAGAATTCTTTGTCGCCGAGCAAGATAAGCCACTGAAATCAATTGCTTTAAAGGGACCCAAGAAACAGGGCTCCGCCCGTCCAGCAACTAAGAATGAGATGTGTTTCGATAAACTGGAATTCTTGGGTGTAAATGTTTGTGTGATTAGCTCGGGTAGTCAGCTTGGAGCTGGAGCTGGAGCGGGAACGGGAGCTGTTGGCCATCTGGATGACATCCATGTGTCAAGTTCCTTCTCCTTTGCTGTCTACGCGACCGTCGAGCGTAAATTTAATCTGAAGGGCACACATACAACTCTGCCAGGCAGTAATCAGTGGAAACTGGCGTACAGCACACCCGGATCGAAGGTGTCCCACGACACTAGCGTCTCCTTTGAGGTGGGCACCAAGCCAAAGACATACGGACGTTTGGCTCTCGATAATCCTAAATACCATCTGGCTGTTGAAGCGGGAATCTCCAGCGATAACCAAGAGCTTGTCGTCTACGGTCAGTTGGAGCAAAATCAGGATGTCAAGAGGAGCAAAATTGGTTTCTCCAAAAATGGCAATGAGTACAAGCCTTTGATTGAGATCCACGACAAGAACGGCGTCACCAATAATATTAATGGTTATCGTGCCGATGGAAAGATTGTTGTTCAAAAATCAAGTGATAAACAGGCCCGATATACCTTTGAGAGTTTCCAAATTGTTAGTCCAAGCAATGAACGTATTGTGCTTAATGGTTGGGCAGATGTAGGAACCAATTCTCTAAACACCGAACTGCGCATTGCTCCCGGCCAGCATTCGTATCTAGTAAAGGGTAACTTCAAATTGGATGGTAGCCAATATGCTGCGGGATTGTTCCTGAACGACGAAAAATCGCCCGAAAATATCTACGGTAGTTCCGCAAAGTTCACAATAGTTCAAAATCAATTAACCCTCGATCTAACCGGTAAGGTAATGACCTGGTCGGCAACAAGTCTTACGAACTTTGAATTTGTGAAGAACGAAGGCTCCACCACATTGAGCTCATACAAGTTCTCGCAAGATGTGGCGCTGGCTCACAAAAACAAACCGTTTGCCTCGCTCAAGGTTAAGTCCGACGTCGATGCGAACAAGTTCCAGTTCGATGCGGAAGCAGTACGTGAACAAAAAACGGCCTCAATCAATATTAAATATCAAGCGAATCAGAAATCAATGCGCGACTACGAATTGTTGGCTAAAGGCAAATGGGACAAGGCGTGGATCGACATCAGTTCTAAGTGTGATGCCAGTGGTAATGTCTTGACTGTGGACAACACATTGAGCACATCATGTGGCATTCTTCTTACCGCTAAGGGTGAGCTTGGCCAACGCTACACTGCCCAAGACATACACATTGATCTCCAAGGCAGTGCCAAGATGAACAGTAAGGACAAACCACTACAGTGGATCCTCAAGGTCCTTGGCACACCTGAGAAAACCAATAGCGAATTCCGCGCTAGTCGAGACAACGCGGAGCTTGTCAAATTGACAACGGAATCACAGCATCCGCTGGACAAAATCTCGGCGGCAAAGTTTACATTGGTTCTCAAGAATCAACTAAATGCCAAGGGTGATTTCAAGCTGGCCAAGAACGGCAAAGGTGATCTAACCGCCACAATTGAGACCCTAAAAACGGATCCAAAGCATAAAATCGAAATCGAATCGAAATTCCAGATTCAGGCACCGAAGTACGACATTGATGCATTGATCACACTTGATGGCAACAAGAAGCTGCATCTGAAGACCGAGAATGTGGCCGACAAGACTAAGTTTTCAACGAAAAATAGCTTGGAAGCGGACGGAAAGAAATTGTCCCTAGAAGCAAATGGTGCTTTGAAAGGAGATTGGCGCAACAATGGTGACATTCAAGGAGGATTCACATTTGTCGCACCCGATGGACATAGTTTTGATGGCAGCCTCAATCGTCATCTGACCACAAATCCTAAAACTCAGGTGTCCCAAGGTACTTTGGATGTGCAGTTAAATGAACGACTGCCCGCTGGCAAGAAGCGTTCCGTAACTTTCAAGGGTAAACTGGACAAAATGAGTACAAAGACCAAGGAGCTGTCGGTAAATTCACAGGTGATCTACACGGCGTTCTCTGGTGAGCGGGCCGAGCTCAACTACCATGTAAAGCAACTACCAAAGGGTTCGAATAAGTCCATTGATGTGGGTCTAAACGTACAGGGTAACTTCCCCGAGCAGCAGCCGCTCGAACTCGCCCTTTTGATTAACGAATATAGTGCAGAGCATGCGATCGGAGAGATTTCGGGTAAATTCGGAGATCGCATCTCAGGGAAACTCACTGGCAACTATCATGTGGGAAAGTCAAATACTCCAGCCACGTACGAAGTTAATGCAAACCTCCAGGCCCCCGAGTCCAATTTCAAAACCTGGGAGCTGAGCAGCCAGGGTAAATTCCTAAAACCGCGCGAAGATGCAAACGGAGCGCATAATTTGCAATTTACGCTTAATTCGAAGACGGGCGATGGTCAGTTCACGCGGGTGAACACCGTCTGGACGGGCACTACGCCCCAGGGCACGTATAACTTCGAGGTACACAACAACAATCTCGCTAAGCCGTTCAAATTCGATGGCAGTTATCAAATCGAGGAGAAGGCACTGAGCTCGGAGGAAAGCGGTAAATGGAAGTATGATTTCAGTGCCCAATACGGTGAGAAGTACGTAAAAACCAACATGGATCTGAGTTTTGTCGAGAGCACGAAGTCAGCAGCACTACTGTGGAAACTGGACACGAACAGCGAAGCCGTAAAAAATGCCGAGCTCACGGTACGCACCCACAAGGCCGCCGAGGATAGTTATGTTGTCAGCATGGAGTTCAAGAACGCTGGAAAAGCCTACAGCACGGAGAGTAAATTGTATAATTCGGAGCATAAGAAGGGTCTAGAGTTACGGGCCAAGCTGCCTAACGAGGAGCCCATTGTGCTAATGGCCATACTCGAGATTCTCGGCGAACGTAAGGCGAAATTGGCCGTTGATGTGCAGCATATTGTCGAGCTGGACTTTAAACTGAACACGGAGGCTTCTTACACCAACATTGATGACTTCTACATTCTGGCCAGCTGGAGCTCAAAGAAACTGCAGCTGGACAGCTATACGCTGGATGTACGGGCCCAGACAAAGAGCCTCAAGGTTGATATTAAGAATGCCAAGGGCGTAGTCATGGCCGGCACCGCCTCCTATAGCCTCAAGAAGGATCAGAGCAAGGCCATCATTGAGGGACAGGGTCAGGTGCAAATTCACGGAAAAACCGTGTCGAGTAACTTTAAGTTGGTACGTCAATACTACACGTTGAGCGCAGATCAGGAGGTGGGCTTCTCCTATACCTTTAATGGTAACTATGGGACCAAGAACGTGGTCAACACATTGAAGGTAACCAACAAGGAGTTCAATCTGAAACAATCCGTCTGCGAGGAGAAGCGGCAGTGCATCAACATACAGCTACAGTCAACTCTGACCCTGGACGAAAACAAGCCAGATTACGCAGAGCACGGCGTACTCGTTTTGGTTGATCTACGTGAGATCGGATATCCATATGAACTCGAATGGAAATCAAAGAGCTTGCGACAGGGTTATAAATTGGAATACAATCTCGATGGTCACATCAGCGGCAACAACTTTAAGTACCAGCTTAAGGCGCAAGTTCTGCCCACTGGGTCCAGCGTTCAGTTAATTCTACCTAAACGACAGATTGTTCTTGAAACGGTCCAGAAGCTGCCAACGGGAGGCAAGATCTTCGGTCACTATGAGCAATCCGCTGCATTCTATATCGATAAGCTACAGCGACCAAATGATGTGGCCAGAATCTCCGCCGTATTGGACATTACGGGTGTTGAGCACGTGGCCTTCAACTCTAAGGGTCAACTGAAACTGGAGCATCCGAGCATTCGGCCCCTGAGTATCTCGGGTAGCATCGATGCCAATCGCGACAAGCACATTGCAAATAGCGAATTTGTTTTTGATATATTCCGTACACCCGATCAGAAAGTGATTGCTAGCAATCAAGTGCGTAATCTTCAATCGAATGGTGGCTACAATATCACATCCAGTCAGAAGATCTATTCGTCCGGTTTGCACTTCCAGTACGAGCTCAATACACACTCTGCTCTCAATACGGAGACGAAGGAGTTTAGTGCCGGTAGCGTATTGCAGAGCAATACCCATGACCTCAATTTGGGTGCCTTGATCTTTGGCAGCAAGGATCGCGTGGAGCTGTCTGTTAACGCTCTCAAGGAGCAAATCGTTCTTGCTCAAGCCGATTTCAATTGGCAGAAGCATTCAGCCAAAATCAACTCGAAATTCGAGGCTTTCGGCCAGAAACCGGTAGAAATTATTGCCGAATTGCAGCCAAATTGGGCAAAAATTTCTGTAATTCGCCAAAATCTGATTAATGCAAATGCTGAGCTTAAATTAGGCAAGGAATTCAAATTCGATGTCATTGGCAACGGCAAACCATTGTCCAATGGCCGTGTCGCCCTCGATGCAGCCAACTTCCTTCAAACCACCTACAAAATCGATGAGAATGAGGTCAAAGCATTCCAGGTAAGTGATAACCTTCAATAAGATTCAAACAATTGACTTATTCATTTTTCGCTTATCCGTCCACAGACCACCATTGAAGCGGAGGTGAAAAAGGAGAGTGAAGCCATTAAGGACCAGGTAAAGAAGCGTTTTGCCAAAGTCTCCTCTGATCTGGAGGAGATGTCGAAGTTGGTCAAGAAGAGCACTCCAGACTTTGACAAACTTACCAAGGGATATGAAAATCAATTGAAATCCATTGTTTCGGAGCTTGAAGCTGATCCCACAATAGCTAGAATTATTAATAACATGTAAGTACATTAAGTACAAATTATAGGTATTACACAGTACTATATAATCAATCTCAGCTAATATGTTAAGTAATAATTTGATGTTTTCTTTTTCCAATACAGACGCCAACTCATTGAATCAATCAAGAAATTCATCGATGAGTCAAGCAAAACTTTGGCAGAGCATTACGAGAAATTGCACAAAGCGTTCGGAGAGTTGTTCGAGAAATTGCAGGAATTGTGGAAGAAATCGATTTTGAAAGCCTGGGAGCAATTTGTGGTGTCGGTAACTAAAGTGATTGAGCAACTTCGGGTGGAAATTGTCAATGCATATGCAAAGATTTTCCAAGGCTTGATCGAGTGGGTGGAAAAGTATGGACCAGCCCTGAAGAGTTACGGCAAGGCTATCAATGAGCTACTGAAGCCATTTAATGAGGCCGCCCAGGAAATAATCAAGGCGTTCATTAATTTTGCCGAGGAAACCGTTAAGGACTTCAAGGAGTACATTGCTAAATTACCGACCTTCGAGCAAGTGCGTAACGAAATCATCGAAAAAATAAAGCAGTTGAAGTTGGCTGATCAAATTTTGGATGCCCTGAAAACGATCTTTAATCAATTGCTTGTTCTCCCCCAAACGGGTGAATCAAAGGAGCTGCTGCAAAAGCTGCAGGAATATCTGGAGGCCAAATTGAAGCAACAGCCGATCGATGATCAGAAATGGCTCGAGGACCTCTCCAAGCTATTGGTCAAAACAGTGCGTTCCATTTGGGCTGTCCTCGAGAAAAATGCGGCGGCAGCGGGAGGAGGAAGATTACCCGCCGGCGACATCGAGGGTTGGACCTCGGCACTACCCCAGTACTTTGATGAATTGTCTAAGATACCGAATTTGTTCTCTTTCCGCTCCAGCGTAATAAATTTCGTGCTCAACGAGAATTGGGAGAATATCTTTAACAAGGATCTGTACTCTTCCTGGCTGTACTCCGTGCTTTTCCAGGACTTTGAGCTGAATGGCCAACTCGTGAATGGTCAGTATGTGTTCAGCTTCGATGGCCACACCTACGCCTATCCGGGTAACTGTAAATACATTCTGGCCCAGGACAGTGTTGACAACAACTTTACCGTTATTGGTCAACTAAGTGATGGCAAACTGAAGGCTATTACCCTCGTCGATCGGGATGGCAACTCTGCTGAGATCAGCGACACCCTCGCCCTCAAGGTTAACAACAAGGCCGTGGAGTATCCACAGCATTTACCGGGTCTTCATGCCTGGCGCAAGTTTTACGGCGTCTATCTGCACTCCGAGTATGGCGTTACTGTTACCTGTACCACGGATCTGAAGGTCTGCCATGTTAAGGTCGATGGCTTCTATACGAGCAAGACCCGGGGTCTGCTAGGTAACGGAAATGCTGAGCCCTATGATGATTACCTCCTGATTGATGGCACTCTTGCCGCTGATTCGTCCAGCTTTGGCAATGATTACGGCTTGGGCAAGTGCAATCCGGTACAGGCTCAGAATCAGGCTCAGACCCGTAACGACATTTGCAGCGAGATATTTGGCATTGAGTCGACTCTGACTCTAAATTACCTGGCCTTGGACTCCCGGCCGTACCGCCGTGCCTGTGACTTAGCCACCCAGAGTGCTCCGGAGAAAGACAAGGAGTCCGTGGCTTGCACCTTCGCCCTCGCTTATGGTTCGGCTCTCAAAGAACTCGGCAAACTGGTGCTTCTTCCCCCACGTTGTCTACGATGCTCGGGCGCCGTGGGCCAGCGGGAGCTTGGGGAGGAGTTTACCGTAAAGACACCAGGCAACAAGGCCGATGTGGTCTTTGTCGTTGACGTCAAAGTAACACCCAAAGTGCTGGCTAATCTGGTGGCTCCAGCCATCACGGAAATTCGGGATGCGCTCAAGACTCGCGGCTTCTCCGACGTACAAATCGGCGTCATCGCCTTTGAGGAGTCCAAACGTTACCCGGCCCTGCTAACCAGTGACAACGGCAAGATCAACTATAAGGGTAATCTGGCTACCATTCAGCTAAATGGTCCCAACAACTTCTGCGACAATTGCGTTGAGCAAATCATCACGGAAAAGAGAGTTCTCGAAATCTACAAAATCCTTGAACGATTCATCAAGACCCTTGTGCCTCAATCCGATGAGAATGCCTTTAAATTGGCCCTCGACTATCCATTCCGTGCTGGAGCAGCCAAGTCCATCATTGGAGTCCGGAGTGATTCTCTCGAGTACACCAATTGGGTAAGTGTGTTCAGATCCTCTGTATAGTATCTTAATCATAGATATCGTATTGACCACGCCTAATCGATAACAGTTCGCGTATGAATCGGGAATAATTTTTAATATTTGCTATTTTTTTCTAGTGGAAACTTTTGCGAGCTCATGTAACTGGTACGATGACCAAATTTGATGGGGCTCAGCTACATTTGATCGCACCTATAAAGGGACTTGCTTTGGAGGGTATACCGAATGAGAAACTAGTTGGTAAGACACAAAAATCAGATTTAATGAACACTAACTGAACAAAAACTAAACAATGATTACCTTGAAGGATTTAACTCACGCTTAGTCGCAACCCTGGACGGTAAGGATAATAAAAAGCGACCGAAATTGCAATTCGACAACGACATGGGTATTGATTTCGTGCTCAACAATGGTGGCTGGGCATTTGCAACACAGAACTTTGACAAGCTGAAGGCACCGGAACAGAAGAAGGTACTCAATCAGGTGACCTCCTCAATTGCCGATGCCCTTTTCAAGACCGAAACCGTCAGCGACTGTCGCTGTGAGCCCGTGGAGGGACTTTTTGGGCAGCACAAGTGTGCCATTAAGTCGACAAGCTTTGTACCAAACAAGAAGGCCAAGGCAACGTGAAAAATACCATAAGTTAAATGAATGATTGATTGATAACATTATAACTGACATTTCCCATCTAAGAAAACTTTAGTTCTCAGCTAAATTATTAAAAAAAAAAAAAGCTTACAAATGAAACGATATACAAATCACGAATTTTTAATATATATGGTGGATGATTGATTGACTGATAGCTGGCAGCAAAAAACACAAATCAAAACTATAGTTTTAAGCGTTTCCATTAAACGAAGCGCAAATTGTGGATTTCAAAACAAGCCATTATTGATTGATTGACGTCGTTTTTGTAGATTTCTTTAGATCTGTTGGGATCAGATCTGTCCCCTTTTGAATTTATTGATTGATATATCCGAAATGGCTAGACCGATATTCATAAAAGTTGTAGTATTCTTCAAAACCCACACATACACATATATTATAGATTGGGTTCCGATAACTTTCAATCATTTTTAAGCGAACTACGTAAAAAAAAATAAATCTACTGTTGGTGTGCAGATCTGCATAACCATGTATTTTGTGGTCAGCTTATTTAAGTTTCATGCGGAAATTGTTTCGTAAAGTGGTATTTTTGCTTGTTGCAGCTTTAGTAATAATTATTGGACAAAATTGTCCTATTTAAATTCAACAAGAAAGAATGCTATAGTCGCCTCGCGACTTTAGGATACCCGTTACTCAGTTTCAATATGTTATTAACAATGGTGATGGATAAGACAGCTTGGCAAACACAGAACATTTTCATACAAATTCATGTTTAGAGCACATTTTCGACCGATCGGCCCTATGGGAGCTATACGATATAGTTATCCGATTTGGATCAAACTTGGTCGGTACATATACTTCCTAGACGTGTACCATCTGTGTAAATTTGGTTTAGATAGCATGGCTAACACTAAAACATTCTACTTTTACCTGTACATTTTCCTTTATATGCAAATAAAAGGCACTAAAGTGGGCGTGTTAAAAAACAAAAACAATCTTGTACTGCTTGGGTATTGTACCTTTCACCTATCATCTTTCTAGCTCTTATAGTCTCTGAGATACTTTTTTTCATACAAACGGACGGACGGACGGACAGACGGACATGGCTATATCGACTCGGCTATTGATGCTGATCAAGAATATAAACTTTATGGGGTCTGCCACGCCTCCTTCTCCCTGTTACATATATTCCAACGATTACAATATACCCTTTTACTCTACGAGTAACGGATATAAAAATCCATTTGCAACAAACATGGGTTATTTCTACGTACTGTTTTTGCACTAACTAGAAATATTAAATTTTAAAAATGTTTCTCTTTCTCTATATTATTTTCATTGACACAAATATGTACTAAAGTTCTAAAAAAATAAATTAATAATATAATTTTTATCAAAAGTTTTATTTTTCCAAAAATTGTTATACAATATGTATGCGTGTGCAGATCTGCACACCAACAGCAGATTCGTACTATACATTTTAACAGATGTCTAAGAGATGGATAATCTTTTAAATCTGGCTAAAATATGAAAGTGTCTTTAACTGACTATTATTCAAACTGAACTGATGAATAGCATAATTAAACTAAGCAACAAAACATATACATATAAATCAAACGAAATTCGTTAACAATACGTTTAGAGGAAGTAATATCATTTATTTATTTCACGAGTGTAATATCATAAGTATGTTTTATACAAAAGAGTATAGTAAAATGTGTTTTTTGGGTTAATTATAAGCACACATATAACTACGGAGAGAGCGTATTATATCAGTTATATATATAGTTATCAGTTATATTATTATAAAATTGAGTAAGTTACACATATTTGATTAATATAGGTGACTGGAATGCAGTTATTTGAATTTCGAATGTTCAGTTTAGATATAAAAATGATTCACTTAATTCATGTGATTGGTCAACACTTGAACGCGTCGAGCATTGCAGCTTTTACATAGAACATGATCATCTAATGGGTAACATCCGCGTCCATCGGCCTCCGAGGATAGTAAAAGGCCACAGTCCTAATGGACAACAAGAGTTTAGTATATTTACTAGATTTAGCTATGATTAATATACCTCGCACTTATAGCATTCTAAGTGGAAGCTACGATCCAACGCGACGACTCGCACAGTCTCCTCTTGGCCAGGTTCTGGCAAAATGGGCTCTTTGCAAACACAGCAACGAGGTGCAAATTTTCTAAACAAAATTTAAATATGTGAACAACTGTTTGACTAGTTACAGCGTTAATAATGAAACCCACTTGTGAAAATCCGCAATGCAATAATTCTGATTAGTGGCATCAACTGTGAATGGAATCGCTGTAAATGCAAGTAATTCGTTTGGTTGTAATATTTCTGTCGAGTAACTTTATTTAATATAATATAGACTTACCATCCAAACTGTTTCCGCACACCACGCATGTGAAACACTGAGGATGATATGGTTTCCCAGTGGCCCGGAGAATACGCTCCAGAATTGGCTTCAGACATACCGAGCATTTCTCCAAGGTCTGCAGGTAATCAAACTCACAGAAGGGATTACCTTCAAGTGCATAAAACGGTTTTCCCTGAAGATTGATCTGGCACTCGGTGCACGTAAAACATGAAATATGATAAATTTGATCCATGGCTGTACATCCGCTGTTCTCGCCCAGAACGCGCTCGCCGCACTTAAAGCAACGCCCTATTTACATTGAATAAGTTAAAGTGTCTTGTTATTTAGTTATTTAGTTATTTAGAATCAAGTTATTTAGTTTGCTTAAAAAATTCTTCGAGCCGTCTTAAATAAGGTGTCATTTCCGGATTCATTGTATTTTCTTCAGATTTTGATTTACCAAAGCGCCATCAATCGTGGGACAACAAAGTTTTTTGCTCATAACTGTGTTTTAAAAAGACGGTGACCACGAATTCTCCAAAAGGATTATGCCGATTAGTTTCAACTTTTTAAACATTCTTTTACCCAATACTTTTTAGACCACGTACTCTAAACAAAAGTAGAGGGGTCTATTAAGTTTTTCAGAAGCGAAATGTGCGGGCAGAAGAAGCTGCCATGCCCCCTTTTTCCACAGGAAATAAAATAATTTACAAAATTCAATGCCATTTTTAAGGCATTTGTTCTTATCGTACAGTATTGTAATTTTCATTTGTGTGGAGATAAATTACATCAAACTATCCTGAAAGTTGCTAGAAACGTAACAAAGTTTATGTATTTAACTCCAATATCACTGCATGCTCTTACAGAGAGTATAAAAACTGAAATTTATGTTTAATGATTAATCGTTAGATTACATACTACTTTAACGAAATCCGTTTGTATTTTTTAAATCGCATGATCCGCACACTCGCAGGTGAAGTGGTAACCGCAAAAGGCAGTTTTTTAAAAAGGGTCCACGGAGATGAACCTGCGCAGAATTATTCTAACTAGAGCGTTATCATTATAGCGCTCCGATTCGGTTCGAGTTTGATCAGTCTTTGTAAAATGGGGATAAATATTACAGACTCATTCTAATATATTCTATTAGCAGTCCATGGAAGATTCTTATACTAAAAAATTTAAAATATATAATTAAATAATTTAATTACCATAGCTCTCGACTTCATTCGTTGAATCAATTGGAGTCAAATGATAATTACTTTCGTTCTCATCGATGTCATCCCTTTTCGGGAGAGGATAGTTTAGGCTGCGCGTGTCGACAGTTTCGTCTATGGTGACGACTCCCGGAGTATTGTCCGTGCTTTGACTTGATATATTTGCATACATATTATAGTTTGTGCGCACTGACAGATCGTTTGGCGGACGAGGATTAATAGGCTCATATATGGAATCATAAGTGGAGGAACTCTAAAACCAAAGACTATGAGATACCCTATACATACCAATAATTCTACGGTTTGATATTTACCTGAGACAGTTCTCCATACCCATAATAATCAGTGTTGGGCTTGCTTTGATAATACTAAAATATTTAGAAAGTTAATTTAGTTAGGAAGATAATTTTATGTGTATTGCAAATAACCTTTTGGTTTGTGTTCTGTGCATAATGATTTGCATAATTCCCATGGGAAAAAGCGGAATTGGACATTTTAATAGCACTGTCCACGGTGGACTTGTTGAAGACGTCGCTGGCACGCCGGAGTTCACTGTAGGATGAGCTAACAGGACTTGGCGGTGGTGGGAGATCGTCATCGAAATCCTTTTTCGTACAAATCGAGAGTTGTCCTTCCATTTCACCCAAATCTACAAATATGTCATCCATAAGTTTTAAGGGGAGTTATAGTAAAAGTGGCAGAAAGAACTTAATACTTTTCTGTGGGCATGTTTGCTGTATATTTGAATAAAGTGTACAGGAATTAAGCTCTGGACGCTTAGCCAACTGCATATAGTCGGATCTAGAAGTATTATCCGACGTCGTTTTCGAAGTACTGTAAATCCCAGTATTTTGGCTTGTTAAGCCACGGCCACAGAGCGATGTTGAGGATAATTTTGGAATGTTTGCGGCAGGCTGCTCATCTGGATGAACTTTTAATCCCAGCAAACCTCGTTTCTCCATCTGCAGTTTGTGGTAGGCCAGAGCCTCAAGTTGCTGTTCTAGCACAGCTGGATTGTCCAAGGTCGATTGGCTACCAATGGGACTGGATTTCTCTCCCGATTGGCCCGCATAAATGGGCTGTTTACGCAGCAGGATTGAGGCAGCTCCGCTTGCAGTCTCCTTGTGGGCACCCAGTTCCAGACTGTGCAGTGGCTGCGAGTATAGTGGCTCTCGGGCGTCAGTGACCAATTTGCTCAGTGGCACCTACACGAAAATGAGTTTGAAGTCTAATGCCCAGGGCGTATTTATGTTATTTTCACCTGCGGCATTTCAGTCGGTTTTCGAAATGGTTTCGGTGGAATTATTGGTGCCATTTTATTTTTCCCATTAATACCAGTTTGCTCGGCGCTGCTCACTTTCTGTTGTAGGTTTTCGACGAGAGCTGCCACCTTGCCGGTTCGCACGTATCCCCCGTCGCACCTACTATTTAATATTGAAAGCTGTCTTAATTGCTCCTCCAACGAATCCATTTTGCACTCAGCCTCGCCCGATCGATTTTCTATTGAGTACAAAAAAGAAGCAAATTCGTTGGACGTGCACAACAAACACGTTTTGCAGATGGTGCTTGGTTTGCCAGCACTATTATAAATAGACTTATTTTGTTGGTATAGTATTTATCAACTTTTAAACATTTTCATTGCAGATAATACAATTTATTTGTTTTCTGACTTTGGCACATATATCGATACAAAAAATTTATCGCTCTTATAATGCTGAAGCGATATATTAGTGAGGGTGTTCCAGAAACTATTTAAAATAATTAAGAGAATTAATTAACAGCCAATATTATTGGTTCACCAATAACAAACTAGTCGGCAGTAAATTAGTTGTTATAAAACATTGCTCTTTTAAACATGCCTTAATATAATCCAAGACAAATGCGAACTAGTTTAAGGAATACCCATATTTCACTGCAGCCCTGCACTCGCTCAATGGATAGCCGGTTATCGATTTATCGCAAAACCACGTACTGCAACAATTTGTGCTATTAGTTTCAATAAATGTATACCAAATCCAATCTTGAACAATTAAAGAATCATTGATAATTTAATATTATCATGCACATGAAAAAGTCTTTGCAATGTGAATATAAATTTTTTTTTTAATTCTGCAGCAATCAGCTGTTTGGATCATCGATTTTTTATTTCTCTAATGGTATTTTCCATCCCTTAGGAAAACAAATCTATAAGGCAGCCAGTAAATGGAGTAAATAAATATGTTACAGCAATGGTATAATGGAAAATAAACCAAGTGCAATTCGGTAGCAGTAGTTCAAAGTGAAGCTGTTATAATCGTGTGCATAAAGTCAGAGATACAAATTGATCGTAATTGAAACGTGTGTAAATTTTGATGTTCGATCATGTGCAGGTGTGATTGTGTGTGACAGGATAATATGGCGTATATTCTCGTGATCCAACTAGAAACAAAAACTGAATGCAACACCGAAGAGTTGACTCCCATAAGTATACAAAGTATGTATGCAGAAAGCTAAAAACTTTAATTTATCTGTGTTTGTATTGAAACAGCCTTGCTACCTGTTTATTACCACGGCCTAATAAGAATTTCTTTACAAAAGCGGTGCTACCCCAAACAAATACCTAGTTAATATGTTCCTATGTATTAAAGTAAGTGTTAACGAAAGTGTTTTTTGCTTTGCTTGAATACATTTAAAGGACAAGCTGATATAATTTTAACAGACTGAAATAGCGCCTATCGAGCTATCGATAATTTTAGTTGAAAAATTCAAATGTTTGTGAAGCTATGTATATGGGCTGAAGGAAAAGAGCTTTTTGCCGGTCATGCGTCGAGTGTCGAATCAGTAAAGTGGAGACTTTCTTTCGCTGCCGCTCACAATCCGTTAGTTAAGGCAGAGCGAATATACAAATAATCTCAGAACATAGAGGAGGCGACCTGGGATACAGAAATGTAAAGCATATGTATATATATATATATATATGTATGCGTGTATGTATATAAATGTGCAATTCTATAGACTAAGCATACTCCTGATGCTGCTGGGTATTGGAAGGCATCAGTATTGAATTCGCTTTCCTAACCAACGGACGTTCTTTTAACAAAAAAAAAAACACAGTACTTGGTACGTACATAAGTCGCGTGTCGCCTGGTCCCGTTAACCGTATATACACCCATATATATATACTATGTGTGTATGTAAAAGAGTGTAACACATTTAAAATCGGGTATATACCAGAGACTTGGTGGATACATACTTTTACTTTCTTTCATATGTGAATGCCAATTAGATACCTAGGTATATAAGTACCTAAATGGATAATCCGAATATTTTCTATTACAGTTTATTATCTATAGAACCAAAAACATTTATGCGCCGTTAGTTTAAAGGAAACCTTCGAATATTAAATATATGTAGGCCATAATTTAACGCACTCAAGTTGAAATTGAAATTAAAGATACATATATAAGTGTACATTTATGAATATAAGTTGGATTTTGTGTGGTGCTACGTTTGCTGCTGCTTATTATTGGATACACGGGAGATTCAAAAATATACGAACATACAGGCATACATACATATATGAATTTTTCATATACGCATACATATGCATTTCAAATGTTTCCATATATTCACAAATTTTATATGCGTGGGATATTTTTCTCTTAAATGTGTGTGTCTGCCTGTCCGTTTGTGTGTGCGCGAGAGTAAATTATAGAAAATATATAAATTTCTGTTTGGAATTATGTAGATGTATGTAAATCCAAATCTACCTATATACAAACACATAAGTGTTTTAACATAGATACACGGACATGCTTATGTATATGTGTATGTACATTAAAATGCATTCATATACATATATATTTTAATTTGTAAAATGTAGGTGAATCTTGTGTAGCTGATGAACATATACATGTATGTTTGTATGAATGTATACGTATGCGTACACACGATATTTCAGACGTTCCGATCCGTTAAAGCCTCGCCCAGTTTCCAAAGGACATCAAGTTAATATAGTATACAGCAAAATATATTTATATGTTTGAGTGCCAGTGTGAACAAGTTCACTTTGATTATTAACTTTCATATGTATATCCATACTGCAGTCAACTGAAAATACTTATAAAATATGTGTGTATACTGCACATACGTGTAAGTGTGTGTGGGTGTGTGTTAATATTTTGATACCCCCTTCCCCTCAGCCGACAGGCATTACTGGCAATTGGAATAACGGTGGAAAATTCATGCGCAGCGAAAATGGAATTGAATGTGGAAGCAAAAAGAGTAACCTGTTTGTGTGTGCGTTTGTGTTTATGTAAACATTTGAGTGTATACATGCACAGTTATTAGAAGTAAATAGATGAACATGTATATATATTTATGTATATATATACTATATATACCTAATATATATATGTATATACATTCGCAACAAGTTAGACTCTTCCTTATGCAAGTGTGTTATACGCCGTATAGTTACATACGCATTTGTGTGTGTGTAGTGACAGTCAATACTTGCATAACACATCCTTATGTACCACTTTTAAGTCTGTTTCAACTTCAAAGTCATAAATTGTAAAACACATTTAATTTAATTTACTTCTAATAAAGAAAACATAAAAATAAATTATTTAAACTTGTCACAGAACCAAAGAAAATTCAATTTTGAGAAAAATGTATTTGTTGCTAAATAGCTTCATTTAAAAATTTGAGTTCCATTGCTTATGGGTAGAAATCGATTATTAACAGAATCGTGTATGCTACAATCAAATCTCCTATTTCATTAACCTCTAACAAAAGATTTAACTTGATACCAAATATATGTATGTACACTGTTAAAGAAAATTCTAAAATACAGAACAATCAAGTTGAAATTTAAATAAAAACTTGATTAAGACTACCTTAAGTTTATTTTAAAGTTTAACTATTGTATTGAGTCTTTAAAATTATGGTCTTCAATTTAAGAACTAATCATTGTAAGCATTTTATAGAAGTATGGGGTTTTTAAGAACTTTTAAGAACCATTTTTGAAGAACTCTAATTTTTAGACCAAAACCTTAGTTTCTATTTTTTATTAGCATGTTTAAGTATTTTAAATATTTTTGCAGATACCCAAATTAGTCGCTAGTTGAGTTTTGCGGCGAGTTCAGCAGCTGATAATAAGGTTCAACTCTACACAGCTAGTGTAGCCCAGGAAGGAAAAGGAAGTGCTCCCGCTCAGTGAGACGATCTCTGGTCGTTCCGGTGCAAGTGCAAGACACACAGATACATACACTCGTATACAAGACACAAATACACGCAGACACACACACACATTAATTGGGAACACACACACAATAGATTTTCTCAAGTGTGCCATCGCGATGGCTGCTCCAGCAGCCTGTACGCGTTTTTCGGACAATTATGACATCAAAGAGGAACTTGGAAAGTAAGTCAATAATAAGTAGAAAAAGAAAATGAAAAAAAAAATACTTTTAAACTGTATTGATAAATCGATTGACTTTATATTTTAAGGGGTGCCTTTTCGATCGTAAAAAGATGTGTCCAAAAGTCAACGGGATTCGAGTTTGCGGCAAAAATTATTAACACCAAGAAGCTAACAGCCAGAGGTTAATTACAATAAATTAAAACAACTTATTCTATTGTTAATTAATTGGTTTTTTGTATGGTGTTTTCCAGACTTTCAGAAATTGGAGAGAGAGGCTCGCATATGTAGAAAACTACATCATCCCAATATTGGTAGGCTCAGCTGGAACTTAAACTGGCTTTAAGTTAAACAAAATTCGATTGACTTCTGTGTGACGTAGACTAAAAAAAATAATATATATGTTTAAAAATATAGGGGTAGATAGATATATTTAGCTTTAGAGATGAAACCAAATTATTGGAGCAATACTAATAGTTTGTATTTAACTTCAAATTGTTTCAGTTCGATTGCATGACAGCATTCAGGAGGAGAACTACCATTATCTTGTGTTCGATCTGTAAGTAACTTAAAAAGAGACAGTAGAGATCCAATACAATGACTTGACTATTGTTTACTGAGATTCATACTTCATCCTTTTCCCCTTTGAGTTACAATTACAAAATTAACAAACAAACCAACTAAACTAACTTAGTACAACTAACCAAACAAAAAAAAAATTATTGAATCGAATCGAAATCGAAATCTAAATTAAATCAAATTGATCAATAAATACATTTTACAGTGTAACTGGTGGTGAACTATTCGAAGATATTGTTGCACGTGAATTTTATTCAGAGGCTGATGCATCACATTGTATTCAACAAATATTGGAATCGGTCAATCACTGCCATCAAAATGGTGTGGTGCATCGAGATCTCAAGCCAGAGAATTTACTATTAGCTAGTAAGGCAAAGGGTGCAGCTGTGAAACTCGCTGACTTTGGTCTAGCCATTGAGGTACAAGGCGATCATCAGGCCTGGTTCGGATTTGCCGGTACTCCCGGCTATCTATCTCCCGAGGTATTGAAGAAGGAGCCCTATGGCAAGTCAGTAGATATATGGGCATGCGGTAAGTACTCTCCCTCACTCTGACAGACACTCTCGCTCTCCATACTGTCCAAACCTTACTCTAATTTGTTTCGGTATCTGGCATCCGTATCTTTTTGCATTGACCAGGTGTGATTCTTTATATACTTCTTGTGGGCTATCCGCCTTTTTGGGACGAGGATCAGCACCGACTCTACTCACAAATCAAGGCTGGAGCATACGATGTAAGATTCCCTATTAAAATTTTTTAAAAGTATGGCTAGAATCGAATTACTATATTATTTAGATTCAAATCGGTTGTATATCAGTGATTAGTAAAATAAGCTTGGGAGCTTAAAAATTGTGTTTATAATTTGGTAGCTAGGTTTGTTAAGTCTTACATATAATCTATAAGTTTTTGTGAATAAAATAAAACTGTAAATAAATTAATAACAATTTGGAAAATCTGTTCTAGTACCCTTCGCCAGAGTGGGACACTGTGACCCCGGAGGCTAAGAATTTAATTAATCAAATGCTCACTGTGAATCCAAGTAAGCGAATAACCGCAGCCGATGCCCTGAAGCATCCATGGATATGTGTACGTACCAACAACTACAGGGACTACTTAAACTTCGAATACTACTCATATTATTATTTTATACACTCAACACAAATTTGCAGCAAAGGGAACGTGTGGCTTCTGTGGTCCATCGTCAGGAGACAGTGGATTGCTTGAAGAAGTTCAATGCTCGTCGCAAACTTAAAGGGGCTATACTGACTACAATGTTGGCCACCAGGAACTTCTCAAGTATGTTAATGGGTAAAAGGGTACTACTGAACGAGTACTACTGACTTTTGTTACTTCTCCCAAAGGCAGAAGTATGATCACCAAAAAAGGAGACGGATCTCAGGTTAAGGAGTCAACTGATTCGTCTAGCACAACACTAGAGGACGATGACGTGAAGGGTAAATATTTTGAAATATTCATCTTTCAATCCTTACAATACTTCCCACACTCGGTTTCCGAAAACAATCTGATCGCAACGCAGTCTGAGTAGAAAGAAGCGAGGCAAATTTCTTAAAATTTATTTTGATTTGATTTGATTGGCAAGAAATGGTGCAGCCGAATTAATCAATCAATCACATACTAGTGTAGCACAGACTCTTCGAAATTGTACTTATTATAGAGTTACTAAACGATCCAAAAACAGATATTTTTCCTTCAGAGCCTATTATGTTTGATTGTTCATAAATCGATTTTGAATTTTTCGAATTTTTTAAATTATTTTATTTGAATTTCTGCTATTCGCATGTGTATTTCATTTTGCTCTTCAATGTCGTTAATAGCTGTCGTATATTATTTATATTGCCTGTGATTTATGCTTTCTAATTTTCCCATTTTTATTCTTATCCCCCGGCCCATGTTATACGATAAAGTTATTCTAGGATAATGAATAACTTTAACAATAATTAAATTTAAAGTTAAAGTTAGTTGACTCACTCGATCGGTAATAAAATCTGTTATGGAATTCCCAATCGGTCCCAAATTAAAAAAGTCATCAGATTTTCAACATTGAGCATTTGTGTACCACATCTACGAAGGCTAACGAAGATAAAAAAAACTCATACGATAGTACTTTCAAAACCTATTTTGCCATTTGAAAAACTTTTCAAAACCTATAAAACTATTTTTGTTATTTATTGAAATATACCAGCTCTCCAAAAAATATGTTTTTATAAACTTTAAGATTATTTTGATGAAACTGTTTCTTTTTGAGCACATTTCATTTAACAAAACTCTTTTGTTGTTGCACCATTAAAAACTTTTGAAAACCAAAATAAGAAAACTTATAAACTCCACGCCTCCTTGTGTAATTGAGTGTTTTCGCGTTTGACATACTGGAATACTTCAAATTTTGTAAAAATGATTGGGAATTTTCCATTTTTAATGATTTGAATATTTCGAACTTTTATTGGAAATATAAAAATGTGAATATCTGAATTTTCGGAAATTACGAAATTTTTTAAAGCTAGAATATATTGAAGTTGAAAAAATTTAAAAATGTTTTCGAAAATTGAAACACACGCAATTACACACAATAAAAAAAACGACTGACTATTAAGGTTTAAAAGTCACAACATTGCATTTCCAATTATGAAATTTACTTTTTTTTAGAAGATAAAAAAGGAATCGTTGATCGCAGTACCACAGTCATATTAAAAGACCCAGAAGGTAAATGCTCACCTGCATTTAATTTGCTTTTGTTAAATTTTTCGAATTGGTTGTTGGTTTTTGTTTTTTCTTTAACACCTACACAAATAACATCACCCAATTAACCAGATATATATTATGTAGAGGTTAAAATGAAAAACAGTTGTCAAGTCGGAGTAGGTCTTGTAGCCAAGTTAGTAGCACTCTCCGGTCGTCAGTCGTCAGACAGTTCTTTTTGAGCCCAAGGCTGGTTTTCATGGATTTGATTTTAATTTCAGCTGTGGAGCTTCTAACATTGGATTAAACCGGATACAAAAATCTTTAAAAATCATTTAACAAAAAATCGAATTTCATCAGTTTTTCATATCGTACAACTAAGAGACAACTTTGTGTGTACTTAAAATATAGGCCACTAAAATCAAGTCAGTTTAGCTAATAACTCTTCTAACCAAGACATTACTTTATGCGAATAGTAAAAAGCAAGTAAAACGGACCCAAACATCCGAAGAAAATATCGCTTAACCAGATGGTATTCATAATATACAGATGATTGCAGGGCTCTATTGGGTTTGTATTAAAAATATGGTATATATATATATATATATAAATATATATGTATTTTCTTGAACAGTCGCTTCGCTATCTAAATATCAGAGACTATAACAGGCCACAAAGTTAAAATCTAAATATCAAGTTTGATTTTGATTTTTATATATATTTATCATACTTTTTGTATTTGATTAGACAAAAATAACTGTAGTATGCTCTAGATTGGTTTCAGCTGTGTTTCAGCCGGTTGCTCATCTTTGTATTCGAATAGTCCTTGGGGTTTACTAACTTAGTGGTCCAGGCTAAAGCTCTTACTAAATTGTATTCACAGTACAAATCATTTTAAACATTAGGGACCCAAATCACAGTAAATCCGACGACCTGCTACTCTACTTTGCCCTTTGGCATTGGCTTCAACACAAAAGACGCCAGAAATCCCACCAAGGTCAATAACAATGCCAATATCAATGGCCCAATTAGATGCCAGACTCAGTCAAAGTCCCGCCTCAGAGGTGAGTATTACCTGGGTACTCTTTGTCCATTATAGCTTGGCGTATCCAATATCAATACTGTACAATAGTGTTGCTGGGAATATTAAACAAGTTCTGATCTGCTTGCAGTATAGTGCGCTTGATTGTCAAATACCCAGTCCAAAATGATTTTTCGAATTCATTCAATGGGCAATGTTGAAAATTTAAAGTAATATTTAAATTTTCTATAAAAAAGTTTTGTAAATATCATATTTAAATTAAAATGATTTGGTTTTCAAGTTCCAAAAGTGTCCGGCAGCAGGCGTCTGAAAATATAACTGATATAACTTCAAATTTGCTTCTTTAAGTGTTACAATTATAATAAACACGATGTTTTAAATGCTTAAATGGCAAACTAAATGTTTGTTTTGCAATTCACAAACTCCTACGACAGGTGTGGTTACTGTACATTTTTTAATCAAACTTTAAAAAACTTGACTTTTTGCCGAACCTCCTCGTCTGTCTTTCAAAATGTTTCAAAAAGCTTTAAATTTTTCAAGCTGTAAGCTCATGCGATAAGTGGCGCTTATAAAACATATTAAATCATAAAATTGATCGAATTTTTTATTCGTTTTCGACCGCGAAATCAAGCAAATTATACTGCATGCGCAGGATATTCTCGCTCTCGCTCTGTCTGTCTCTGTCTCTGTGTCTCTCTATCTTTTTCTCTGATCTCTTGCAGATCGCATGCTAAATTTTTGCTGTTTATCCAAATCCAAAAAATGGCACCAATAAATTCAGCTGCGCGCGAGTACGTGTTGCTTTTTCGTCACTTCGTCAATAAGTCAATACGTAACGTAAACTAAAAATGAAATAATAAACAAAAGAAAGTTTGTCTGTCGTCGTATCTTTGTATCCCTACATACACACGTGTATCTGCTAGCTGCCAGCGTCTTTAATCCTTGATCCTTAAATTGGATATTAAAACATTTCTCTGTATACTGTGCTGTAAACGGGCCAAACCCCTTCTGCCACATCCCCTATGTTCCTGAATCGAATACAAGTAAAGAGCTTTAGCTACACACTCAAACACACACACACACACACACACATAGTCATTCAAATTACCTTTGGAATTAGGAGAACTTTAAATAAATTTTCTTCAAATTTAATTTTAAATTTGAGTTGTAATTTTTTCAATGTCATGTTCATTTTTCCTACATATATGTACATTTATTTAATAAATGAATATATATATATATATATATATGCATATATATGTTTATATATATATATATTTACATATACGTATGTGTGGTTTTAGAAATAAGGATTGTGTGTCCTGCAAAAACTTGCCAGCAAATCTCAGGAAACTCACAGTGCTCTTCAGGTATGTATGCACATCAATTGTTAATCCAATTTCCTCCATCAACTTTTCAATAAATCACCCGCATGCCTGTTTTGAAATTAGCATTATTTCATAATATTGTAGTTAAGTTTGTTGCTATTAACAGCACTATTTTACACATTGCACTAACTGATATATTATAATATGTACTTTGTAACTGTACGTTGAGCCCATTAAAACTGATCAATACGTGGATCAAGTTGTGTAAATATCCGTCAGTCTGAAATCAGTGAACAGTCTAGCTTCTTTTAAGATGTGTGGGTTTTAATGAGCTCAGGGTATTTCGCAGTCGTGTCGACTCGACTGCAACGTAATGGGTATTGAAAGTATAACGAAGATTGTGTAGTTTTATCGATCGAATCAAATCATGTAGTTTAGTTGTAATCTAATGATATATTTATCAAAATATTCATGTAGATTCTGGATTTCTGATTTCTGAATTTGTTAAGTTATCACACAATTATACAACTTACTATACTGATTATTTGATTAATTTTGGAGATAACAAAAGTATTGATTTTTCTTGTACTATTATTGTGTTATGATTGTTCTGTTAAGCTGTTTCATTGGTGCGTTCGTTGAATCCTTGGATCGTTCAAACGTAATTCACATCCTACTCTATCGTAATCGAAACAAAAATATTAATACTCTCATCCGTGGTTGTAATCTCTATGCAAACGTTTATTGACATTAAAAAAAAGTCCAAGAAATTATGTGATTAATATTAATCATTCTTTATCAAAATACATCAATTCTACTTGAATCAAAGCAGCCAGACGACAGGAAATAATCAAGATCACAGAACAGTTGATTGAGGCCATCAACAGCGGAGATTTTGATGGGTACACGTAAGTTATCTCTTCGCTAAGTTCACTAACTATAATATATATGTTATATATTGTTATGTACTATTATCTTTCTAAAATGTTTTAGTAAAATATGTGATCCACATTTAACCGCTTTCGAGCCGGAAGCATTAGGCAATTTAGTCGAAGGAATTGATTTTCACAAATTTTACTTTGAAAATGGTAAGTCTGTACTCGAATTAAATTAAATATAAATGAATATTTTACTAATCTAGTATTCTCGATTTTTATTTTTTATTTTATTTACAACAAATAGTTCTTGGCAAGAATTGCAAAGCCATCAATACCACAATATTGAATCCACATGTCCATTTGTTGGGAGAAGAAGCCGCTTGCATCGCCTATGTGAGGCTCACCCAGTACATTGACAAGTGAGTATTGTCCGTATAGAGTATGAGACCGGAATAAGAGTTCAGGGATATATATTGCTTGACTGCATTTTTATCGCGAATATCTTATAAAATCTATGACTGCCTTCTCTCCACAGGCAAGGCCACGCCCACACCCATCAGTCGGAGGAGACGCGGGTCTGGCATAGACGGGACAACAAATGGCAAAACGTGCACTTCCATCGGAGTGCCTCGGGAAAGATCAGCGGCGCTACGACCTTTGACTTTGTTTCCCAGAAGTAAGGAGTAGAAAAGAACAAAAAACAGGGATAAGCAGGAACTTTGGAATGTTTGAAGGCGGAACTTTCTAAAATGAAACTGTATAGTATGACGAGAAGAAGAAGAAGAAGAAGAAGAAGAAGCAGAACATAGAACATAGTACAGTAAAGCGTCACTTCAGTCAACTCTGATATTTGGGACAAGATTAAGGAAAAACTAAAATTAAAATCAAATAAATGATCGCAAATTGAAGTTATAGGAAAAGAGTAAATGGCGTGGCGTATACGGCCGCATGTGTAGTGGTATGACTCTACCTAATAAATACCGATCAATAGTAAACATTTTTCTTGAATTGTTACATTTTGCATTTGGAGTAACTCTCTGTGGCATCCATCTCGAAAACAGTCCAATAAAAGACACTACGATCGCTGTAAGGCATTACTTTTTGATTTTCCACGCCAGTGCTAAAACAACTATATTCAAAAATAAAAACTAAACAAAAAAATTTTAATATATAAATGTGTCCAGAGAATGTTTACTCAATTCATAAAAAAATTTAAGAAGTACCAATGTAATTTACTTAAAAGAGAAGGTCGTGAAATCGATTGAATATCGACTATAGTTAGTTATGTGGAAGTACTACTATCACCAACACACCACACACACACACCGAGAGAGAGAGAGAGAAGCATGTATACATGTACCTAAAAGAAAAACATTGGACAAGAGTCTACTTAAAAGATCTTAAAACTTTTCCAAAACTCTGCTCTACACCTTAAAAAACATAATGCTAAAATCTCTATATAAAGAAAACTTATGAATAAATACGAACATATTTAATTGTTTAAGCATACCAAATACTGACATGTTATTAACATTTAAAATTCAAATACTATAAGTGTGGATATATACATATAGGATAATCGAAAAGAGAAAGGCAAACTACACACACAAACACTCACACATAACAGATATATAAATATTTATTATAAATGGAATTTCACAATTGCAGAGCATTAGTTAATTAATAGCATTAACAAATTAAACTACCAAATATAACGATATAATAATATTAATAATAATAATAAACATAAAGAAAAAAGGAAACTTATAAACGAAACTTAGTTTACCGCTAAACCCATTAAGAACTTTAGCTAATTGTTACAAAAAGAATATATATTATAGCTGGAATTTGTTGGCATCTTTGCATTTGTGAGCCAAATCTTAAAAATTGAACAAAACAGACCGAAAGAAAGAAAGAAAAAAATTAGTCAAAAGTTGGCTTGGATTCAGGTTGAGGCTAATCCTAATCCTAATCCATATCCGCTTGTACACCATCTCATCTTCGATATATATACGAAATACATATATAGTTATATATGTACCACAAAAAAAAAAATGAATAGTTAATTGGAAAGTGTTTTTATTATAATTACAATATTGTTCTTATTATTGTCATGATTATTACAGATATGTATTTCTATAAAATTTTATTCGAATTTTATATAAATATTTCAATAAAAGTTCATTAATAAAAAAACATTAGATAAACGATAAACGAAGGAAAGGTCAACTTAAAACTTAATCTTAAAACCGGATCATGCATCACGTTCTTCACTCTTGTAATTTGGAATTTATCAATTGTAATTAACTTGTAATTTCCGAACTTGTATTGTTTTTTTTTCCGGTATATAGGCTAAATTTCTTAACAAAAAATAAAGGAAAATGTAAATCTGATTGTGTATATTCATGTGTATGTAGAGTGTATGAGTGTGAGTACGAATGCATGATTATTATCTATCACATACCTAGTAAGACAAAAAAGTTAAAAAAAAAAGAAGCTACAAATTACAAACTTTAAAAATTGATAAAGTTGCGAATACTTTTGAGTACTTTTCTATCCGAAACGTGTGTTTACAAAGTAAAGAATCTATTCGATAATCGACCATCAAAATATCCTGTATCGATCTATATACTTGCTGTGACCAATTATCAAATAGAATATTCAATTGCGTACGTGGTGTAACTATATGTTAGTACGCGCCTGTATATAAATATTTGGTAATCACGAATCACGAGCCACGATCTAAGTGTGACGGCGCACGTATCACGACTCGATAGTCACGAGTCTCTTAGTTCGGATAATATTACGTCTTAATACTAAATACATTGACATGCGCATTCGAAATAAAAACACAAAGTTAAATAAAATACATAAAACCAAAAAACATTTTTAAACAAGTGAGATCGAAAAAAATGCTGTTAAATGTCGTAATTGCATTTTACATTAATCAATATTTTGAAAGAAATAAACAAATATTAACTGAATATAATAATTAAAAATTTTTCTAGTTATTTAAATGTTTTCTTAAAAATGTATTCTAAACCATACTTATGATATAACGCATAGAATTATAAGAAAAAACATTATAACAAAAAAAACCAAAACTAAACCAATTCATTTCAACTTTGTAAATCGACCCAACAGTTGTTAAAATCACAATGCAGCAAACACACTCACAGACACTCTCACACACAAACACGCACGCACACAGTAAGAGAGACAGGTAATGAGAGAGACACATCTATAGCATGTGTTTATAGAGTGTCCCCGAAGAGCAAAACTAATGGTTGCCTATTCAAATTAATTGATGTAGTTGATGTCCTTACAAATTCATACTATAAAAAATATTTGAAATAAAATACAAAACATAATCCAAAACCAAAAAAAAAAAAAAAAACAAATAAACACAAAAATTACGCTAATAACGATAATAAACATAAACTCTAAAACTAAATATTTATTATACCATATTTATAATTTATGAAATACAAATGCATACTTAATAAATATTACAAATATCATTCAAATTTAAAAGTAGTCTTAATGTGCTAAATACACTAGAAATATGGAACACCAAAAAAAAGCTACATGGGGAACAGTGTTGCCATTTCCGCTTTTTCCCGTCAAGTCTAGCTGTTTTAAAAAGTCGACTGCGGAGAAATTCTAAAACAGCCGGAAACGGAAAATCTTTAAATCGTACAGAATGCCGCTCAATTTCAAAATATTAATACAAATTAAGTTGCTTTGTAAACTAAAAATAAGAAGTATCACTTCAATCTTTGAGTATTCTTGCACTCCAAACAGTGCACAAGTAAAACGTAACCCTTGTGCAATGGGAAAATTGTGGAAAAAAAAACAATTTACTTTCTTAATGATTACTCTTTTCTTGCAATGGGACAATTGTGAAAAAAAAAAAACAATTTACTTTTCTTAAGGATTCCTCTTTTCTTGCTTGTATTTTTCTCCAATCTTCAGAGAGACACAGATAGAGAGAGGCAAATCAGATTACAGTTCTGATTGTTGATTCCATTCGCCGAATACTTCAGGTGATATATGTACATACAGATAGTTTGGTATCAAATTAAATTATTGATCTTGATCGGAGTATCCGATCTACGATAGGTTATTGAATTCACTCTCAGGCCATTTAGCACAGTTCGAGTGAAAATACACCAGGAAGAGTTCGCTCTGAGAACTGTTTAGGTTGTGTGAGAACATGTGTTAGTGTTGTTCTTTATTTACATAAAAACTAGAATTAGAGAAATTGGGTAGCTGCTTAGATCGCAAACGCTCTCTCACATACCCACACACACACAAATAAAAACTCCGACGGACGTCTAAATTCGGTTAAATAATTTCCTTTCAAATTTGTAAATAACTAAAGATTTTAGTGTATATATTTAATTACTTTTATTGTTTCCTTTAAGGGTCGAAATTGTATAATTTCAGTGACAACTTTAATGCTTAATTCAATTCAATAATAGTCCGCAAGGATCGAATTTCATCTGTTTGGATAAACGAGCACATATCGACAGATTATGCAGCCTCCTTGGCCAGACGATCGGCCTTTTCGACGACTTCCTCGATGGGGCCAACCATGTAGAAGGCGACTTCGGGCAAATGATCGTATTCGCCAGCGAGGATCTGTGAGAAGCCCTTAATGGTTTGCTCCAATGGGACGAGTTTGCCAGCATGACCGGTGAAGACCTCAGCGACTTGGAATGGCTGTGAGAGGAAACGCTGGATCTTACGGGCACGTGCCACTGTCAGCTTATCCTCCTCAGACAACTCATCCATACCCAAAATGGCAATGATATCCTGCAGGGATTTGTAATCCTGGAGGATCTTTTGTACGCCACGAGCGACGTTATAGTGCTCCTGACCAATGATGTTGGGATCCATGATACGAGATGTGGAATCCAATGGATCGACAGCCGGGTAGATACCCAGCTCGGCAATGGCACGCGACAACACGGTGGTGGCGTCCAAATGGGCGAATGTGGTGGCTGGAGCAGGATCGGTCAAATCATCAGCTGGCACATAAATGGCCTGCACCGAGGTGATGGATCCCTTCTTGGTTGTGGTAATGCGCTCCTGCATAGAACCCATGTCAGTGGCCAAAGTGGGCTGATAACCGACAGCCGAGGGAATACGGCCTAAAAGGGCAGACACCTCGGAACCGGCCTGGGTGAAACGGAAAATGTTGTCAATGAAAAGCAGCACATCCTGACCCTCCTGGTCGCGGAAATACTCGGCGACAGTGAGACCAGTAAGAGCAACACGGGCACGTGCGCCTGGAGGTTCGTTCATCTGGCCATAGACGAGGGCGACCTTCGAGGTCTTGTCCTTGAGTGAAATGACACCACCCTCAATCATCTCGTTGTACAGATCGTTGCCCTCACGAGTGCGCTCACCCACACCGGCAAACACCGAGTAACCACCATGGGCTTTGGCAACATTGTTGATCAACTCCATGATCAGCACAGTTTTGCCGACTCCGGCGCCGCCAAAGAGACCGATTTTACCGCCCTTGGCATAAGGGGCCAAGAGGTCGACCACTTTGATGCCAGTGACGAGAATCTCCTGTTCCACAGACATCTCAACGAACTCGGGAGCCTCGGCGTGAATGGGTGCGGTCTTGTCCGTGGGGATTGGACCACGCTCATCGATTGGCTCGCCTATAATTGTATTTTGTTATAATTTTCCCGACTTCTACCTAGCGTTTACTTAGAAAATGCACTTACCAATAACATTGATAATACGTCCCAAAGTCTCGGCTCCGACTGGAATACGAATGGGATACCCAGTATCAAGAACCTTCTGTCCACGCACCAAACCCTCAGTACCGTCCATGGCAATGGTGCGCACGGTGTTCTCGCCCAAATGCTGAGCCACCTCCAGGACCAAACGAGGGGAGCGGTTGTCCACCTCCAAGGCATTTAGAATTGGTGGCAAGGTCTCATCGAACTGCACGTCCACAACGGCGCCAATTACGGCAACAATTTTGCCATTGGACACCGCAGCCGCCTTGGCAGCTGCCTTAGCTGCATGACCACGAGCTGTTGAATACAAGAAATACAGGATACTTAGTAGCGCCCTCTATTTTTCATGATTAGTTGATTACGTCACAGCATGGACTGGTGGATCTACAAAGATCAAAATTCTATGCAAATAATAAGTCAATTGTTTATGACAAATAGAGTTACATGTTATTTATCACCGCCAGTTTGTGTGATTTAAGCTTGAGCATAATTATTCGATAATAATTATTATTTTGAAGAAGTACTAAACATGGTCCATAAACTATGTATGTATGGAAGTTATGTAAGAATTTTACATGTCACATAAAATTTATGCCTCCGACTGATTTTAATATGTTTAAAAAAGGTTTTAAGCTACATTTAAGAACAGGCAAAGAAAATAAGCCATATTTTTTATATTATTATGCAATCAGTTTTTCTCGTTCCACTCAATTATTGTTAGGTTATGTTCGATTTTCATTAAATAATTATTATAATTTAATTGCCAAATTTAACAAAATATTCTGCTTCCATATCGTTTACTTAATTGCTTTCATTCAAACCGATTTCTTTTTTTTTTTTGTACTTACACAATTGCCCCAAAAATGGCAGCAAATTTTTATCAGCTTTAGCGGCAGCACGTAACGCGAACATTTTTCGACCTACTGACGGCGTATAGTAGAAGCTACTTCTTTTCGTCCAAATGTGAATACATAACTTTCTGCACAGTCGCACACGTCGATTGCGACAGTTGCATTCGAACTTATATCGATATATCGCATTTTTATTTTCTATCGATAAGCGCACAATTGGCCACCACCGATATGTCCAGCATCCAAAACAGCTGCACAAATATCCGGTGAGCTACCGGTATGAAAGCTAAATATCGATATAAACTAGTGGAGTTTATTCATTGTTATATATGTAAACATGTAAAAACTTAAATGTTTATGGATTAGTGCCCAATAAATCTGAAGTGGAAGCGCCACGGCCCCATGTATATATATTAACAATATTAAAAATTTAGATAGATTTCATGAATACGTACATATGTACATACGTATTTATATACATATTTGCATATGCGCGATCTGTGATTTCATGCCTTGTTTAAAATAGAAGAGGTCAATTTGAATACAATTGAGCATGTTCAAAATGTTTCCTAATTCTTGTTTTTATATTTTTTATTACACATAGAAAATTCCTTAATACGTGCCACCTGACAGTCGGTAGCTAATAATAAATGAACTTTGTAATAAATGTATGTATGTACATACACACACACACACATATATATATATATATATGTATATATATATATATATATATATATATAGTTTAAAATCAGGTCCGTGAAGTTTCACATTGCCGATCTGTTTTATTTATCAAAGGCAGTATTGATTTTGATGGCAATAACGCGAATATCTCCACATTGGTTCGGTAGCCATGATCGTTAATTTTGATCAATTGGTAATCCTCGCGTTTGACATGGGAACATCCATATTATAGGTTGAGGGCGGATATCCTCATGTTTCTGAGGATGTCAACTAAATTGACATCGTCGTGGCCATTTTCACCAGCATTGAAATGTAGTAATATCAAAAATTTTGCAAGAGCGTTCTTTTAACAGTACGAATCCATTACTGCGCTATTAGAACTATTCATTAGAAAGGTCGCCGATGCACCAATTTTACAATGAATATTTCAGCCATATTAAGCAAAATATACGAGTTTCCAAAAGCCCGGTACATCTCTGATCCAACTAAAGGTGCATTTTAGAATATACTTTTCATAACTACTTGTAAAATTTTATGCACAGTCTCATGCGCCGATTCCGAAGGTTGCATTTAAAAATATATCGATATATACCCTGCTTTTATATTATTCCAGTAAATATACAAAGCTAATTCCGATATTGACACGACAGCTAGTCCCAAAATGAAGCATTTATTTCTTTCTACTGTCCGTCATGCATACAATTTATCTTAGTATCTAAAATACCCTTGTAGTATTCCATAAACTTGAGAAGTCCCCGGTACCCGAAATATCGATATAAACCAAATGAATATATGTTTATTATCTTTAGATGTATAAGCCTGCAATTGCAGTAATTATGTACATATTACTGCCATTTTTTTATGAAGGCCTTTGTCCATTAGCATTAATGCTAATTAATAATGACCGATTTAACCTAAATTTTTACAAGATTGTATACGGTATCTTAAGTATGTTTGTACTACCTTAATTAAGCTAACAAAGGGAAGCATCTTCGGCCATAAAATCTGTATATGCATATACATACAAATGCATACAGATATACAAATGTATGGTTGCATGTATATTTGCGATCCCTGACCGCATGCACGGAAGACTCTCATTTAAGCTAGGAACTGTAAACTCAGTGTTTATGTATGCTGTAAATTAAGTTTATCAACCGATTCTACTACAAACTATCAATTCGCATATTATATTTTGCGAACCGGTGAATAGAGCGCACCTACAACGGTTAAAAAGCACGTGCGAAATGTTTCTTTGTTGTATTTTGTTGCGTATTTAGGGACAATAACAATTAGCTTCTTCTCACAAAGTTCTCGTAGAAACATACGACGGCTGTAGAATAAATTCACGTTGTTTGTCTATGTTCATACATATGGCAGTCAGCTATTTGGAAAATAAAATGTAAAAACAAGTTTTCGTGTTGTTGGATCATTTTATTGATATTACATTCATTACATCTTTACTCTTCCCAGTATCAAATCAGGTCCGTGAAATGGCACATTCCCGACCTTTTTTATTTATCAAGAGCAGTATTGGTTTTGGTGGCAATAACGCACTCTTCGCCGCATGCCTTCATCACGGTGCACAACAATTCCTTGCCATTGTCGAAGTCGGTGCGCAGAGAAGTTCCGAGCGGGCCCTCGGGCAATTTGAGGTCCTCACGAATTTCTCCATTGTCAGACATCAATGTGAGGTAGCCATCATCGCTAAGATCGGTGAGTTGGAAATCCTCGCGTTTGACATGGGGCACATCCATATTATGGGTTGAGGGACATATATCCTCATATTTCTTCTGGGTAAATATGTCGATGCCTACAAGATGGACTTTGGCGTGGCCATGTTTACCTGTCTTGGATGTAGACATGTCCACAATTTTGCAGGGGCGTCCTTTTAACATTACGTATCCATTCTTGCGCAGCGCGGAACATTGGATTGGGAAGGTCTCTGCTGCTCCAGAATCGCCTGATCCAAAATGTTCATCCATATCACCCATTTTAGCGAAAAATTTCTTGAGTTGTAAAGCTTACACGCGGCACGATGCGAAAGAAAAAGAATTTGAAGAGTGGTCACACTATAGAGATGGAAGATAATCGAACCACTGTTGCATTTGTACGGTTTTCGATAATTTTCAAGCATAGCAACTCTAAATCTCGAGATTTTTCAACACTGTGGTGCTCCTTCAACGACTTAAGAATAATTTTAGATTATTTAAAAAAAAAATCTTTTCGATTGGTACTATTTTGCGCTACGAATTCATTATATCTGATCTCAACTATTTAATTGCATTACAATACAATTAATAATTACACTGCTCAATGAAAATTATATAAAGCCCTATGATCATATGGAAAAATAAGTACAATCAAATTTCAATCAAGCACAGAGTTAATTTTATTGGACATTTTTTGCAAAATATTTAGATATATTGTTATATATATTTTCGGCAAAATGAGTTTGAAATAGCAAAATGAACAATGTGTAAAACGTATCAGGAATATATTTATTGAAATATGAGCAATATATATGCAATCGATAAGCTGGTATTCGGTATATCGATATTTTAATGTATCCGACATCTTGAAATTTGTGCAATTGTATTCTACTTTGTCGGTGTGTTTGTTAATACAAGTGTGTGTGTATGTCGCTTTGATGCCACAGAAAGTATATGTACATTTATATTGCAAATAATTTAGTTCCGAAAGTTTTTCTGGTTTTAATAAACTATAGAGGCGGACTTGCAACAGAAATTCGAATTATTGTGCCCAGTTATACACTCAATTATCCGCACATGTACTATAGACATGTACGCCCACAAAAATAAATGTGTGTATGAAGAATGCCCACACCATTTGTGAAAAGTAAAGCGTCTAATTGTGAATAAAAAAAATATCTTTCGAATAACAATGAAATTCGCTCTGTGCTTGTGCATGTATGTGTCTGTGAACATATGTAAAGGTTTATAAAAATTCATAGAACTTGCAACATGTAAGACGTTGACTTTAAGTGTGAGTATATCTGTCAAAGCGAAAAAAACATGAACGGTATGTGCATGTATTGCATGAATATTACACACTTGCACTAACACACACGTACCATATACGTCGTCATTGTATGTGCATATGTGTACATCAGGTGTTCATCATTCATACATTCTGGGTGAAGATGTTACAGCAAGTAATTTTCAAAGCTATGAACAAATTGTGTCGATATGTAAAATGTGCATGTACGTATTTGTTGAATTAACACTTGATAAAGGGCGTGGTAGAAAACATTGTTTGCATTGACTTGACGTTTTGAGTTTTATCAGTCAAATTGAACTTATCCTGCACCCACATTAGCGATGAAACTGAAAATTAATCATTTTTTTCTTTCAATGTTTTTTTACATGGGCTCGCTTATTCAGTTCTCTTTAGACATTTTTATTTAGTTATCTTAAACATGTTGTGTATACGTCAAATTAACCGATTAATACTGCATTGTTTGATATTGAAATAAATATACATATGTACATGCAATGCAGCTACAGTTATTCAAGTAAATGTTTTGTTAAATTTGTTGCATATCTCTGTTTTTGTGTCGTTTTAGGAATACTCGTCTTTTTGGTTAGTAAAATATATATATAATTTGACATAAAATGTCCATTAACATAGTTGATTTAACGTTGAGTTAATCATTTATTTCATTTCTATGTTTTATACATTTTTACAATACAAATTTCTTAATAAATGAAATTATTAAATTTAAAATCGGTCCCGTAATTGATTTGACGAACTCTTGCAATAAATAACTAAGTTTTACATTTTTAATTTTTAAATCTCTACTTTTTGCCCAGTTAACTATTTATAAACATTTTTAAATGTACAAGATTCTCATATCATCTTTAAATTAATTGAGTTATTAAAGATGTGAAGTCATTCTTTTCACATATCAGGGATACATACAAATTAATTTTTTATTAAATTTTTAACTTATTATTTTAAAAAAGAAAGTGAAGCAGTTGATCAAGTAAATGTATTTACCTATCAAACATGCACAATCAACTTTCGACATTCCTATCGCAACACATATTTTAAGTGTAAAAAATGCACCATTTTCGATAAATAAAATTAAATGTAATGTATAAATGCTTGTTACTATATATAATATACTCTTATTTGCAGATAAATGAACCTACATTTATTAATAATACAAAAAATAATGTGGCATCTTGAAACAACAAGAAGAACAACGAGCACAAGTGGAAGTTGATGCATTTGAAGCGACAGAGACAATAATTAATAACAGAAGATAATGGATGTGTAACAGTATAACGCTTCTGGAGAGGCAAAGCTTAGCACTCACACACCGACACTTTGTTCAAGCGTTCAAAGGCGTAATACAAAATCAACGAAAGTACCAAAATTAACACAGAAAAACGAATAAAGAGAAATAAGGATTAAGAGAGAATAACAAAGAAGAAACAAAAGAAATTGTGAATTGTTTACAGACTGATTGTGGAAATGAATATCCTACTATATGTACTGGTATTGGTTATAAGCTTGGTAAATATTCAAGGCCAACTAGTGCATATATCAAAGCATCGTAATGGGCCACCGGAAGCCGATATGGAAGAGAGAGCGAGAGGCGAACGGGAAGCGGAAGTGCCCTTAGCCATGGCACTGCGCCTTGATCGCCGAGCACTTCAACTCAATTTAAACGATACACAAAGTACGACTCAAAGCGATGGCGATGGTGATGCCACTGCAGGTGGCAACAGTGCCCGGAATAGTAGCAGCAATAGTAGCATTATAACACATGTGACCAAATTTGACACGATACTCAATCATCTGCTTGTGGACACAATAACGGGACGAGTCTTTGTGGGTGGAGTAAATCGGTTGTATCAGCTGTCGCCAGACTTGGAGCTTCACGAAACAGTTCGAACCGGTCCACAGAACGATTCCGTTGAATGCACCATACTCGATTGTCCACAGGTCGCGGTACGAAAGCCGACAAATAACTATAACAAGGTATTACTGATCGATAGGGCAACATCGCGTCTGATCGCCTGTGGATCCCTATTCCAGGGCACCTGTACGGTACGTAATTTGCAGAACGTTAGCATTGTGGAGCACGAAGTCCCTGATGCAGTGGTCGCCAATGATGCCAATTCTTCGACGGTGGCATTTATAGCACCGGGTCCGCCTCAGCATCCGGTCACCAACGTTATGTATGTGGGCGTTACGTACACAAATAACTCGCCATACCGCAGTGAGATACCGGCAGTAGCCTCGAGATCCCTGGAGAAGACAAAAATGTTTCAGATTGCTTCCTCGGCGGTCACCACGGGAACTAGAACCTTCATCAACTCGTATGCCCGTGAAACATATTTGGTGAATTATGTTTATGGTTTTAGTTCGGAGAGATTTTCGTACTTTCTGACCACTCAATTGAAGCACAGCCATCATTCGTCGCCCAAGGAGTACATCACAAAGCTCGTGAGGATCTGTCAGGAGGACTCCAATTATTATTCGTACACTGAAATTCCTGTGGAGTGCATCAGTGATGCTCAGGGCGGTACCAAGTTTAATCTCGTACAGGCCGGTTACCTGGGTAAACCCAGCTCTGATCTGGCCCAGAGTCTGGGCATTACTCTTCAGGACGATGTTCTCTTTGCAGTCTTCTCGAAGGGCGACAGCAACGTTCCCACCAACAATTCTGCCCTCTGCATATATTCTTTGAAGTCCATTCGCCGCAAATTCATGCAAAACATCAAATTCTGTTTCAATGGTAACGGATTGCGTGGCCTTGACTTCATATCGCCCAGCATGGGCTGTGTTCAAACGGTACGTGCCGGGTATTCACTAAACTATTTGCTTTTTTTTTCCTTTAATTTTGTAATTAATTTAAAATTTTATTTTCCGACTTTGTTTAGAAAACATGCACTTAATACTCCGTGTTTTTCTAATAGTTTGTTTGATTTTTTTTTATTTTATTACAGAAACTGCAAACAATCGGCGAGGACTTCTGTGGCCTGGACGTGAACTCACCGCTGGGAGGGGAACAGCCGATAACATCAGTGCCGGTGGCTATGTTCCAGACGAGACTCACGGCGGTGGCAGCGACGAGCAGCAGTGGGTACACGGTGGTATTTATTGGGACGATGGATGGATACGTTAAGAAGGTGGTGGTGGAGTCCTCGACAGTGGCGAACGAGTACGCCAGTTTGGCGGTGGACGTGGGATCTAAGATCAATCAGGATATGCAGTTTGATAACCAAAATCTCTATGTCTATGTCATGTCAGAGAGAAAGGTGTCCAAGGTGAAGGTGTATGATTGCGCTGACTTTGGCACGTGCGGAGAGTGTTTGGGAGCAAGAGATCCCTACTGTGGCTGGTGTTCGCTGGAGAACAAGTGTAGTCCCCGGTCCAGCTGTCAGGACGATGCCAATGATCCATTGTATTGGGTTAGCTACAAAACAGGCAAGTGTACGACTATCACCAGCGTTGTTCCGCATCAATTGCAGCGGACTACAGCCCGCACCCTAGAGTTGATCATCGATCATTTGCCGCAGCTAAAGGAGAATCTAATTTGTGCCTTCACCACCGAGGACAAGGCCCTCTTCACGAACGCCACCAAGAAGCGTAATGGCGTAAACTGTACCACGCCCCGAACGGACATGTTACCTCAGATTGAGCAGGGAAAGCATCACTTTACGGCAAAATTGTCTGTGCGCACCCGAAATGGACCCGATCTGGTATCCACGGACTTTACCTTCTTTGACTGCAGCACCCATTCGTCCTGCACGCGTTGCGTGTCCTCTGAGTTTCCCTGCGACTGGTGCGTAGAAGCTCATAGGTGCACCCACGACACGGCCGAGAATTGTCGCAATGATATCCTGGTCACAGGGGTTAGCCGAATTGGGCCGAGTTATCGGTCGGGACCTGGATTTTGTCCCACCATCAATGCCACCGGAGATGGCAGCGAGGTCCTGGTAGCTGCCGGTACCAGCAAGTCTATCAAAGTGAAAGTACATATCATTGGGCAGTTTATTGTCCAGACTCGATTTGTTTGCCAGTTTAATATCGAGGGTCGCGTAACCAGTTTGAATGCCCAGCTCCTCGGTGATACCATCTACTGCGACAACATGGAGTTTCAGTATACCTCCCGGTCCCCGAATTTAACCGCCACCTTTGCTGTCATCTGGGGTGGCTCCAAGCCACTGGACAACCCGCACAATATCCATGGTACGACAAAACCAAGGGATAAACCCTTAAACTCCTTTAATTTTTCTACATTCTGTAATCATAGTGGAGTGTAGGGTATTTGATATAGCAGACTTTACTCCCTTTACAGCTCTAAGCCGAGAATGAGTGTATAAAAGCTAGAGCCACAAAATTTGAACTTTAGACATGAGAAATAAACAAAAGATCGTTATATATTTAGACCACACCCACTATTGGAGACTCCATAGTTGAACAAACTCACTCAGAAAAATTTTACTGACAGATCGGACTACTATATAGTATGACATATGTAAGAAAATTTAGTTGCATTTGCCGAGAAATATCGAAGTAAAGTGTCTTCTACAGTCCACGTCTACTTACAATAAGTTTAATAATATTTTAGACCACACCCACTATTGGAGACTCCATAGTTGAACAAACTCACTCAAAAAAAGTTTACTGACAGATCGCACTACTATATAGTATGACATATGTGAGAAAATTTAGTTGCACTTGCCGAGAAATATCGAAGTACAGTGTCTTTTACAGTCCACGTCTACTTACAATAAGTTTAATATTATTTTATAATGCTTAGAAATCGGACAAGAACAAATTTTTGGTTTGCCAAAACTTTTGTTTTGAGCATCTCTGAGAAAGGTGCAATGTTTTTTACATTCCATTTTTTCGAGTTTGTTTATAAATGTTCTTCCCAACCTTTCCATTTCTAGTGGTGATCTACCGCTGCCGGGATATGGCTGACAGCTGCGGAATTTGCTTGGCCTTGGACGAGAAGTACAACTGCGGCTGGTGCTCATCAACAAACACCTGTGAGGTCGTGGAGCAGTGCAACAAGAACAACGAGGGCAAGACGGATTGGCTCAACCGGAGTGAGATCTGTCCGAATCCGGAGATCCATTCTTTTGGACCCAAGACGGGGCCCTGGGAGGGTGGCACAAACATCACTATCCGTGGGATTAATCTGGGCAAGAACTATAATGATATATACTCGGGAGTACGCATAGCTGGAATCAACTGTATGCCCTTCCAGCAATTCTATATTGATACCAAGCAAATCGTCTGCACCGTGGACAGTCCCGGCGAGCAGATGTATCGCAATGGACGAATTGTAGTCCAGATCGGTGATTATCGCGGTGAATCGAAGGAGGATTATGAGTTTGTTGATCCAAAAATTACCAGTTTTCATCCACGTTTTGGTCCAACTTCCGGTGGCACACAGATCAGGATAATTGGCAAACATTTAAATGCCGGTTCCCGCATTCAGGCCTTTATCAATGATCATTTACCCTGTAAAATTCTTAGTACAGATGCCTCGCAGGCCATCTGTCGCACTGCTCCCTCGCCGGGCATCATCGAGGGACGCCTCAAGATGTCATTCGACAATGGTCCGCGCGAATTCAATGACTACAACTTTAAATACGTACTAGATCCAACCGTCGAGCAGATTAGCTCTGGTCCCAGTGGACAGATAAAAGTGCCCAAAGGCATACCCGCCGGTGGCATTCGAATCACGGTAACTGGCACCCAATTCACGAGTATACAGGCGCCGAGCATGTATGTTTTCTATAAAGATCGCAGATACACGAGCCAGTGTCGGGTGCACTCGGACACAGACATGGAGTGTCCATCGCCTCGCATTGAAACGGAGCCGGGACAGCTCTTCGATCCGGAGAATCCGGTGCTGCTGGAGTACGGCTTCATTATGGACCATGTGCAACGTGTCCAAAATTTGTCAAGGACACACAACAATCATTTTGAGCTCTATCCGAATCCAGAGTACTTTACGTTCGAAGAGCGTGTCAAGTACTTTAAAAGCGAGTATCTAACCATAAATGGTCGAAATCTAGATAGGGCCTGCAAAGAGAGCGACGTCGAGGTCAAGATCGGTAATGGTTACTGCAATATTACGTCATTGTCCCGACAACAGCTCACCTGTCGTCCGCCTACGGAAGCAGCTGCTGCGGCCAGCGACAGCCCTGGTGGACCGGAAGTGATCGTCCGGATTGGCACAGATCTGGTTTATCGCATAGGTATACTAAGCTATGAGTCCTCAAACATCATAATGGATTGGGGCGATAATGTGGTGTTTGGCGTCATCGCCGGCAGCGTTGTCTTTCTCCTGATCTTCGTGGCTCTGCTGGTTGCATATCGCAAGAAAACCTCGGAATCAAATCGTGTGCTCCGAAATATGCAGGAACAGATGGACATACTGGAGCTGAGAGTCGCAGCCGAATGTAAGGAGGCATTTGCCGAGCTGCAAACGGAAATGACCGATCTTACGGGTGATCTAACATCGGGTGGTATACCATTTTTGGACTATCGCTCTTATGCAATGAAGATACTTTTTCCCAATCACGAGGATCACATTGTTCTGCAGTGGGAGAGGCCGGAGTTGTTGCGAAAGGAGAAGGGTCTACGGTTGTTCGGACAGTTGATAATGAACAAGACCTTCCTGTTGCTCTTCATTCGTACCCTCGAATCCAATCGATACTTCTCAATGCGGGAACGTGTCAATGTAGCTTCATTAATTATGGTTACCCTGCAGTCAAAACTTGAGTATTGCACCGACATACTCAAGACCCTTTTGGGTGATCTTATTGAGAAGTGCATCGAAGGCAAGAGTCATCCGAAATTATTACTGCGTCGTACCGAGAGTGTTGCCGAGAAAATGCTGAGTGCTTGGTTCACATTTTTGCTCTACAAATTTCTGAAGGAGTGTGCCGGTGAACCCTTGTATATGCTCTTCCGTGCGGTTAAGGGTCAGGTGGACAAGGGTCCGGTAGATGCATGTACCCACGAAGCTCGCTATTCCCTTAGCGAGGAGAAGCTTATCCGTCAATCCATCGATTTTCGGCCCATGACAGTCAATGCTAGCATTATACAGCAACCTATCTTCTGCAACAACTTGGACATGCTGCCTTCCCACACTGAGAACGTGTCCGTGAAGGTGCTCGACTGCGACACCATCGGGCAGGTAAAGGAAAAGTGCTTGGAGACTATCTACAGGAACATACCATCCAGCCAGAGGCCCCGCAAGGATGACCTAGATCTGGGTAAGTCTGGAATGCTGAGCGGTCTCGCAGGGTCATTTCAGAAAATTATTTTCGATATATGAATACTAAGTTGGGATAGTTTTGTTTAATGGAATATTACTGACATAAGCATGTAAATATGCAATTTTCGTGCAAACCACGTTTAAAGCGGAATTTTTTAAAATCTCAATAACTTTTTTAGAGATTAGATTATGACTTTTAATTGCGATATCTATGTATAACAACTGCATTATCATTTAGAATGGCGAACTGGAGCTACGGGACGTGTGATTTTGTATGATGAGGATGCAACCTCTAAGACGGAAAGTGAATGGAAGAAATTAAATACGCTGCAGCACTATAATGTACCAGATGGGGCGGGACTCAGTCTTGTACCAAAGCAGAGTTCCATCTACAACTTTAGCATTTTATCCGATAAAAATGAGAAATCTCACAAGTAAGTGTCAACTTTAAAAATCGTAGAAAAGTATTTAATTTGTAATTAAATCAATTAAATTGAATTAATTCTGCTTTTATTTTTAGATACGAAACTTTAAATATTTCAAAATACACATCCTCCTCGCCAACATTTAGCCGTGCTGGGAGTCCCCTTAACAATGATATGCACGATAATGGCTTAAAGTACTGGCACTTGGTCAAGCACCATGACAGCGATATCCAGAAGGAAGGAGAACGCGTCAACAAATTAGTCTCGGAAATATATCTTACAAGACTTCTGGCCACCAAGGGTACACTGCAAAAATTTGTCGACGATCTATTTGAGACAATATTCAGTACTGCTCATAGGGGCTCTGCCCTGCCCTTGGCCATTAAATACATGTTTGACTTTTTGGATGATCAGGCCTTGCTCCACGGCATCACGGATCCCGAGGTGGTGCACACATGGAAGAGCAACAGTTTACCTTTGCGGTACGCATTTTTCTTCAGTGTACCACAATCTTTCGATTCTAAATTTGTATCATATTGTTTTTCGTTTAGCTTCTGGGTTAACTTGATCAAGAATCCGAATTTTGTATTTGATATACACAAATCGAATATCGTGGACTCGTGTCTTTCGGTTGTAGCTCAAACATTTATGGATTCCTGCTCGACTTCTGATCATCGATTAGGTAAGATCAAAATTTGTACAAACATGTGTGCATTCTTCTTAATCAAATTTATAAAAATCTAAATGCAATTATGACAATATTGCAGTAAATGTAAATGAAATGTGAACAAAATAAATATAATTTGAATTTGTTTTGTAGGCAAAGATTCGCCCAGCTCAAAATTATTGTACGCTAAAGACATACCCGAATACCGAAAGTGGGTGGACCGATATTATAGAGACATAAGGGATATGTCATCAATATCTGATCAGGACATGAATGCAATGCTCGCTGAAGAATCCAGGGTAAGTCATACAAAGAACAAGACGAGTAATCCTCGTTATGAAAATATGTTTTTACTTTAAAATATCCAAATTAATTATGATTTTAAGCTGCACACAACGGAGTTTAATACAAACTGTGCTCTCCATGAGCTTTACACGTACGCCGTGAAGTACAATGAGCAGCTCACAGTCACCCTGGAGGAGGATGAATTTTCGCAGAAACAGCGACTTGCTTTCAAATTGGAACAGGTTCACAACATAATGTCCGCTGAGTAAATTTTCTAACCCGCAAATAATAGATAAAAACAAACAAACTGGCAAATAAGCAAACAAGCAACTATAAAAAAAGAGATGGAAATATGACAATGATTGTTTTTATGTATTATCATCCCAAATAGAATTTAGAATGAAACGCCATTCTCTATCCATAACACATCTACATAATTATATTAATATATATTGATAGAATGTGAAGATATGTTCCAGCATTTAACCTATATATATATATATATATATAAGTAATGTGTGTATTATATGATACTGGACATAATATTTCTAGCTGCAAAGTAATACTACTGCCATAAAGAACAATATATACTTAACAAACAAATAATATAAAAAAAAATAATTATAATAATTAACAAACAATTAACGATAACTTTGCACATTCATTATCAATATCACACGAGCAGCATTCCATTGATTATCTTCAAAGGAAAGAATATCACATATTTTTTTTAAACCTTACTTTTGATTTATCTCTTTCTTTATTTCCTTTTCCTTCTTTTTTGTATTGTATTGTATTTTTGTACGACTGTGTGTATTTGTATGTACTGCATGTAAGTAATATTAAAATATTAAAACTATTATTATTACAATAATCATTATTATTGGCTAAGAATCGATATTCAATATATGAATTAATCCAAAATGCAAAAATCGACTGATTACAAAAACGCAAGTAATTGATATTTTAATTTCAAGTTTATGTATCTAAATATATATATTTATATATATAAAAAATATAAACAAAAAAAAAAACATGTAAAATGTAATTTATAATTATGTATCTGTATAAAAGAATGATCAACAATTGCAAACTACAATGTCACGTGTAGTAAAACAGACGAAAATTTTTGTAGTTTTTTGTATCTATCGAAATTTCTATCTACGAAACTACTGTGTTACCTGGTAACTTCCCTACAGAACTACACAACTTAGCGTAACAACTAACTAACCTAATCGAATCGAACAGTTAAATCAAGGTGATTACAAATTAATTATTTAAAACGATATGAAACGAACAGAAATCGTAAGCAATTCTGATCAATTCTGATAAAATCGAAAGTTAATCTGTAATAGGGAAATACCAATAATTGAATTTTTGTAGGCCATGCAATTTCTGTTTTCTTTTTAATTGTTAATGTGCATTATTTTTTTAATACTACTCATATTTCTAATTATACACTGAATTTCATTTTTGGCCGTAATATTTAATGTACCCACTTTTTGTATGTAAATTATTTATTTTTTATTTTTAACTATAGTGTATTTTTTAAGCACAAATCTATTGTTTACAATAGTGCAATGCAAATAAAATTAAATTATACTCATTTCTGTGTTTCATTTTTTACTACTTAATTTTTTATTAAACGATTTTTGATTAATTTTCGTCTGGTCAATATATCATTACTTATCGAATAAATATATATACATGTGTGTGATGAGTGTGTGTGTAGAAAAATACAGTACAAACTGTATATGTAGCAGTAAATGTTTTATATGTATGTTTGTGTGTGTACGTTTGCATGTAACAAATTAATGACTAAGACTTTAGATAACAACTCTGAAGTGCGAGAAGAGCATGTAGAAGACTTGTATAAATAGTTTACATTTGCCGATTTCGTTTTAAGATGTCCAAATACTTCAATTAATTGAATCTAAGCTCTCCATTCCACTTTTCTACTTGTTCATTTTGTTTTTTAAATCGCTGGATTTATAGTGCAGTGCTTACGTATGCGTATGTGTACGTCAGTCAGTGTGTCCGTGTGCACAATGTGGACGATGCAAGAACATTTTATGTATTCCTTATCTCATCTATTTGCATAATCTATTGCATAATCATACATCTTTTGCTCTTTATTTGTTTTGATTTAGAACTAACGGCAAAATGTCAAACACTTTCAGAGAATTATTTCAGATTTATTTTTGCTGTGATTGTGTTCATTTATCATCTCTTTTATTCTGAAAACAAAACTACCCGATGCTCTTTGCTCCTCAACTTTTTTTAATGGATATGTCTTAACAATTAAAAAAAATATATATATATATATATATAAAAACAAATCTCATATTCGATGTGAAAACTAATGAATATCAAATAAAAACATAAGCAAATAAATATATAAATAAAAAAAAAAAAATTATACAGAAAAAAACAATAACCCACCAACACTACTTACAAACAAATATATAAATATATATTTATGTAAATTAACAAACTTTATCATATACTGTATTCCATTTCGAATAACTTTCTGTTATTTTTTTTTTTTTTTTGATGTTATCAATTATATATTTTCGATTTTTTGTTTTTGTACTATATCCTGAAGACTGAACACATTTTCAAACACAGTCAATTGTGTTTATTTTTGAATCCTTCTGCAATTTATTTTGGGTATTAGGCACCGAATATTTATTTATATTATGTGCATAAATAAATATATTGGTCATTTAAATATCCAAATTGACCAAAATTTATAATCATGGATTAAACCAAAAAATTTTAAATAAAAAACTGGAAATTTTGTAAATACCACAGATAGATGAATGAAGAATGTATTTGTATTTTTTGTGGTTTTCATTTCTAAGGTATTAATTTTTGACGTTTTTTCTCAAATTGCGTTAGTTTTGTCATTTCCAAATTTTGTAATTCATATATGTACAAGATACAGTATATATGCATACAAATTTTATGTGGTTGTGCGTAAGAAACCTAATCTATAACCATAGTCTGTAAGAAGATGTATATTAATGTCTAAATAATATAACAATCTAATGTCTACTACGAATGAAAATTAAGAAGAATAGCTGAAGAATTACAACTGTCAACTATAAGTATTTGTATACTATACTTAGTAAAGTACTCGCAGAATCACGTTTCACATATGAAATTATAAAGCTTCCGCTGTTTCCAACATATCTGTTAGTTACATTAACACTAATTTCAGTCACTAAAAAAGTCCTTCTTTCCACTTCAATAATTAGAGATCCTGAATGACAAAAAGCTTTATAATCAATTATTTGAGTCAAACAAAAGTCAAATGCTGATCAAATTAAATTAAGTCAAATCTCGGTCAGTCCTCAAGCGATAACTCCATGTGAATGTGGCTAAAACATATATTAATATATAGAAATATATGCATATGCACATACATATTTTCTTACGTGTATGTCAGTGTGAGTGTCTGTTTGTGAGTCTCTTTGCAAGCGATTAAGTCGTTAAATACGCTCAGTGTAAACCCACAGCCGATCAACTGATCCTACTCAATCTAACAGCAAATTTACATAAATAAAAAAAATAATAATAAATACAATGTAACATGTATTAGAATATGATTATTGTATTTGCATCTATGTGTGTCTGTGCGTGTAAAGTATTTTAAAAAATATACGAATAAAATTTGTGAAAAAACTAATAAAATTGTGTATTTAATTCGACAATCTGATTCAGAATAATTAACTCGACTGCTTAATATGGATAATAAAGAGATTTCGAGTTGCTTTGTTTGAACACCACCACTCCACTTGCAGCCGATCTGTCGGGGAGCAAGACGAGAGCCAATTTAAACAAACGGTGTCACAATTGCTGCTCAGCATCAACAACAACAACATCAGCATCATAGAGAGAGCAGTTGTGAATAGCGTAGCAGTGCCAGAGAACCTGATGGGGCAATGAACGGGGCAAAGTTGGAGAGCGCGCGACTAAGTTAAGGAAACATGAAGAATGTCTAACGTCGAAGTGCATAAATATTATGTGAATATTAGGAGAATACAGGTGCTAATTGCGGGGTGAAAAAACTACAATTTATAATGGCGTCTTCTAACGAGAGAGACAAATTCGAGGCTACAAGCATTAGGAACATACACTACACATGGGCTCCCAAAAGTCGGTTATGTGCAGGGTAAACAGGATTAAGTTACAGAAGACAACAAATAAAACCATTCTCTTGTGTTTTTACATACATATATGAATTTATTATTTTCTTGCTGAAATTATCAGATATTTACGAGTATACTAGCACGTTACATCCACTTTGAACTACATACTATATATGTAAATTCGAACCATGGGTTAAATACATACAATACATAAATATCGGATTCTATAATTAACTTTATTGTTACTTAATGGTATTACTTATTACTTATTTCTAGGGAGGTGCTTTAGGATGTATGGTTGGCATGGTTCTCATTATTGGAATTGTAATTTAAATTTCGTTGCAATTATATTCGATTATAATTATTTTAATTATTATTCTTTATATTTATCTTAAAATTTTCTTGCTTTTTGCTTCTGTTCTTTTTCGTTGGACTCCCCCCTCATTTGTCTTTGTTGTAACTTAACATTATATTTGAGTATATTGTGTGCTTATCAAGAAGAGGTGATGGAATCTATTAAAATCATTTTTACACTTGCTCGTACATATGCGCCGAACATATGTTTGCAACAATTTAAATCCAAATCCCGGAACTGTAGTCGATTTTAACAATGCTCGTGTTCAAGAGAATCTTTCCTAAATTTTTAATTTTTTTCTTTTTTAATTTCTTTGATTTATTGTAAATGATTAATCCATAATAAGCCTCTCTTGTTAGTTCGTTATCTAATTTAAAAATAAATAAAAAGGGATTTTGTTAAACATGTTTTTTTTTTGTTGTAAAGAATTGTTAACGTAATAAATATTGAACTTTATTTTTGGTCAATTCAAGAAGATTCTCTTTGGCTATTTTCCAGCTTAAAATAAGTTAATTAGCAGTTTAAAAAATAACTTGTCAGTTAATCAGATACAAATTTACATCTCTCAAGTTTCTCAGGATGAAGTGAATAATTCCATATAATTTTGAGTGAACTAGCGTTGTATTGATTGTTGTTGACTGAATGAGCTGCTGAGGCTGCTCCCTCTGAGCCAGCAGAGCTGCCAATGCCGGGGGTTCCATTGGTTGCCCCGCCTCCATTAGAGGACGCAGCTCCTCCGGTGGGATTATTTGTGCTTGTCCCGCCTCTCCCCCCACTGTTATTGCCATTCCCTCCGACATTGTCCACCGAACGTCGTTGTGTCCGAAGTTTCTCTTCCCTTCGCCATTTAGCTCGCCGATTTGAAAACCAAACCTAAAAAATTTAAGAATTTCAACACATTCAAAAAAAATATCTCTAAATTTTTAAAAATAATTGACTTAATGTTTAAAAGGAGTTCAATAAAATAACAAAAAAATAAATAACAAAATTCTTTATACACCGAAAAAATAGGGTTACTGGGCAAATATGGGACAATCACGTGTTGGCGTTAACCTCGTGATTAAAATGAAGAGTAATAAAAAAAAATATTTTATTTTTTTTTCAAAAAAGGTCATCAAATTTCTATTTCTGACTTGTTTTCTATTTAAGGCTTAAATACATTGTGTAATATGAAATCGAATCCAATATTTGAAATAGATTATTTAAAATATGTAAACTAATGAATTTTGGTAACAAATTTTGTCGACAAATATGATTATGCTAAACGGTAATACAAGTGTTTATTAAACAAATCAAAAAAAAGAAAAACAGTTGCTTTTTCTTTCGATATTCACATGATGAGACGGCTGTGACAATAATAAGTTTTCAAGTACTACAATTCGTTTCAATAGGGCTCAACAGGGTAACGTACAGTGTGTACAGGGCGTAGCAGTGTGTACACTGTACACCATCGAATTCTTAGTCAGTTCTGGAAAGAACCCTTAGAGGTTTTAGAGTATTTTGTTGTTGGCGACAAAAGGGGTGAATGGGATTACAATATTTGTTATGCTGTCTCATATTTTCATGGCTGACATTTATTACACTGGGTTATTGTAGGTTGTGAGTACTCTACACATCATCAACGCTTTGTTCGACTCCCTTAAGCTTTCTCCTCGCCTGTCCGTTCCTCTACTCTTCCCCACTCTCCCCCACTCTCCTTCACTCTCCTCTTCACCCTATTCCTTCCGCCTTTCGAAACTCAGTAAGTTCAATGTGAAAATCGCAAGTAGTTTCAAGTGTTTTTACAGTCAAATTGTTTTTATTCACTTATACAAAATAATCATAAGCTCTCTGTGATGAACGATGACGGCTCAAACCATACAAATCATACCCAAGTGCCACAATATGAAAAAAATGTTCATTAATAACAAAATATCAAGAGGGGTGCATTATTGAAATTGTGTTTTAAGTTCAGATCGAGGGTTGACATTGACTTGACTTCCGATTGCGATTGCAGTCTCAAGCCCATTCAACGACAAATCTACTAGTGACAAACGCGAGACACCGACCCTAATAGACCCTGTGATATATATCATGAACACGGCTATTGATCAGTGTTACGAATACACGGTCTAATATTTGCATCTCTCGTATTAAGAACAGAGTTGCGATGTCAATCTCTTATTGATTTATTTTTGCGTTAGAAAGGAACCCAACTTAATTAAAACTAAAGTAAACGGCAAACAAAACAAATCAATGACAATGATAATGACAATCAGAATCACAAAGACATATCGCAGAAAAACAATAACAAAAGGGCTCAAACCAAATATAATTAAACAAAACTAAATGACAAACCTGAATACGTGCCTCGGGCAAACCAATTTTTTCTGCTAGCCGTTCACGGGCGAAAACATCCGGATAATGCGTCCTCTCGAACTCTATGGGAGGGATGGGATACCAGGATGTTGAATAATAGAAATCACATTGATATAAAATGATTTAGGAAACATGGATTTCGCAAAAACTAACCTTTTTCTAGACTATCAATTTGTTCGTTGGTGAAAGAGGTGCGATTCCGTTGTAGTTTCCGCTTCAGCCGTAATCGCATTTGGGAGTCCTCGTCTCCGGAGGAATTGTGATCCGAGCCATCGGAAGTGCTTTCGTGTGAGTTTGGGTGAGAAATATCTCCTGGATATAGATCTAAAAATATAAATAAAAGCTAATTATATTCCTTAAAATAAGCTTTTGTTTTTCATTCTAAAAAGAAGGTCTTATTTTAAGTGTGTTTATAAATTTTAATTTTAATGCACTTCATTTTTGATATTAACGCAAGATTTTTTGTTTTAACGACATTTTATTAAATGAAGAAAATAAAACATAAGTTTTAATTTGTGAGCATTAAAATGCTTACATTTTTTACAACGATAAGAAAATAAACATTTTTGTATGTGTTTACTAAAAGGAAGTAATCGGAAATAAGCTACTTGACATTGTTATTCATTATTGGACAATATTTACTGTATTCAAAACTCCAAGATATTTACTATTATTGACATTTTTGATTTAAATTGAACATTTAAAAACGACTGTTTACCTCATAATTGTAGCATTAGTTAAATTGTAAGTTTACTAACTAAAATTACAGTCTATCCTTTTACTCCACGAGTAACGGGTATAACTATTACTATTCCGTATCTAATGAAAGTTTTACTTCTTTTACCTAATACCAGTCTGATCAAACTTTTTATACTTTCTGCAAAATCTTATTTGTTTCGTTCAAATTATGTAACAGACCGAAGGACGCGTGGCTGATCCCAAATAGTCGATATAGCCATGTCAATCTGTCTGTCCGTCCGTATAAACACAATGATTTTAGAGATGGTAAGAGCTACAAGTTCGTGCATAGTCAGTATCGACTCCATATTTAGTCAGTCAATACAAAAATCTCACCTAATACCCAGAAACACCTTGGAAAAAATCTATGTTTTTGCCGAATATCTCAGTAACTATGGCACTCAGGAATACCAATTTTGGTATACAGGTGCCTAGAGGAAGGTCAGGCAGCCACGCCTGCCAATCAAACTCGCACAGTATGTCTATATAATTTTAAAAAGTATCCGCAACAAATTTGGTCCCAATCGGACAACTATGACATATAAAACAAGCTGGTCAATAAACTTAAAAAAAAAAACAAGAAAGAAAAGTACAGTCTGTGCACTTTATTCCCGATTATGCGAATATATTATTCAAATCGGTGTCCAGGTATTACAATGTATAGTACTTGCATTAAAACACATTGAAAAAAAAGGCAGCACAGGCAGCGATAACATTTGAACACGTGTTAGTATGTTTCTGTCTCGCTTGCGCGCATAGCAGTTAAATAAAAAATAGTTAAAAGTAGGATTTTAAAGCCACTTTCAGGATAGTTTGATATGATATGGGGCATGGCATCGAAAAAAAAGATTCTTGTATTGACTGACAAAAAATGTGATCGATTGACACCAAGCTCGAACTTGTAGCTCTTACCATCTTTGAAATCTGTTTGTTCATACGGGCAGACGGACAGACGGACATGGCTATATCGACGCGGCTTGTGATGGTGATAAATATATATGTACCCTATGGTGTCTGCCACGCCTCCTTCTGCCTGTTACATACTTTTGCACAAACCCAATATACTCTTGCAGAAAGTATAAAAAAACAAATGATTGGAAAATCAAAGTTTACTACATTAGCCGTTCTAATTATCAAGCAAAGTGTGGTCGAAGCGGTAGAGATGTCTGTCATCATTTTTCGTACTTGTATGTAAGGTCTGTGATTCGAATTCCGGCACAGACAAACATTCCATTAATTTTTGTTAAATATGAAGAAATTATTACATGTAAATGCAGAAACCTTCTGAAACTGATTGGATGGTGTTATGACCACGAACCTAAGTCTCAGACGAGTCCCAGCAAAAAATTTTGTGAATTTGAATAATAATTGAAGAATTTTAATGGTGCGGCTGCTAGGGTTGCGGTTTGTTATTTGGCGTATTTATGAGAGGTCGCAGGTTCGAGTCCTGTCTGTGAATAATTTTGTTTTTTTATTACATTACACTATAAATGATTTAATAAATGAGTTTGAGGAAATGAGGCAAGGAGAGGGTTAATTTAATTTGAAATTAAAACTAACTATATTTTACATTTGTGAGAAATATTTGCCTTTCATACGGGCACCCAAACAAATTTTAATACGGAGCCCCGCCAATGCACACTACGCCACTGTTTGTAGTCAGAAATGTTAAATATTATAGTAAATAATTAACTTAATTATGAATTTAAATATTTCAATATTCATTAAAATCAAATTGATTTTTTTTTTGGTTTTCTCTATGTTGTAAAAGTTTAATTTACTTTTCTTACATTTATTTAAATTAAAACTTTTTTTGTAACTTTTTTCTTTGTGTTTTTTTAATTGATTTGCCTTTCGATATCTTTTTTCATTTCAATTATTCGCATTTATTGCCGAATATCTCTCGGATAGATTAGATTGGGTTATATCATTGAGAATCATTTTACTGATTGCTTTTTCTTATCTTTACAATACATTTTCCATTCAATTCCTATCCACGAGCATATATATGTGGTTGAAACGGTAATGGGCTAGGAATGGAGAATGGAGGGCCTGAGATGCAATACTTAGGGCAAGGGAACATATGTCAGCCTTATTTATCGATCGAAACACAAACAATAACAAGGACAATTGTAAGCAGACCGTATTCGTATCCTCAATTAGATTTAACGGCAAATAACAAATGACCAACAAATTAACTACTTGTTTTGGCCCGATGTTTGATCATCTGTGACAAAATGTTTTCAATCTTACGAACAAAACTATTTAGGGTGTTTTCCCTTCCCTGCCCTTTCCTTCCATTCCCTTGCTTTTTTTCCTGTTTGTTTGGCTGGGAGATTGGCAATCAACGTTGGTGACCAAAATTTCAAGAGCTACAAAGCTACATTTCGTAAGACACAATTAATTAAATTCTGCATTGCGAGACTGATGAATAAATCGGAA